>PVJO010000865.1:0-201890 GCA_004026905.1 Hystrix cristata
ACAAAAAAATTTAAGTAATTCCAGCCCAAACCCTAGAGGCATAAGGTTCACTACTTCTGGCTCTTGAAACACTAAACAAGTCCATTGAGATTTATACATTTTTTTCATAATTTAATAATGTGGTTTAAGTTGTTGCTAGCTTTGCAAAAATATAGTGTAATAGCACAGATGTGACTGTTAATTAAAAAGTCTCTTGTGAGAGCAAATGGGTTCCTGGGTGATGTTTTGAGCAAGATTATGTCATTTAGAAAAAAATTCTGAGTACACAAAATCCTGAACTTATAAACATTATGTGCCTAAGAGACCAGTTTTTTAATTTCTAACCACCCTGCCAAGTGCAGAGAACTGAAGGGAGCTTTGCTAATCAGTCTCAGTGTTCCTGTATCTTCCTTAAGTGAGCAGTACTGCTGCCAGTGTCAATATGTGTATTTACATTTTGAAAACATGGTTTTGTAATATTAAAAATGTGGTGTTAATCATATAGGTGACAGGTGCATTTGTCAATTCATATCAATTTTCTTATATTCAAAATGGAGGAATTGTCCAAAATAATATTTCATATATAATCGATTGCATCTTACAATAAATACACATATAAACATAAAAATAGAAATATATTCTCTAAATATAAGAATAAGTTAAAGTTAGAAATGTTAGTTAGAAAAATCATTAGAAAATTATGTAGACTTAAATATGGTCAATCTAACTGTTGACTGGCTCTGTGGTATTTTGTGCATGATATGTCATAAGTTTTCTAAGAGTATAAAATTTTCCCAGCTGTTTTATTTAAGTCATAGTGAGCATTACTAGAAAATTCTACATGAAAAAATATCAATATAAACCCATGAGAGGATATAAGACTTTTTATATTAGGTATACAGAGAGTAACTTCATACTATCTGCTACAGCATCGTGAATAACTTCTTGTATTAGACACATTTTCTCATTGCATAAAAGTTTCCTAGGAATAAACTACTCAACTTACCAAACTACTTGACTCTTCTAATGGTATAAACTAATAGTGACTACATGTTCTTAGAAATATAAGAACACATTCTCATACTCATAGATATATATGCATGCAGAGATAAGCCCACACATACTCACACACATGTAGTGTAAATGTATGCATGCATGCATGAATATGTGCATATCTAAAAATATAAATTTACCAGTATAAGCTGAAAGAGAGTACACATATATAAAGTTTATCATTGATGTTTACCAGACTCCAAAACTTTAATCACTTCACTAAAGAGATATTTTTTTTTCTCTCCTGGAAATGGTGCCCCAAATTTCAGTGACTATATCATTTATTCTACTACTTAGTGCTTTTGTATGTCTCTAACTTTCTTTTCTGTTTCTATTCTTAAATTTCATAAACCGCTGAAAGCGCATGTCTGTATTTTATTGTGTGTGTGTGTGTGTGTGTGTGTGTGTGTGTGTGTGTGTATTAGGCAATTTCTAAGTCACTAAATTGCCCAGGCTGGGCTTAAACTTGCAATCCTCCTGCCTAAGAAGTCAGCATTCCTAGATAATAGTTGTGTACTACAACACTCAGCTAATAATAAAAAAAGAAAAAAAGTCTTCCTTTCCAAGAATGATGACATTTTTGTCTCAAATGTCCTGCAATGACTGTAAATGCAATACCTAGTAATTTTTTATATGAACTTGCATGTGTCTTATTTGAATTCGGAAAATCTCAGCCACCACATCCCTCAGTATTGTGTATACCTATTGTCTTTCCTCCTGGGAACTGACAAAAGGAAGACCATTAAATGAGTAGGGGATTGTGCTCCATCTCCTTCATCAAGGAGTATTTACATATTTTGTTTGGAATTCTTCTACATGAGCAATTTCCTTCCCCTCTCCTATTTATTTGTTCATTTTATTATTTGCTTATATCAGTATGGATTCATGTATATTTATTTTGTACTTTAGGTCATAATCCAATAATACTCTTTACAAATTCATTGTACTATTTATGGTGACTTTTTCCTGAAGAGCACAGTATGGAAGTGAATAAAAACAAGTAATTTTATGGTGGGGAGATCTAACAAACATGACTTCTGCTAGATGGCCAACGTCTGTGCGAACACTAATAAGCCATGTGGATACTGTGTATCCTTGACAAGTGTGATGGAAATTATATTTTGCCTCTGTGGTCTTCTTTCTCAATCCCAAAACCATGATCTAATCATGAGAACAAGTAAAACAAATTCCAATAATAGACATTCTACAAAATACCAATAGTTCTCAAAAGTGGTAAAGTCATGAAAAACAAGGAAATTCTATGAAACTGTCAACAGGAATCTAAAGACACAAAACAACTAAATGTAGTACAGTAGAGTACCGTGAAACAAAAAAATAAAAAAATTAAAGAAATCTAAATTAATAATAATGCATTAATATTACTTCATTAATCATACCAAATGTATCATTTTAATGTGAGATGAAAATAGAAAATTCTCGGTCAGAAAGACCGTACTGAAATTCACTACCTGTATGTTCACCACATTTTGTAACTCTAACACTGTCCTAACAAATAATTTATGTTTAATAAAAGTCACATGGGCATGGGGCAACAATTAATTTTGCTACCTAATGTTTATTTCCATCTCTACTCCTACTTTAAAAGGTTTGAAAGAGACTGAAATGAGTGTCATTTTGGGCAAGACATATCCTGCGGCAGGTCATGTTTCTTCTGCTCCCCCACGACCCCCACCCCCCGCATAAGTTCATGTTGGGCTGAAAATACTCAAGAGCAATTAGAAATCAATCACAGTTTAATTCTTAGACCCTTCTTTAAACTTAGGAATTCAGTAGTGTGGCTTCCTGGCTTGATAGGAAATAACAGTCTGAAAATTAGAAGACCTCGCAATTTAAACCTAGAGATTCATCAAATCCACCACCTCTGACTGTGCTCCGAGGGATGAAAAGGGAAGGCACTGGCAATACCAAGTTTTCGACATTTCCCAAAACTATCTGAACTTTATGTATTTCAAAATTGAAAAACACTGCTGCAGTCCTAAGCATCTGAATACTTTAATTCTGCTGAGCAACTAACTTACTGGGATGTTAAATTCATCTCTGCTCTCATTTAATTGTAAAAACCTTCATGAAAAATGAAATAAGAAAATTTTCCTCGTAGGGAATCAATAAGCCATGAACTCAGTATCTGTAACTTGCATTATAGATAGCTCGGGATCTAGATTTCTTTTTCCTCCTTTGTCCTCTTTATTTTTTAGGGTTTTGCTTTTGTCTCAGTAAATTCAGTAGAAATTAAAGTATAAAGAAAGCTTAACTGTTCACTATGATTTAGCAGTATACAAAATATCCTTTAAATTTGCAATATGCTCATATTTTCACTTGATTTATTAAAACTGGTATGCTACTGCATTGTTTAATAAGTTAAATTTTAAAGAAAATTTCTTTTGACACTTCGATTCCATAAAAAAGTGCCTTCATACTTAAATGGGAAGAGTTTTTTGGAAAGTGAGTTTTTTCAGGCTTACAACTTTCTTTAAATTTTCATTTTTTTTATATTTATTGACACTCACTATGGATCGGTGTTATGTCGCACAGAGAGGTCTCATTAATGAATTCAGACCAAAACTCTTGAGTGACTTCATTCACATACTAATTTGAAACGTCACTATAAAAACAAAAATTGAAGTTATTTTGGAAACATTTTGTGCCCAGTGGGCTTCAATAATTTTAATTTCTACATATCCATTGGAAACAGTCTTCTAATGATATAGACTATATGACTTAAAATGAAGGGTGAATGGATTATGCATGCAAATTTGTTTGAAATTAATACAGATTTCAAGACAAAAAATTTACATGTAAAGCTTTGTAGGATGGTTGGTTACAAATTCTTGTTTGAAAAAGAAACCCAAGGCTTTAGGTTTGTATATTCATTTTTAGAATTGTTTAGTGTGTCATCTCTTTAATAGCCAAACATAGACATTTAGGAATCAGAAAGTAAAACTCTAGAGTTGAAAACTGAAGTGGTACATGTGATAGTTATGAATATTCACATGGTTTTTCAAACAAGGAGAAAGGGTGACATTGTCCATGAAATGAATGTATAAAAAGACATTATCTCCAAGAACATCTAATCTTAAAGGTTGTATATTAGTATTCTATTGCTATGTAATAAATTATCAGAGACTGAGTGGCTTAAAATAACATCTATTTATAAATTCACAGCTTTGTAGATTAGAGTTACAGCATGGTGTGTCTGAATTTTCTACTCAACAAATTGAATTCCTAGGACTGATCTTATTTCTTCAATTTCCATTAACAATAGGCTGCTCTCGGCTTGTAGAAGCCACCTGCATTTGACCCTAAATATTCCTTTCCATTGTCAAGCCAGGTACAGATTATCAAATCTGCCTCCTGCCTCAAATCATTCCCTCTGTCAAAACCAGAAAAATATCTCCACTTTTGAAAGGGCTGTTGGGATTAGTTTAGGATCACCCCAATAATCTCTGTGTGCCACATATATGACCTAATCACAAGAGTGATATTTCATCATATTCAGAGGTTTAGGGTCACATAATTTTGGGAAATTATCTAGGAGTTCTGTGTACAGTGGGCTAGATTCTAAGATATTGAGATGAAGAAAAGAGAAACAGAAATGCACAAAATAAAAGGAAATAGAAAGTTAACACGAATAAATATTTATACGAAATGATTGGTGATCAATATAGGGACTTGATATGCACATTTGTTTTGGTAGAGTTCATTTTTGAAACAAATTTCAGAAGAAAAATAGGGTTAGATATCTGAAGGCAGTAGACTGGAATAATATCAAATACGATTGTGGGCCCAGATTACTCTTTCGAGAAACTTGACAGAGATGAGAAGGAAACAGAGCAGAAACTAAGAAGGTCATGGTTGAGAAAGATACATGAGTTTTTATTTTGAGAAACTCCTGGAGAGAGGGGGATTAAGGTTTTAAAAATTAACAAACCACATTAGCAGCGAGTTCACAGAAAAACCAATGTGTATTTTTTTCTTACACAAAGTAATTCCTGGATTTCTCAGCAATACAAAATAATTGGCTGTAGCGTTTTCTCTGTGTGTTAACATTTCTCCTGGTATATGTCCTGAGGTCTCTCAAAATATATCTTAATTTTACTCTAAGTGTATTTTCTCTAAGCATAATTTTCCAAGCATAATTTTATTTTCAGCAAATTCTAAGCCTGAAAAGATGATCAAATAGTTGTAAATACCACACTCCCCAAAATAACCAGATATATGATTGGCATACTTGATTAATTTAGGAATCTAAGTGTAGGATTTAAACTGTCAAACATATTGAAATTAATAGATCTATTTTCAATATGTTATACATTTATATCATCTTAGAATCCAAAATTGCACAAATAATTTTTCAAAGGTTATTTGGACAAAATAACTCTGTGTTCTATTTGTATGTATTTGAAGGATAAGAAACTCAGAAAATCAACTGAATAAATGCAAACATGTTTCTTAGTATAAAATAAAACTTATCATTAGAAATAATTATAAATCCACAGACTATTTTAAGAATCTAGAAATAGCATGTTTGTTGTTCTCTCCTAAAAGAGTTATAAGATTTCTCCTAGACCGGGCTGTTCTCTACATAAGTGTGTGTTAGTATATGTGCTTGCATACACACACACACACACACACACACACACACACACACACATACTCCTTAAAGAAGTTTTATGAATGACAATTTTATGCAGGAGAATTAATACCAAATATCTAGCCAATGACACCAAAGGCGGTATATGTAGTTCAATGGTATTTTTCACAGGCTTTTAAGTAAAGCCTAAATAAAGATATATTTTGACTAAAGTATTTTTTTAAGTGAGGAAAAGCTTAGGTGTCCATTTCATTCTATTAGATAATTAATCATTTCAGATTAATTCTGCTTGTAGTGAAATAAATAGTACAATAATATAGAAGTTGTCTTAATTACTTTTCTCTCATTGCTGCAACAAAATACCCAATACCCAAAATTAGGGAAGAAAGTTTTATTTGGCTTACAGTTTATAGAGGTTTCAGTCCACAGTCAGCTGGACCCAAGGCAGGGTGGCATGGCAGACAGGCAGAAGGCAGCAAGGCAAGCAAGGGGGGCAAAAAAGGAATAGACAAGCCTCTTTCTGTCCCTTATATTTTATACAGGCTATGTGCCTTTAGAGTAGGTAGCACTCCAACCCTTAATCTCAGCACCCTTAGTCCTGGTATCACATCCTTGATCCCAGTAGAATTATGCCAAACTAATCAGTGGACTAATTTAGTAATCTCACACTCTAGATCCAGCCATTTCTGAAAACACCCTACCTATTATCACATCTAGACACAAACCGTAACAGAAGGAATTTAGCAACAACAACAACAATAACAACAACAACAAAAACTAACAAAGATGAGACAATTATTAATACTGTGACAGAATTAGCAGTGATCTTTTTGAAAGCTCTGTGTTTCTAGATAGGGAATAGGTTAAAACTTTAACTGAAGGATAGGAGACCAAGAGCATGTCTCAGGGACGTGGGTAGAATTGCCTATTTTATTTGGCTGTCATGGTTACTGCCCGTGCCTGCCTTGCTGAAGACTTCATTGGCCTCTTGGATTTGTGTCCTGTCAGCAGGCCTCTTGCTAAGACTGAGTGCACAGGTACCTACAATCCAGCCTTAAAAGATATTTTATCCAAATATCGTCTGAGGAATATGCAGATTCATGTGAAGCGGATCTTGTTTGGGGAACCACACATACATGTTCTTTTCTCTTGCTATTTATGAGGAATTAATTTTTTTTGCTTTCTTTAATATGCTACAAGCAAGCTGAGGGATCTTCCATTTTTATGTTCAGCATTGATAACACATTTTTACCTGTTTCCTTCTCAAATTCAACTAATGTAAGAGTAAAAAAAAATGAAATTTTTAATTTATACATCAACAAGAGCAGAAAGAATGGATATGTGACCACTGCACTTTGGAAATGTCAATGAATTGTGAGAGATGGAAAGTATATGGATTATAGGCAAGTGACTTAGCAAAGGGAAAAAGATCATCTTCAAGGGTACAGGACCAATAATAAACGAGTTAATTCCACAGAAAACTGGAAAGGTCAAGACCTCGGGGCAACAACTTCTTCTGAAGGCTGGAGTAAGGAGCGTGGCACTGAAAGAACTATTACCCAGTTACTCAGATTTCTATCCAGTCTTTGCTGCCAGGAAATATCTCTCCCACTCCAGCAGAATAGAGGAAGAACAGCAAATTCTCTAAGAAGGCTGAATCAGTCTGACAGTGTACTCAAAGAAATGAACACATCAGAGGCAGGTGTAAACCAGTTTGCAGGACACATCGTGACTTCTATTTCACATCATATTTTCCAGGATTCTTTCTGCACAATGGAGAGAACAAAGGAAGAACCACAGATAATGGCATTTCAGAATTTCCTTCATGAAATAACTAGGACTTTCACTAAAAATCCTAGCAAAATTCTTAATTCTGTCAGTAATAGCCATCTACCAAGTTGCTTCAATTGCTACATACTCTCTTATGTTTAATTATATGTATTTTGCAGCAGATCATAGGTTTGGGGCCCAAATCAACAGGGAAACAACTCAGAAGAATTGGACAACTGAAGAAAATGCAAGTAAATCTCTAAAATCATGCAGAATAAAAAATGGAAAGTGAATTATTGAGAAAAAGCATCAAAACACAGTGTTACACAAAAGTACTCAGAAAATAAAAATTAAACCATCACGTTCTGGCCGTGGGATATGAAATGGATGTATGTCATTTCTTGGCACTGCTAAAGAGAAGGATTTCTCCAGTTACCTTTACCTTCCTCCTAGTGGATAATGAGGGCAAGGAGCTGAATCAGCCATCACAAATGATATAATAGAAGTCAAGCGCTGCACAGTGGAAGACAAGATAGCACAGACTGGATCCCTAGTACTGTGCACTTGTCATGGCAGTTTCCAGATGCCAATATGAATACAAGAAATGATCAACATATTCAGTGAGGGACTGAATTAAATATAAACAGTAAAAGACACATTTCCATTAATCCCCCTCAGTATACTCCCACTGGCTTCGAACATACATATCCTAGCATTCTTGCCACTTCCCAAAGCACTTGTGAAAAAATTTTTTGCTATCTTTCTACCTTTCTGAGGTGTGATAAAAAATCTGGTGACTGCTGCTTCCCAGTGCCATCCGAAGAAAGGTAGATTTGTAAGAATATTTCAGTGTGTCCTCATCCACCTCATTCACCAGATCAACCTCTTCCCTGAAGCAAAAATGACCATGAAAGGCCAGACGTGCAGGACATGGAGCAACTAAAGATGTGCACAAAAGAGGACGTCCAGAGCTGCTTCCGAGAGGGGCACAAATGGATAGATATGTGTGCTTGAAGCAAAGAGGATTGATCATTTTGGGGGAAATTAATAGCAGTGTTTTGCTTAACATAGTAAGTTAGAAAATGTTTATTTACCATTTTTTATCACATCTATTATAGCTGGTTATCCAAGAGAATATATTTCAGTCTTTTTACACTAACCAAATCTTAAAATGTTACATCAGTGTTGGTCTTTTGAAAAACACACTGATACTACAGAAGAAAACAAAATGGAAAATAATGCAAACGAATATTGGGAGCAAGGAGCAAATACTGTCAAAAAGTTAGTAATAAAACAGCTGCTGGAGTGAAAGGAGCAAATGGCAACCAAGGTATTGATACATTTTGAGGATGCACAGAAGAACATTTACAAGTGGTAAGGTCAAAATTTTTACTTTTAGACATTATTTCTCATGAAGCTTCTGGAAGTACACCCCAAAAATTGAAAAGCAGAACTCTGGAATCAAGACCTCAGCATTTCACACAGGAAGAGGCACTATGACCTCTCACAAGCACAGCAAGATGAAATTCCATAATGGCTTTATGGCAAGTCTAGAATACAACACTTTCAAGTTTGGAGATGAGGGCAGAATGTTTATGACGAGTAATTCAAAGAAAAAAAAAATGGAACAGATAGTTTACCTACCCGAAGGATTAGTTGTTTATATTGAGAGAATATTCACAGGCCTCTAAGAGAGAGTAAGTTAATCAATCAATGATAAGCAAAAAGAAAATATCAATAGGCATATTATTATTAACTCTGAGAATACCAAGTACCTATCAAAACCAACAAAAATAAACATGATAAATGAGGAAAATCAGTTTTAAATTTCATTTATAATCATAAAAATATATTCAGTGATTACTGAACTAGAAATTGAGAAACAAGAGAATTAGAATGAGGAGGTAGTGAGGGAAGTAGGCAATACTAAAAGTACAGTCATTTACTTTAGGGAATGGAAATCAGAGATTTAGAGAGGTAGAACAAATCTTACTCCTTTTTTTTTGAGGGGGAGGCGATGGGGATCAAACTTGGAGCCTTGCACTTGCTAAGCAAGCGGTCTACACGGAGCTAAATCCCCAACTCCAAAGCTTGCTATTCTTGATTGCACATCTTACCATGCTACTGTGTCTATAAACAAAATATGTGTTAAATACAAATATATATTTTAAAAGATTTAATTTTCTATATTTTTTTGCCTTTAGCCCCATAAGAGTTCTCAAAATAAAAGCAGGCTTGTTCTTTACTTGCTTTGAAGTGGAGGAATATTTATGTAGACACATTTTCCTATTCTATCTGTTGTAATTATTGCCCCAGAACCTTGGTTTGGACCATAGTTTGACTGACACAATGTCAAGAAGGAAGCTTTATTTTTGACTCACTGAGCACTGACACTTATCTCAGATTTTCACTAAATATACCCCAGTTTTTTAAGAAGAAGAGTGTATGAAAATGATGCAGATCTTATAGTTCTTAAACCAACATATTAATGAGACTTAATCTGTTGCTAACTTTTTATTTGAAACTCAAATAAGAGATGCAGAGTTATGCTACTAGTAGTCCCAATAGAAATGATAGAAGTATCTATTTCTATTTTCTAGTTTTCAAATGATTTTATCTTATTGAATCCCAATCAACAGTCCTATGGGGTTAAACAAAGCACTTAAGAATACTTCCAAAACTTTTAAAAAGATTGCCTTATCCCAACAAATGATTAATGAATAAATTTGTACCTTTTTACATTTCCAGTATTTTTGTATGTTCTTTTTGTTCTTCTTTTTCTTTTCTTTACATGTTTTCTTTTATAAGACTTTTCTTTATTTCTTCCAGAAATGCCACATAATAGGCATCTTGCTTTTAAACATCAATGAGAGTAAACCTCATCAATTTAAAAATGGAGAGTGCATCCCATAATGAATTTATGTCTGTATCTCTTTTACCAAATGGATCTAAAGTGACATCTCAGGGCCTGTTAATGAGATTGTCTTATGTAAGGGAATCTGGTAATGGGATCATACCAAATCCAATTATTTATAGATAATGTTAGCACAAATTAAATTAATTAATGTTCGATTTGCCCTTCACAAACAAAAAAAAAAATTAAGAATTAACCAGGAAGATGTAGCAATACTAGTGATGAGATATATTTAGGATCAAAGTTTAGAATATGCAAATTTGGAAGCTGACAGAACAAAAGTAGCTGTGTTTGAAAAGGCATTTGAAAGAAAATTAGTTTCAAGTCTATCAACAACTGATTCTCCTTGATATCTGAGGCTACATTAGGCAGGCCACTCTTCTAGAAATTGCATGTACTATTTCTATTTCCTGAAGTGCTGTTACTCTATTTATAATTTGTTTTTCCTTCAAAAGTACTAAAAGGTCACACCTTATATGTAGAATTCTTAGATGTTGTTTATAACCTAGTCATCAATTTCCATATTTAACTGTACCCTTACAAATATAATGGTATTTGTTTTGCACAATGGCTTTGCATTCTTAATAGAAATGTACATCTCACACTAAACCTGTGACCTTCCTGAGAGGAATATTTTAGTAAAATTTTCTTTAAATAATTAGTTACACTGTACAGAAATGAGTTGAAATATAAGGCAAAGATAATGTATTATCATGAGTCAGAGCTCTTTGCTAAAGACGTGATTTTACCTCAAATGTACATCCAAATGAAAATGTCTGCAGTATAATGGATTTGATTGTTACTAAGTGATAAACAACTCTCTCCATGAATGTGTGTGTGTGTGTGTATATATATATATATATATATATATATACCATATATATATAGTACAAATACAATATATATATATATATGGTATTTGTTTCTAACTTATGCAGTCATGATAGCGAAGAGAAAAATGGATTACTTTCTTCAAATAACATAAAATTTTGTCAGAAACATAACACTATTCATTTATTCCACATTGTTTAGAGAGACTAGTACACACCTGGAACTCATCTATGTGCAACAGACAGAGAAAAAGAGTGCAGCACAGACAAATTCTTGTTCTCAAAGACCTTGTTTGCATTCATTTTAGTGGCGAATCAGAAAGAGAGTTGGACACTTAAATACACAACAGCAAAATAAGTCAATAGTTGAACAAAATATTTTGAGGTAGAGATTAGTACTGTAGAAAACAAAGGTATTGTGATAGAACATTAAAACTTAAATTGCACCTAGGATCTAAGCATTTTAAGATTTGGGGTTACGGAAATAGTGAATGCAAGACTATGTAATAGTCATCTAGTTTTCCCCAGCATTCATTTTCTCTTTCCTTTTTATAAATGCATCCCGTTACTCTAAATATACATATAATATATTTGGGCACAACTAGTAAATGTATTTTGCAGACTGGTGAAATGAGAATTCACAGGTTATTAATGGACGTAGTCGAACTTCCTTTTCACATTGTTTAAGAAGATACATAGCTCTGACTTGTGATGGTAGGATTTAGGATTTCTCCATTTTAAAATGATTGGGAAAGCCATACCTGTTCAATGGGAACCACACTTTCCCATTTGTGTTTTGACCTTTGCACAAGCTATCAATGTAATCAATGTACAATCTGGTACACTCAGGATGTTGACAGTGTCAACAGTAGGCATTTGCAGTTCCCAATCAACCACTGGATCACAAGTATAAACGCCAATCCACTATATTGACTGTGTTACTAAGCTATGAAGTTTGGTAGGTAAAGTATATCAAACAGGTTTTTGACACAATATTTTCAACCGGTGATAAGTTTGTTGGGACATTACTGCACCATAAGTCAAGGAGAACCTGTATTTTTGTTTTCTCCTTTCTGTCTAATGGAATCCACCTCTGGTGCCAATTGGGTATTTTCAGCCATGGGAACAAAGCTAAACCTTAAGTAACTATCATGGCAACAAATTAAAAAGATTCTTTACCTGTTTCAGTCTGTTACACAGAGAGAAATGAATTTCTAAGTGATATGAACTACTCAATTTCTATTCTATTGGTTCGGGATGTTTTATACTGCTCCTTTGGTAGGAATTGTCTTATGTGTAAAAAGCTACTAGAAAACCAATGTGCATCAGCAAAAGAAATCACCAATAGAGTAGGGCGAAAACCCACAGACTGGGAAAAAATTTTTGCTAGCTATCCATCGGACAAAGGTCTAACATCTAGAATATACAACGAACTCAAAAAAATTAAACCTCTCAAATTTAAAGACCCAATCCAAAAATGGGCAACTGAAATGAATAAACATTTCTCAGATGAAGAAATAAAAATGGCAAATAAATATATGAAGAAATGTTCAACATCAGTAGTCATTCGAGAGATGCAAATCAAAACAACGTTAAGATTCCACCTCACTCCAGAAAGAACCGCGTATATGGAAAAATCAACCAATAACAAATGCTGGAGGGGCTGTGGGGAAAAAGGAACCCTCCTCCACTGTTGGTGGGAATGTAGACTGGTCCAGCCACTGCGGAAATCAATATGGAGATTCCTCAAAAAACTACAACTGGAGCTTCCATTTGACCCATCTATTCCCCTACTGGGGATCTTCCCAGAAGAATTAAAATCATCATACCACAAGGACATATGCACCACCATGTTCATAGCAACACAATTTGTAATAGCTAAGTCTTGGAAACAACCTAAACGCCCAACAACCAATGAATAGCTAAAGAAAATATGGTTTTTCTACACAATGGAGTACCACACAGCCATAAAAAGCATAAACTAGAGTCATTCTATATAAATGGATGTTCCTTGAGAACGTATTTTAAGTGAAATAAATCAGACACTCATGAGTACACATTGAATTGTTTCTCGGATATGAGAAAGCATAACTGTAAATAAGGACAAAGAGGTGTAATAGATATTATATCAAAGGAAGATAATATACAAAGGAGAGGAGTACTAGAAAGAAAGAAGGGGAAAAGCAGAAAGACAACAAAGGAAAGAAAAGGGAAAGGGAAAATATGGAAAATTATGAATAAACCTGCTGTAAATAGGGAGGGAGGGAACAGAGGGGAGGGGCGGGGAAGAGAGGGGAGAACCAAGATGCATCATGTACAGGTACAAAATAAATGTGATGAATGTCACCATTGTATGTAAAATGTACCAATACATGTTCTTGGTTTAAAATAAAAATAAAAAAAAGAAAATTTCACTTTATTTATTTGTTTAAAAAAACAGATTTCTTCTTAACATTATGGTAGTAGTGAATTAAACAGTAATGTTGAAAGGGCTCTGATAAAGATTAGACAAAAATTTCTTAATTTGTCTTTAGTAAATTTTGAGTTGAGTATTGTATTCCAAACTGTTTCTAAGACATAGAATTCTATATGTATTTGTAGAAAATTACTGTCTAATGAAGCAGTGAGCCCAACAAAACTTAATCGAAGTTTACATTCAAAATACTAAATATTGTACATATATTTAATATTTTGAAGAATTCTTTAATATTTTGAAGAGTATGTATTTTGAAGATACATATTGTACATATAAACATTAGTATTTTGCTGCTTATTATGAAATATCACTTTGTTTTGCTTACCTTAGACCAACAAACTAGAATATAACGTGCACATTTCTCATGCCATTAGTGAAAGATTATATCAAAGAAGTGATTAGAAATGTTAGGTGAGCCTGCTGCAAAGAAAGAAGCTTACGAGTGCCTTTCCAGTGACACTAATAGGCTTGGTCAGAGACATATAAAGATCAGCTCATTGAAGAAATAGACACTAAACTGTTCTTTGTTGCATCCTGATAAATATATATGCATTGTTTGTAGGAAACTCTTTCAGCGTAAATATTATTTGAACAGAGATCCACTGCTAACAAACACAAGCAGCTTCAAGCAATGGAAAACCATGAAGGATAAAATACGATTGTACTTGTTTTGTATAGGAATGTGTTGTAACGGCAGGGTAGGTTATCACGCTAAAAAATAAATCGCATCCCTTTTTTATTAAAGGATGTATTATACAAAAAATTATGCAAAGTAAACAATGTGTTTAATGATTTTTATTGAAATGGTGAATGTTTGTAGGCTCATGTATTACAATCAAATTGTACTATGTTAAGAAATAAAAACTGATCATAACCAAATATATTTCATGCTAAAAGTATAATGTTTTCAAACATCAAACATGGGAAAATCAAACTTATAGAACAAATTATCAGTGTTTCTACAAGATTAAACAAAACAGTTTGGTAAAAATACCATATTTTCTTTCTCCATTCATCTGTCTGTAGACATATAGGCTGATTCTCAGACATAGCTATTGTGAATTGTGCTGCTATAAACATGGTATGCATGTATCATTGTAATATGGTATCTTTAACTCTTTGGGGACGATACCTAGAAGAATAATAGCTTGGTCAAACATAGCTGGAGTACTACTCTGCCAAAAAGAATAAACTTGAATCATTTGTAAGAAAATGGATGCCTCTTGAGACCATAACTTTAAAGTGCAATAAATCAGACATACATGGTTAAATATTGCATGTGTGATTTCTTTTATATGAAAAACTCAAAATATAAATAAAGAGCAAAATAAAGATAAATAACAGGGACTAGTGAGACAGATCTTTGCAAAAGGGAAGGGGACCACAGATGGAGGGAAGGAAGTGAGAGGGAAGAGAAATAGAGAGGACAGGGGAAGGGGTTGAAAACGGATTTAAGATGTGTTATGCACATGTACCAATTTCCCACAAGGAAAGTAATCACTTTGCATTACACACATGTACTAATAAAAATTAAAAACACAAAGATATCAGTTTGGTCCAAATTTTTAGAAATGTGATATTGAACAAACTTGCTTGTCTGTCTTATATTTCTGATATCGTCAATGGTTTTAATTCTCCCATTCAAGGAAGGAATTGTGAAATGTTTTGAATATGTATAACTTCATTTTCTAGAATTTCCCTTTTGTGTTACACTTTACTTAAGTATTGATTTAAAACAATTTGGGGGTAAATGTTTCTACACATTTTTTTTTAAAAAAACTGATATTTATATATTTTCCACAATATTTTTTCCTATAGCTTATCATTTTAGACATACTTATTTTTTGAAATTTCTTACTTATTTTTCTTTCCTAAATTTAAAGGTCCTTGGTTGAGAGAAATTGTCTACAATTTTTCTGTACTATAATATACAACTTCAAATATATTATTTTAAAAAGTAATGAGTAACTGTGTCAACTACAACGCAGTCATTATTATAGCCCTCCAAAGGTACAATATTTTGTACTTAAATTAAGCAATACTAAAATTTTCCTCAACCCCACAGTATTAGAAAGAATCAGTAGAATAGTCCTGGAACACACACACACACATATATATATACACATATACACATATATACATATATACATATATACATATATACACATATATATACATATATATACATATATACAAATAATTCATCAAAATATCAGTAATATTTACTTACTTTTCTAACTCTGTGATTTGACTTGACAGTTTTTCTTAGAATTGTGTTTTATTTCCTTTTATTCTACAAAGTATATTCAATCTTTTAGCAACAATCCAGCTTCACATACAGCTTCAATGTATTACGGTCACTGCATCCACTCAAACTTCACACACACACACACACACACACACACACACACACACACACAAAATCAAGTTCGGGGGGCACATTTTATTTAATTCAGCATTATTTGAGATAGTATGAAAATACAAATATAGATTCATAAAATATTTCATGCCAGTACCAGGATCAAATAAAAACATTATTAAAATTATAACTTTTATTCATGGCTCATTCAATGCATATTGACTGAGCACCTATTCTGTGTCATCAATGTGAGATATACCAAGTACACAGCAAAATGAATAAAACAGGCATAGATTTCTGCCATTATGTAGCTTTTTCATAGGAGAACATGAGTTTTAAATTTATAATAGCTCTTTAGAGAATGATCAAAAGAGGGTATTTTTGGCAGGTTGAAGTTAAAATTTTTAGATGACTATTTTTCTCTATAACTTCATTTTAACCATTTTAGTGAACTTTCTCAGTTCTTCCTAATATACAAATAAGTTAACCTCTGAAATATATATTTTGTTGAAGTTACATTGGTTCTTCTGTATTTTAGTACAAATGTCCTACACATTTTCAAAATAGGAAATATTACACTGAGGTTACATATATAAGTACCTGTTGCACTTATATAGAATTTAAAAGAGGAAAATCATATATGTAATGTCCACCAAAGACAGCAGTCTACCTTTCAGCTATTTGAGAAATGGGATTATTATAAACTTAATAAAGTATTCTGCAGTTTATATATCCCAAGTAGTTTGAATTATTCATTTCATATCCTAGTACTCTTTCCCCACATATGCTACTTTATTGTTTTAAACTAGCTGATTTATAAAAGTGTCATCAGCATAGTGCAAATTAATGATTACAGCAAAACACATTTGCCATACCTTAGATATGTGACAAGCAATTAAAAAAAGTTATATTGATTTGTCTAAAATGTTAAATGACATAATAGCCATACAGTAAAGTTTTGAATAATTTAAGTAAATCAATGTTTTCTGAATTTTGTAGGAGTACTACAAAACTGTCTTGGGTGCTAAGGTGAATCAATATAATAAAATAAAAATGAAGCGGTTTGTAATGATGAATGTATGGGTTGATAATAACCAGAGGTAGAATCTCATTTAGCCATCGTAACACACAACTTCCAGGCATCTTCTGTTCACTATTCCCATCAGTAAACATAGTATTATATAGTCAATTGATTTTAGCACTTAAATAGCTTTTCATTTTCAAGACACCTACCCTCGGTAAAAACTAAACCTCTCTCAAAGTGTCACTAGTTATGGCTTGAATTAGAAGGATAATACATATTTACTAACATTAGAGCTATTTTGTGTGTTTTATGCGGTTTGTAAATAATGCTGTATTTTATGAGGAAATGAGAAATGTTTGTTTGTTGTACTTCCATCTTCTGCTATATTTAGGATTTAGCATTGTTGTACTTTTACGGATCTCTCTACTTGTTTTCCTAAGGGTGAATTCCTTAAGTAAATAATCCAATTGAAAATATTTGTTTTTCATTTCATGTAGCTGGATCTGTGTGCATTTTTGGTTCCTCGCTTTCTATGAAACAGAAGTATGGTAAGATATGAATATGCAGTTACAGTGTTTTCTATATAACGTCTTTTGTGGTTTACAATAATTTTAAGGTCTAATGAAATCAATAGATCTTTCCCACAGAGAAAATCTATACAAATGTAGACATAAATGCATAACTCTACATTATTTAAGAGAAATGAAATATACTCTGGATTATTTACACATTTATGAAGAAAAGATAAAAAGGAAATAGAATTAGCAGTTCTGAAAAGTATAAGTGCTTCAGTGTAGTATTTAGATCTGAAATGATTAGGTTGGGTGTGGTGGTCCACATCTGTGATCCCAGCACTCAGGAGGCTGAGGCAAGAGGATCACTGTGAGTTCAAGGCCAGCCTAATCTGCATAGTGAGAGCCTATCTCAAAAGAAAAAAAAAAAGATTAAAGTATATGTTATTTGCTAAAAATACTTTATTCACAATACTTATTTATTTTCCAAAGTACCCAAAGACACTAGAGCAATACCAAGAAAAGAGAGTGGAGGGAAAAGAGCCACTTTTGAAAGGAAGACTCGGAGTAGACAAAGGACTAGCATCTGGATTATAGACCAAGAAAAGGACCAAATACAGCAGCCTGAAATACTGTATTGGTAGTAAATCGTGCTGAATTAGTCCTGAACTTTACAGGTAACCTGTGTAGGATGGGATCCCAGCTCAATTATTTTAAATTATGGCCTTAGTGAAATCACTTAGACTCTTTTTGAGAATATCTTCATGTGAAAGTCGGAGCTGATAGGATTTTTTCATATGTCTGGTATGGAGATAAAATGGTTAAAGTGTTTACTAGATGGCCCGCCATACATTAAGTAGGTAGATTGGTACTAAACTTCAGATGTACTCTCATGTTTGTACCAACACCATTTAGTGTAAGAGTACTCTGAATTCAAATGTGACAAATCCTGGACTAGGAAAGAAATGTAAGCAGTTTACTGAGAGGATCATCCAAGCTAACTAGATCCTACCCCTTAACTTCTTGTACCAAATGTTAGACACCTTCCTGTGAGAAGAAGAAAAGAAAGGCTCAGGCCTTTAAACAGAAAGCATGGGAGATACTGGATGAATGAAAATTTCTCTGTCAAGAATACATCCAAAGACGCACAAAGGCAGAAACAATAAGCTTATACAGCACTTATAAAATAGGGCAATGAGAAGGCCAGATTCCAAATGTTACCAGTTGTGTATCAGTGTCCCCCAAAAGCCTCATGACTCAGTCATAGACGGGGCTTTTCAGAGGTGGCTGATCTAGAGTGTGCCAGGCTGGGATCAATGGAGTGTGATTACTAAATTAGTCCACTGATTGGTTTGGCATAGTTCTGAATGTGAATAGTATGAAAGCCCACTGTGGGTGTGAGTGCTACTGTCCCTAAGAGCGTGAAGCCTGGATAGAATATAAGGGCCAGAAAGAGGGCTGTTGTTGTTGCTTGCAGCTGCTTCTTTGCTACTTTGCTGCTTTGGTGCCTTCTGCCCACTATGAACTGTTTCTCCTCCATAATGCTCCTCTGCCACGGCTTCCTGCCTTGGAGTCAGCCAACTCTGGACTGAAACCTCTACAAACTGTGAGCCAAATAAGGCTTTCACTTTGAGTTTTGGGTTGTTCTTTGTGTGTGTGTGTGTGTGTGTGTGTGTGTGTGTGTGTGCGCGCGCGCGCACACGCGCGCGCGCGCGCGCTCGTACTGGAGATTGAACTTAGGGCCTTGTGTTTTCCAGTCAAGCGCTCTAACCATGGAGCTAAATCCCCAGCCCCTAGTGTTGAGGGTTTTGTCTCAGCAACAAGCGACTAAGACACCAAATATGACATAAAGCCAAGAATCAACCAAATTTTAAAAAAGATAATGCTATAAATGCAAGAAATCAATTCAGGGCTGGGGATTTAGCTCAGTGCTTAGAGTGTTTGCCTCGCAAGCATGAGGCCCTGAGTTTGATTCCCGGTACAAAAAAAAAAAAAAAAAAAAAAAAAAAAAAAAAAAAAAAAAAAAAAAAAAAAAAAAAAAAAAAAAAAAGAAAGAAATCAATTCAATAGAGAATAAAATAAGGGGCTTGGGATTTAGCTTAAGTGGTAGAGCACCTGCCTAGCAAGTACAAGGCCCTGAGTTCAATCTCCAGCACCGTCAAATTAAAAAAAGTCAACAAAATAATACAAATATTAATGTATAGAGCAACAGATAGGGGCTGGGGATCTAGCTCAGTGGTCAGAGTGTCTGCCTCGCAAACACAAGGCCCTGAGTTCGATCCCCAGCACCAAAAAAACAAAACAACAACAACAACAAAAAGAGCAACAGATAAATACATTAAAATACATGAAAATAATAAAAGTGGTTTGAGAGGGTGGTACTTTACTAAGATTGCTTATTAGTGATTTTAAAATTAGATTTTTATTATGGGGTAAAAGGCTTAATAATGAGCTGAATAGCAAAATGAGAAGAGAATGAGAAAGAAACTTAATGAGCAGAGAAATTAAATGGGAAAATACACCAAGGAGAAATGGCAAATGTTCATAGCATTAGAAAGTGTGAAAGAAAAGTTAATAAGTATGAAAGAAAAGGTATAATTTTCAGGAGGTGAGAATTAAAGATGTAGTTTCAAAAGCTGAAAAAATTACTCATATCTTTAAAATATTCACGAGAAGTTAAAGTGCTGACTAAGTAAGCTAGTAGAATAAATGTAATATACTGTAGAAAAATGTAAGCAGAAGAATAAATATTTATATTACTTAGAACTTCACCTTGGACATATGCCTGAATGCATAAAATCAAACTTTTTTCAGCATCTCCTTTTCCATTTCTAAAATAGCTACCAAATAAAATATGTTGAAAACAGACTTGACTTTCTCCACAAAGACAAAATGTTTCCATTAGCCTTCTTCACCTCCTTAAGTGGAAAGCACAGTCTCTAAGACCAAAGATCTTAATTTGTTTCTGACTCTTTTCTGTTCTTCAAATGTATGTATGTCCACCAACAAATCTATTTGGCTCTCATTTCAAAATATGTGCAAATACTATGAATTTTTAACATTTTTACAGTGTATACATTTTCTAAGCTACCATCTTTCTTTGCCTAGATACTTGTATAACTCATCTCTCTACACAAAGTCCCAGTTAGCCTCTCTAAATCTAAGTTATTTTTCTGCCTGAACCTCTCCAAAGATTATTCATCTCACTCTAGTGCAAATCCAAATCTCTGTACTTTCTGGTTTCTACATAATTTAACATTCAACTACCTTTCTTATCAAATCTAAATTATCTCCATCTTACATGTCTTTTTTTGCTATTTCTTAAACACAGCAAATGATTTTTCCTTTTTTCAGGGTCTTTTCAATAGCATTTCTTCTACTAGAACTACACCTTGGTTACCTGTTGGTTTCCCCCAACAAAGTCACTAGTGAGCCCCAGACTTCTACACATTCTCTTTTCCAACACGCACAGTCTTGCCAGGAAAGTCTCTCAAACACTTTAGAGCTGCCTTCATTGCACACGCTCATCCTATTTAAATAGGATATCACATAAAATCTCAGCCTGACATTTTACCAAGTTCATACTCTGCCCCACAAAATGATCTGAATCTCTCTTATTCTCATTACTTCCTTTATCTCTCCTAAGCTCTGTCAGCAACGTCTTCTGAAATGTGTGAGTCCAAATCTGCAAAATCTATTTCACCTTCCTTATTTTCTGTGACTATTCCGTTGATGTTCTTGTTCCACTAAATCTATTCTCTGCTATAAATTTTGGTGTTTCTGCATAGTCTTCTCCAGGGGTGGCTATCTCTCACGTGACACTAAAAGATATTGAATCACTGCCTTTGGGTATACGAGAGCTGTCTTTGTTTCTCTTGAGACATCCTTGCGACCATTTCCCCTCCCACCTCCCTAAATAGTCAGCTTTAAAGTTCATATCATCACTTTTTTTTACCAATTATGAAACTATATTGTCATCACTTTCCAATAAATTAATCATTTACCCTTAGTTCTGGTGACATCAGTTTCTATTTCACTGTTTGTTCTTCACAAACGAACATTTCCCAATTTTTTAAAATAATTCCTATGTGCATCTACAAATGTTCCCCTACATACAATGGAGTGATATGCCAAAAAATCCATCACAAACTGAAAATATCCTAAATTGAAAGCACATTTAATATATCTAGCCTAGCAAACATCTTGGCAACATGGTACACTATACAGCAGTGATAGTGAATGTTTTAGAGGTAGGTGCCTGAATTGCAATCCAAAACCCGCTTATTTATCGTGAAGCCCCAATATTGAAATTAAACCCGAATTTATGTGCATCTACAATGTACCACTAAAATAAATTTTTTTAAAAATAAAATAAAATTAACCTTTAAAAAAAACACAAATCATATATTAACATATTTTGCCTCTAAAAAAACACACACACACACACATACCATAAATTTGGCACCACCGCTATAGACTATGGATTGTTTACCCTGAAAATCTGCCTGCCGGGAGCTCTGGTTGGCTGAACTGCCTGCCACCCACAGACTGCCATACCATATAACACTGGCCCGAGCTAAGATCAAAATTCGAAGTGTGATTTCTACTGAATGCTTATGGTTTTCATACAATAGTAAAGTAAAAAAGAAATTCATTAAGTACAGCCATAAAAAATTGAAGACTATGACAATCACTCTGCATATCGAATTTGAAAATACATGAGTCCTCTCTTTCAATTGTCTTATTCTTTATTCTACCTAAGCAATTCATCACAAATCTTTGAAGTAAAAATATCTGCAAACTTGCATTGTCTCAATTCCATTCATCCCATCGTGTGACATTTATCTCTAACATTTGAGATTCTTCCCCTTAATGCTCAGGCTATAACAGTGCTTCTACTCCATGTGAGCTTCAAATCTTGTTACATTTTCCCTGATATCCTTATTTGGCATCCTCTCTTTTATTAGTAGATACCATGGTAAATCAATAGAACACCCTTTTACATAACACCCTTATTACTCTGATTTTTTTTTCTTACTGTGTAAATTCACTTAGCAGAAGCATTACTAGTTTGTTACAGCCATCTGTCTCCCTTTCTTCTGCATACAAACCTCTGATTGGTGTACTTTATATTTAGAAGGTGTAGATTTTCCTTATGCAGCTCTCCTAGGTGCATCATACATTCCTTACCTCCAGCTTGCAATTCTCCTTCCCTCTCCTTAATTTCAGGGTATATATTTGAGTTATCCTTTGTTAACGTAACTGAAATATTTGGTACCGCATTCTACAAACTTACAGAAACATGTGAATCCATCTACCCACATCCATACACTACACTCATATAATTTAATGTATTACCAAAGTTAGTTCAACAAGAAAATCCTCCACTTGTTTTCTAGACCCCATCCTTTTTCTAAGTATATTGCTTATCAATTTTCCACTCTCTTGCTGATTTTAAATTTTGTATCATTTTCTTCCTAGGAATATACAAACATGCTGCTACTTTTTATAGAACAAGAAAACAAATGAAATAAACAGCAACAGCTCAGTGTGGTGATGCAGGCCTGTAAGCCCCAGCTCTCAGGAAGCGTGAAGCAGGAGGATCATCATGAGTTCGAGGCCAGCCTGGGGTACAAAGCAAGGACCTTCCTTTATCCCATCTTCCCAAAAAGTAAAAGGAGAAAGAAAAACTAAATAAGCAGCAATAGAAACACTTGTTTGGCAGTATGTTTTCCAACAATTAATTCTCAAGTTCTTCTTTCCCATTTGCAAGGTATCATCTCTCCTCATTTCTCTTAAATTCACTAAAGTTAGTTCTTGTCTTCATGGTTTTACTAATGCACAGTTTTCAGACATAGGGTCAACCAATGATAAGAATATTTCGTAGCATTTTTCAAAGAAATTCTGAATTGATAATTACACAAGAAGCAAAATCAAATTCCAAAAGAATAAAAAACACAAAGAAAAACTTTTGGCATTGGAAAAATCTGTCTCATTCATCATATATGTCTGGGACTACAGGGAAGTAAATTATTTGATTTATGTCAAATATCCAAATATTGTACACTGTTCTGCAGAGTCTTTGGAGAAAAACGTGGGCTCATTTTCAAACTTTGCTTAGTATGAATTTCTCTAATTATAATTAATTAAATTTAATTATAATTAAATTAATATAATTTCTCTAATTATATTATACACAGGTAGACTGCATACATATGTGGAAGTATATGTATATACAAACTAAAGATGATCGCTCCAAATGCTGATCAATAAAGTTTCATGCAAAGTCAGTTGATTAAAAATATATAAGAAAGAGTGTTCTAAATATAACTATTTACCCCCATTGACCACACACTTGTGAGGTCTTCTGCACTGCTTTTTGCTTTGTGGTTTACAATATTGCACAGTCTCTCCAAGTCTAGAGGGTGATTTACATAAAGCCATCAATCAGATGACATTACTAGCACCAGGGAATGAAAAACACAGATCTAAGTAGATTTCATTTACATATAAGACATGTCCTGCTTCTCACACTGCAGTCCTTACGTAAAAGACTGTGGCATCTTTAGTGTGCCCTACTAACTTTGCTTTATTTTTCAAAATGCTCACAAAGCATCTAATATTATCAAATTTTAGAAAAGGATATGCTGATAATCTTAAGCTTAACTGTTTTAAAGACAACAAAATTTAAAACAAAAAGAAGTAAATTTAATTATATATATTATATATTTAATAGATGAAATGAAATCTGTGTTTATAAAATATAAGATATTCTTAATTAGTTTTGGAGCTGTAAATAATCCTAGTAAATATTTTCTTTATAAAATTCTAATCTCTATTTGCATTTGCTTATGTTTTTTCAGCTTTTAAATTAGGTTTTCTTTAAAATTCAACCTTCCTTTCAAAATTCTATAAAGATGGCATTAATGCTGTAAAATTATATCACATTTCTAATAACAATAGTTTGTAAATATAGATATATTGACAAAGACCAAAATGACAAAAAATATCTGTGCAACTAATTCAGCAGTTGTCGAAGAAGCCATTCTGATACAACCATGACATGGTGCCATTTAAAAAAATAATTAGTACAGTTGCAGAAAAAATTAAGTCTTTACATCAAAAGACATACTTATTTCCCTCACCTAGGCACAAAAACATCAGTTTTCAAAATTCCAGGAATATAATTGATAACTTTTGTTGTATTTTGATAAAAATATTTACAAAGCATTAAGAACTAAAAGACATGAATCTTATAACTAACAATACAGCTTGCAAGATATGGTGCTGAGTGGTAAATATTTTTAGTGGTTCAATTGTTGTGGTTTCTTGTCATCTGAGACAGTCTGAAGGACAAAACACAAAGATTAGTACTCTATAGAAGGTGAGTGTTCAGGTTTAATTTCTATGTCCAGATGGGCTCTCTGTCTGGGGTTGTTCACACAGGAAAGTAGCCAAAAGCTAGTAGATTGGAAACCTACCTTTTTCTTCTGGAAAAAAAATAATATATATATATATATATATATATATATAAAGAGGCTTCAGAAGCCTATGAGTCTTCAGGAGCCTGTAAGTCTTCAGGATCCTGTGAGTACTCTGCCTCAAACTGTATCATTAAACACTTAGCTATACATGATCTTAGCTGTACATGATCAAACTGGTAGAGATGATAATAGAAAAGGACCATTTAGCAAAACCAAAGTCATTAGCAAACCGACATGGACTCTTACCAGGAAGTATATCAGGGCTGACAAATGGGCTTAACAGGGAATTTACTTCCTTGCCTTAGACAAAGGTCTTCACATTCTAGCCTAACAAAGCATGATAATAGCTGAAGGCTACTTGTTCCAAGGATGATGCTGTTTTTTTTTTTTTTTTTACTTCAAAAGGTATGTTGTATTTCATTTACTTATTCTAACCCAAACCTTTGAATAGTTAATATAAGAGAACAATGTGGAAATGGCTGTACCTGACTTATTTTTAAAAGTAGTTCAATATAACCAGATCATAGGGAAGAATATGCGGCAGCTAGTAAATCTGAGGCAGATACTGCAAGAGGGTAGACCTTTGTGACTGCTCTGTAAAGAGAAAGATACAGAAATAGTTTTGGCTTTTAAAGTGTGAGCTGCGACAGAGATAGCTAATTACCTTATTATAATATTTCTTCTGACATTATATAATTGTACAACTGTCTCTTGGTCAGAGAAAAGACTTCCAACCTCACTTGTGGATAACTGTGGTTGTGTCCCTTGGGTTTAACCATTCCAATGTGAACATCAGATAGCTTGGTTCTTTCTGAACGTCTGTTACTCTTCTAAGAACGAGAAACTGCATCGCTGGTTTTCCCATTCCTCCCCTTCTTTTCCAGAAATAGGGATGTGATACAGGAATTTGAATGGATATTCTGGGCCATGAGAATAAAATTATGTGTTGAGAAAAGCATGACAATTGCGAATCTCCTTTTCTAGCCTTGGGCCACTAAAAACTATGAGTGTGATAAACTTTTCTTTTTAGCATAGCTATTAGTTCAAATCATTCTGATTCAGCCAACTCCAATACCCTTATTAAAGCTATAACATCCAGGTAAATGAAAATGAGATTCTAAGACAAAGAAAAAGAGAGGAGGCTCATGAGAAATGCCTGGATAGTAAAGTTAATCTAATAAAATTCATGTAAGTAAGAACTTTAAAAACAAAGGTCTCTTTGGTCAACATAAAAAGTAGTTCTTATTCAGCAAATTGTATGACATAAGAATTGCAATGTTTTCATACAAATTGTATGTATACGAAATTAACTAGTGACTCATGGAAAGCTTTACAGGTAGTTATGAATAAAAAGAAATCTAAAATAGAACACTGTTTGGATCAATTGAGAAAGCATAACAAATACTTTGAAACTGATGAATGAACATTTTCCTTTGAGTGGGCTTAAAGACAGAATTTACATTTTCTCATTTAAGGGTCCATTATTGTACTTAATTCCATCATCACTAATATTTCCATAGCTGTAATATTGTAGGTATAATTGCAGCCATGAAAAATACCTTTAAAATGGTAGGTTATAGTGGTATATCTATAGCTACACAGAGATGTTTTGTAGAAATTTCCTCCATTTAGTATATTTTAAGACATATGAACTTTTTCTTTATTCTCTAAACTGTACATCACTGTTCAAATTTATAAAACAGTCTATTAGAGAAAAGAATTTTATACACATTAACCACCATGACGGGTCATCATTGGTCGATGCCCCTATAACAAAAAACAGTATAAAAATAAATAGATTAAAAAATGTACTTATTCAAAGTTTTATGTGACAAAGGATCTTTCAGAAATGAGGACCTAAGAGTGGAAGATGGATCTGGAATCAAGACACCTGGAAACCAACAACTAATGAACAAAAAGAAGAGCTCTGGAAACCAAAAGAGCCAGAGGAAAGCTTGAAATAGAAGTAAAGTAGAGACCCTAAAGACAACAGAGAGAAAAGAACAAAGCAGTCTATAAATTAACTCCATCTGCTGGGGAGGGGGACCCAACTCCACATGTGCAAGGTACACCCCAGAGATAGTTGGTGGCCACAGTGATGAGCAAAGAACCAGCAGTTCCAGCCCTGAGAAAAGCCCACAGCTGCAAGCCGCAAATACGGTGTGGGGTTTTACTCTGAAAGTGACTCCATCCACAAGACAAGTGAGGGTTGGGAAAGAAATCACTGCAGCATCTGCCATACTTATAATGAAAAGCCACTTAGCAAAGGGGTTTATTATTTTTTTTTAAGACTAAGCAATTCTGGGAATTAGAAATCACAAAACAACCATACTTCACGGTTTCTGAGGTCATACTACCTTAGTGACTGGGTGACGGATGGTCACGGGAGAAGCGATAAAGAGTGAGGGTTAATCATAGACCTCCTAAGAAGTTTAAATTCCAAGCTCAGGCTGTGGAGGAAATAGTTGTCCCATCATCTGTGGTGAGAAGCCAGGCCTTCAAATATGGTTTTCTGAGGGAGCTAGGTTGAATGGTCTTTTGCGCTGCTTGGTCCTGCTTGCTGCCTATTTCTAAGAAAGACTCAGTGGTCTCTTTACTTTTACTATCTATAAAAGTGATCACAGATTTGTCTTGCTTGGACATCTTGGGGTGCACTGACAGAGGGCTTGTGGCACAAGTGAGGCACCTCATAAGCCAAGAGGAAATGCAGTGGCTTGGGGCACATGCACTAAAAGATGCTGGATTGAATAAACGCCAAAGACAGACAGCACACCACTAACTGACCCCACCCAGTGGGAAAGGAGGCAGAACTCAATATGCACAGTGTAAAATAAGGACGAAAGCACCATCGGCCCCCGCTGCAACTCAGTATCCTGCCCTGTATCTGCCCGATTCCAATACCCAAGGCCGGGAAAAATGCTGCTTGTGCAAACACCTCATCTCAGTTTTGGGGATGTCTTTCTTTTTCTTTTGTTTTTGTTTCAATTTACTTGTTTCCTTTCTTAATTTTCTTTTTCCTTTTCCTTTTTCTTGTTTTGTTTTTGTTTCTTTTAATCAATTCTGTTTACTTTCTCTTATTCTTTACATTTTTATCTCAATTTCTCTCTCTTCCTTTCTTATTTTTTTAATTTCTTTTTCAAATTTTATTTCTGATATATTTTTTCCTTTCCTGACCCCTCCTTTTTATTATTATCACTATTGTGTTTTATTAACTTTTAGCTATTTATTATACTCTATGTCATTATTGATGTCTTTTGTTGTTAATGGTATAATTGTTGCCTTTAGTAGACATTTTTTGTATGTCAGCATTTGATTATTTTGTCTATATTATTATTTCAGTTCTCTTTTTTATTGTTAAGGCTGATATACTTGTAGATTTTATTGGTTCCTGAAGTATGCCAATATCCAGGTTGTCTTTAACTCTACTCTCATAGGTGTTTTTCCCCATTATTTATGGTGGCATAGTGGTTTCTTTTAATTGGTTTTACTATATGCCAATATCTGTTTTCTCTTTGTGCTATCAACAATCCTACAGTTCACTTTCTTCTGAGTCATTGTGGGAACCAAGCCGCCAGAAGAATGATGAACACAAATAATATCCTCACATACTATATTGAGTAGTTATAAACACCCAAACTTAACCAAACCCAAGGAGAAATTACAGGGAGACAGTAATAAAAGAGGTCTCTACAGTAGTGACAGAGTTTTTCTATACTAAACGATCTTAAATGTTCAGCACAGAAAGAACAGAAATTTGAAAAACAAGGCCAAAAAACCGCTTCCAAAACCCCTTAACTCCCCAAAAGCTGACTTCCCGGGAATGAAGGAAATAGAAGTTACGAGCAAAGAACACAAAAACAAAAAGGTCAATATGATTGAAGGGATCAAAAAACAATCATGTAAGCAAATTCAAAACATCTTTAGCAAGTCTAAAGATGACTTTAAAAAAAAACAGAAAAATTAAAGAATGAATAAAATGTTCATTGCAAAGAAGAAAGGAACAGGTCGATGTGTTCAAAAAAGACAAGAAAAAGAATAATCAGTTTGGTAAAGAATTAGATATTATGAAAAGAAATCAAGCAGAAATTCAGGATATGAAAAATTCTATGGCTCAGAGTTGACTAGTGAGAGCACAGAGTGTCAGAACTTATAGAAAAGACTATTGTGGTAGATCGTGTACTAGGTGACATGCAAAATCAGCACACCACGGATACTGAACAGAACAGCTGCTACATGATTCAGAAAAAGGAAATCTCAGGATTTTAGGAATAAGAAAACTTAGAACATGACTGAAAAGGCATATAAAATGTGTTCACCAATACCAGAAAATTTTCTAAAATTATGGAAAAATTTAAATATTCGAGAAAAAAGACATAAAACCTCAAAGAATCAAAACAAGAAAAAAGAACCCTTTGACATGCACCATAATTAACATTCCAGAATTTTAACAAAAAGAGAAAATACAAAAAGCCCTTAGAGATAAATAGCAAGTACAATAATCTATAAAAGCAAGCCTATCAGAATAACAACAGATTCATCAGCACAACTCTTAAAGGCCAGGAGAGTATTGAGTGAAGTTTACCAAGCTCTAAAGGAAATAATTGTCAACTCAGACTTCTATAGCCTTCAAAATTAGCCTTTGAAATTGACAAAGAAGTTGAGACTCCTCATAACCAAGAAATATTAAAGAAATGCATGACCATTAAACCAGCATTATACTTGAGGAAATCCTAAACAGACAGGGAAGCAACCAGCACCAAAGACTCCAAAGGAAAGTATATACTGAACAGGGAAAGTAGTTCAACAAAAGAAATACATAAACAAAACAACCAACCAACAATAAATAAGTGTCATCACTGAAATAAAATGCAATGACAGGATTCAGTATAAACCTTACAATAATACCTCTTAATGTTGATGGACTTAGCTCCTTGATAAAAAAAAAAAAATCCACAGATTGGAAGATTGGGTCAAAAAAGAAATTTCTACCATATATTCTCTGCAAGAGATATATCTCATCAAAAAGCAAGCTCACTGACTGAAAATAAAAGGATTAAAAATGATGCCCCATGCAACTGGAACCCCAAAGCAAGCAGGTATAGTGCTCTTATTTCAGATACAGCAGAGTTCAAGCAAAAAGTGATGAAAAGAGACAAAAATGACCACTACATATTTATAAAGGAAACATCTCAACAGGAGCAGATAACAATTTTTAATATATAGGCATCAAATAATGGCATACACAAATTCGTAAAACAAAAATTACTAGATATAATAAAGGGCCAGATAGACATTAAGATAATTATAAGGGTGGATTTAATTATTACATTCTCACAAAGAGATAAGTCAACTACACAAAAATCAACACAGAAATGTCAGAGTAAAACTATACTACTGAAGAAATGAATCTAAAATACATGAACAATCTTTTATCTAAAATTCTGGAATCTAAAATACAAGAACAATAGAATACATATTTTCTTCTCAGCAGCACACATAACTTTTTTTTTCCCAAAATACATCATATCTTGGGCCATAGAACATATGCAATTAAATACACAAGCATAAAATCTCGTGCATAATATTAAAGCATAGCAGCATGAAACTAGAGATAAACAGTAAAAGAAACTGCAAATTATGCAAACACATGGAGACTAAATAAGACATTATTGAATAATCAATATATCAGGGAATAAATCAGGGAAGAAACTAAAATCTTCCAATGATAATGAAAATACAACATATTAAAATCTGTGAGGCACAAAAAAGCCATATTGAGGGAAGTTTATAACTGTAAATGCATATATTAAAACAATCCAGGAGAGTGAGCAGTTAAAGAAAAAGGGGAAAAAAGTGTCAACAGCAGATAATATTGCCATGACAGGAATAAGTCACTATTTTTGAGTAATAACTTTCAATGTAAATGCCATCAACTTTCCAATTAAAAGTCACAAATGGGCACTGGTTAAAAAGCAAAAAAAAAAAAAAAAAAAAAAGTTTGTTGCATGTAAAACTCATCTAATAAAAAATACATAAAGTTAATTCCTAACTTAAAATTAAAGGATAGAAAAAAATATCCCATACACACTATTGTGAGGTTCAATTTTACAATTATAAGCATCAGTTATATTCAAGTTTTAATTTTAATGACATTGGGGGTTAAATATATTCTTAATAAACTTATCTTTCAATTTTTAAGGAAAATAATTTCTAATCAGGAAGAGGTAAGAGTCAGTCAAAGAAAGATCACTGTATCTTGATCTCCCAAAATAAAGGTCTCCTACAAAATTGTAATTTCTAAGAAAATACATGGCCGATTTTTTTAGTATCATTTTAGTTGCAAACATCAATCAATCATGTAAGGTGAAGCTGTTCGCCTTACCAGCAATGTTGAAATAGCAAATTCTGCAACCAACCCACTGCATCATATATACAGATGAAGTTGTGAGACTTGAACTCCACACCCTGGCCCTGGAAGAAGAAGAGATGGCATTCATTCAATGGTGGGTCTTGAATTGAGAAATCAGTAGTTGAGAGGGAGCTCTACTGGAATGCACTGTGATAGCCTCAGCTTGTGATATCACAAGTGGAAGCATCGATGCTTTCTAAGCGTGTTGTTTAAAGATATCAAAGATAAGTCTTTGTGGACCCAAAATACAATGCACAATTTGGCAAGAGGATACTCAACTTTTATTTTTCCATGAAATAGTCTAATAAACAAAACTATATCAGTCTGGTATAAGCACTGCCTGATCGTTTGTTCTTGTGTATAATGATACAGTCAAAAAGAAAATATACATACTTGAAAACATGTACTAAAAAAAAAAGAAAGAAAATTATGTGTACATCTATCTAGTAGTGGATTCCTTTAAGGGAGATCTAGCTGTATCTGCCTGCATGTCTGAAAGTCTTAGCTCAATGGACTATAGAAGAATCTAGAAATGTATCGCTCTGTAAAGTAGAATAGATGCTGACATTAAGATACATGGAAGCAAATGATATAATTATTCATGATTTATAATCTAAATTATTCTCCGAGGTAAATAGACATAACTATTGTATATTGATAATGTGCATGCCAATGATAAAACTTATAGCCAATATAACACTTTATTAATAACAACTCTTCCTTGTAAAGCTTATGGTTTTAAATTTTCATATATTTCTGTAAGATTTGTCTATCTTTCAGCTTGAAGTAAATGTCTTTCTTCAGTTATAGAGGTGTAACATCTGCTTACTTCGTCTAAATATTATTCAGATGGCATTAGTCATATGTAATATTAATTTTTAAGATGAAAATAATTTATTATTCTTTTTTCATTTTGTTTTTTTTTTTGTTCTGTATAAATGACAATACATCGATTAATATCATTAGCCTTTCATGGAAATTTTAATAAAGTTTAGACAAATGAGCAGCTTCAAAATCATTTATTCCCTTTAAGGCTGTGTCTAATTTTGTAACCGGTATTTGACAAGGCAATGAGTCTTCTTTCCAGTCTGCTGTTAAAATATTACTTTTGCGTGAAATTCCCATTGGAATGAAGTGTCAAGAAATATGTTCCAAATTCCTTTTATCTGTGATGGAAAAATTACTCAGTTTCAAAATATTTAGCTGCGTGGAAGAAAAAAACATCAATTGTTGAGAATCTACATTGTATTGGAAAATCAGAATATATTTAATTCCTTGATGCAAAATGTTTACAAATTTCAGGGTTTTTTTGGTGAAAAAAGAGTATAAACTACAAATTATGTGTATTTGTCTGTGGATTTCTATTTTGCTTTTCAGGCGTGCTCATATAAAACCAAAAGTGCGTCAGCACACAACAAGGATCAGCATAGTCCTATCTTGGATATAGTCTGGTTGTCAATGCAAAGACAGGAAATGAAGTCAGGTGGAAAACTTTGAACCTTCACATTATAACAGATGTAATTTTGATATGGGAATTTTTCTGAGACATAGGAAAGTTTGGAAATAGGTAATAGGTAGGTTTTGTCAGGAGTCAAAAGTTTTCTTGAAAGAAAATGAATTCGTTTTGCCATTCTACCTCTGTGTAGAACACAGGCAATTGCTATATAACGTTTTGACTTTAAAGATCCCATTGCACCCAAGAGGATAACTAATAGGCTTGTACGTATAAAAATGGGTAAGTAGTAGAGCAATTAATAGTGGTGCTCTTCATAGCGATCCACAGGTCACCTGAATCAACTAGGGCACTAAAGAATAGAGAAGTACCAATAACAAAACCCAAAGGATGGGTAAGACAAATTAGAGTGATTTTAATATTATTAATTTACAGTAACAGTTTTACTTCAGTACTTTGAATGTCAGGTACTATTTAATAATTTATTTTGCAAAATTCACCTTTATAAAAATTTACAATTACTTTATTTATCCCAATAGGGCCTGCTCCAGGCAAGAACTTTCAGTCTTGGAAAGCAAAAAAAAAAAAAAAAAAAAAAATGTTTCTTGTTTTATTCAGTCTTTATCCTTTCTTCTCCCCCTCATTATAAGTATGATTTTTAACTGTCTCAGTCTTAAAAGAGTAAAAAGAAGCAGGTTAACTGGAATAGGAAAGATCTAATTTAGCCCATTAATCCACTGAATTTGTTTCTATTTGCTTGCATGTACCATGTATTATTTTCAATGTAAATGAGATTTTTAGGAGTCATGAAGTCAATTTCCAGAAATATTCTTTGGAAATCTGCATACTTATCTGGGCTTGAAAAATTTGTTGCCTATTGTACCTAATGGCTTCAGTGAAAATTATCAAATTATTATCTTATTACATAGGCAGAGCACATTTAAAAATGTAATTCAGCTCCTCCACTGTACTAATTTAAGAATAGTTATAATTTCAGGCTTTTATCTATCTTCTAAATTTCTTAGATTTTAAGTGCATTTATTATGTAAGGGAAAAGGACAAGTAACTGTAATAACAAGTTTTTTGTAAGTAGATATCATCAGCTTGTACATAATGGATTTAAAAAATTCCTCTTCATACACCATTTATTTGTTTTGGTTGAAATTTCAGGCTTTTTGTTTGTTTGCTTTTACTTGCTTGATTAATTGATTTTATTAGTAATTTTAGACATACATAATGATTGCATTCATCATGGGGAATTTGTACCTGTACACAATGTATCTTGATTCTTTCCCCATTCCTCTCCCCTCCTTTCAACCCCTCTTCCCCTCCTTATTTACAAAAGCTTTGTTTTCATTTTTTTCCTTCTTTTCTTATTTTCTTTCCCTTTCCTTTCTTACCCCTTCACCCTCCCCCTGGTTCCTCTTCCCATTTGTACTTTTTTTCCTATTTCACAAGATGTACTATATATTTTAGTCCTTATTTACACTTTTGGTTTCTCACGCCATAGAAACCATGTGATATTTGAATGAATGTGTTTGATTTGTTTCACTTAGAAGTATTGTCTCAGGGTACATCCATTCATCTAGAAATATCTCATTTATCTTTCTTCATGGCGGAGTAGTACTCCTTTGTGTAAAAGAACCACATCTTCTTTAAGGAAGACACCAAGAAGAATAGCCAAGTAAAATGGAACCTCTAGTTTTAGTTTTTTGAGGAATCTCCACACTGCTTTCCACAGTGGTTGCATCAGTCTCCACACCCAACAGTGGAGGAGGGTTCCTCTTTCTCTACAACCCCTCCAGCATTTGTTATTGGCTGATTTCTTGATAATAGCCATTCTTTCTGGAGTAAGATGTCATCTCAGTGTTGTTTTAATTTGCATTTTTTGAATGATCAGTGATGTTGAGCATTTTTTCATAGGTTTATACTTCATCTGAGATGTGTCTGTTCCTTTCATGTCCATTTTTGTTTGGGTCTTTGAATTTGAAGGGTCCAATTTTTTTGAGTTCATTATATATTTTAGATATTAGCCCTTTGTGTGAGGAACAGCTGGCAAAAATGTTTTCCCACTCTTGGGTTGTCTCTTCACTCTGTTGGTGATTTATTTTGCTGTGTAAAAGCTTCTTAATAAAATGAGATATCAGATGTTAATTTTTTTTTGTATTATTTCCTGTGTTATCAGGATTTAGTTCATATAATCATTGCCTACACCAATGTCTTCAAAAATTCCACCTATTCTATCTTCCAGCAGATTTAGTGTTTGTGTTTAACTCTATTCCTAAAGTAGAGATAATATTTGGTCTTATAGAAAACTTTATTTGACTTGGCGATGTATTCAGAAGAAGGATTTTGAAAGGAATAGATCATGAAAAAATGTATTTTTTAAAATGTGTATATATGTGTGTGTGTTTGGGAATTCCTGGAATCCAGTCATACACATATGACCCTATTCTTGCTTATTTCAGCCAAATGTGCATTTAGCTCTCGGATTCTTTGCTAGTAGTGCAAATGCATCAGGTAAGTCTTTCTTTGCAGAATGATAAATTCATGAACTCACATTTGGAATTTCAGGGAAATCATCAGTGACAAAAGTCCCGGGGATTATATTAGTGCGAAGCAATTAGTTTTACTTAAAAATGCAGCTCACTTACAAACACAGGCTTGTTCAAAGTACAGTAAAAACTGTGGGATGAAAAGATGAGTGAATTTAAAAATTCAACAAGATATCTGGTTGTTGCTGCTTTTAATAGTTGATGTTTTTAGTTGAGGAAGAGGATACCATTGAAATGGCAGCTCTAAATTAGGAGAAAATGTTTACAAATATGGTATCTAATAAGTGATTTTTATTTGGAATATAATAGGGAAGCACACAACTTAAAAACAAAGAGATGAGGAACTATAACTTAACTAAAATTAATCAAATAGGATAGATATTTTACAAACAAAAGGACATATATGTGTGTGTGCATACACACATAGTCACCTAAATGTATACTTTATGTATACATATTCAAATATACTTATGTTCAAAAAAGGACCAATACACACATGGAAATATGTTCAACATAGTCATAGGAATCCTCAATTCTTAATCATGTGCATTGTTTTAAAAAACATCTTATTTCTAATTACTCCTTGTTGAAAAAGCACCTGAAATTTGTATATTTACATTGAATCCTACAACCTTCCTATATTCTCTGATGATATCCATTATTTCTTCAATGTGGGGGGGGTTAAAAAAATAGGCAAGCATGTCATTTGTAAATAGAGGTGGGTTACTATCTTCCTGATCTCTCCTTTCATTTCCTTCCTTCTTTCCTTCATCTTTCTTCCTGCCTCCACACTCTCCTTTTCTCTCTGTTTTACTGTACTGCCCTTTCAGAGATTTTTGGTGTAATGTTGAATAGATACAGTGACAGAAATAATCTTTTCTTTATTCTAAATTTAGTAGGAAAGCATTTAATTTCCCAGAATCATGTATGAAGTTAGTTGTTGTTATAGTTTGAATATGATTTGTTCCCAACAAAACTCTTTTGAAGACTGGTCTACAATGGAAAACGGTTGGGCGGTAAAACCCAATAGATGATATTTGGGTCATGAGGCAGGGCTCTCATAAATGAATTAATTCCTTTCTCAAATGACTTCTCACTTGTAAGTTACTGAATTAGTTACTGTGAGAACAAGTAGTTATGTAGCAAGTTTTGTCCTGGAGTTTTGTCTGTTGCATGAGCTCAAATTCTCTTTCATATTCTGCCATGAGTCAAGGCAGCTTGAAGCCTTTGTCAGAAGCTGAGGATATACCTGTGCCATCCTCTTGGCCTACCTGGGCTCCAAAGCCATAAGCCAAAATAAATTTTCTTTTATAAATAATCCATTCACAGTTTACATGTTAGTATAACATATTTTAGCAGCAGAAAATGCCCCAGTACTGTTGGGTATTTTGCAAAAATTTTATCATGTTGAGAACCACTTTTTTCTTTATTCCTAGATTATAGGGAGATTTTAACATAAATTGAAGTTAGATTTATCAAAAAATGTAAAAATTGCTATAGTTTTATGCCTTTTCTTCTTAATCCTTGATGGAGTAAATTATGTTTATTGATTTTCATATATTTAATTAGTTAAATGTTTTCAAACCAGATTTTTCTTTATCATGCTGAATTAATATTTTCATGCTTTGTTTTATTTGATTTGTTAATAGGTCATTTGGTATTTCTTCTTGTGTGTTCAGGAAATATATTGGTCTGTAGTTTTTTTATTGTAAGGACATTATCTGCTTTCAGTAGGAGTGTAATTATAGCTTTATAGAATAAATTGGGCAGTGTTTTCTCCATATTTATTCACTGGAAGTTATCAATTTTTTTAAAAGTGAACTTGCTTTTTCATTCTGTTCTCTAAATGATTGAATTCAATTGTGTTTGCCTCATACCTATAGTTCTATTCTGGCTTTCCATTGCTCTTTTGAAAGTTCCAATTATTTCTGTATTTCAAAAACTTACTCCATTTCATCTAAATCACCTATCTGTGGTTATAGAAAGTGTTCCTTGTATTTCTATAGCTTTTTTTCTAATGTTCATGACAGATGCACAGTTAGATAGATAGATGGATAGATAGATAGATAGATAGATATTTGATGTTTTACTTCTAAAGAAATTTTGTATTTTCTCTTTTACTATTTAGTCAAGCTAGATATTAATGCCACTGATCCATTCACATATGAAGATTTTCATTTCTTGACTTTCATTTCTGGCTATCAATTTCTTTATTTTCTGCTAATTTTTGATTTATTAATTTTCTGCTTGTGTTAGGCTTACATTAATTAATCTTTCTCTGGTTTTCTAAGCTTGAAAGTTTTAGTTACTGATTTTTCAGTATCCCTAATTTCGAATGCAGTCATTTAATATTACAATTTGTTCTAAGCATTGATTTTACTTGCATTCACCAATTTTTCATGAATTCTTAACTTAGTTTATACAATTTCCAGAATTTTCTTCACTTATTTAAATAATGTCATTCAGAAGTGTGTCTTTACAAATGTTTAATAATTATGGAGTTAATCTTTCTGCTTTTGATTTCTACCTTGATTGTTATGATCTAATAATATTTATTATTTGATTTTTATTATTTTAAGTTTTGTCTTTCATAGTACTTGTCTACCTTGGTAAATGTTCCGTGCAAGCCTGAGAAGAATTCCACTTTTTAAGAATGAAAATTTTAAACTATTTAATCAGAAAAAATATGTAGTGTTGTTCACAATTATCTTTCCTGATTTTCTTCCTCTTTATGCATTACAGAAGAATATTGTAGTGTCTAGTTTTTCATTTTGCTTATCTATTTCTTTTGTCAGTTTTACCATTGTTCACCACAGAATTTTTAAGCATTTGTTGCTAGATGCTTACATATTTAATATTTTTGGGTGTCTTACATAATTTGCATTTGACTCATCACATAGTACACTTTTTATTTTTTATTTATTTTTTCATAATATCCTTTTTAAAACTGATAATTTCCCCTGTTCTAATGTCTGTTTTGTCTGAAATTAATATTTATACTTCAGCTTACTTTTTATTAGTGCTATCATAGTACATCTTTGTCCATCATTTTATTTCATCGAATTCTTCATATTTAAACTACATTATTTTAGACAATACATAGATATGGCTTTAATAAAAAAGACATTCTGACAAATATTTTACAATCTTATTATAATTTTTCATATATATAAAATAATTACACATATATTTGGATTATTATTAATCATTCTTGCAACTGTTTTCAATTTGTTCTTGTGACTTTTGTTTATGTCTTCCTACGTTTTAATTGATAATTTTGTAATTCTCTCTTATCTTCTTAGTGTTTCAACTACTTTTCCATTAGAAAAAATTTACTGATGGTCTAGAGTGTATAATCTATCCCTCTAAAAATATGTTTTTACCACTTAGTGAGTGTATAATTTGTAATACTCTTGTTGTGTGTTCGAGTATCACATCTCTAAGTCTTTCAGTGCACGTGCAGTAACATAGTTTGTCTCCAGCATTCCAAAGGAGCATCCATTATCCAACAAACTATTGCTTAGAGAACCTGTGATACACTCAAGGTACCACCACTCAAGAGGTAGAACTGGAATTCCAAACCACGCGCTCTCTCTTTACAACTCAGAGGTGTAGAAGTTGACTGGAATTGTTGCATATCATATATATATATATATATATATATATATATATATATATATATATTCATTAGGTTTGACCGTATAGATGTTCATTTTTCCCAAATCTGAAATTTGTGCTCTCTGATCTCTTTTGTCATAGAACAGCAAGGCATAACTCTCCAACAGGCCACAGAGTTGGAGCGTCTCAGTCCTAATGTCATCTCTTCTACTTTCTTTGGGTAGGACCTGGGGTATCTCATAGTATCTCTTTGGTTCTGTTTTCTCATCGGTAGCATAGAGGTAATAATTATATTATTTATGTGCAAGGGTCCTTAAGAGCACAAAGGATGCCCTCATGACAATTCCTAGCATTAGTTAAGCATTCAGTAATTGAGAGCTGTAGAAATTCTCAGACCCTGAATATGATGTTCTAGAGGAAGGATCACTCTCAAGTCACTCTGAGACACTCAGAGGTAGGTCCAGAGCTAGACAGGGTGGTGGCAAGATCAATCGGGGGAATGTAACCTGAATTAAATACATAGACTGGGATAGATAGAATAAGAAGTGAAGCTGCTGTTTTACTTTGGTACTGTTGTCATGCAGATTTAGAGACTGAAATGCCTATGACCTGCTAGGGAAAGAAGACATGGCTGTGGCCACTGCCTGGCACTCTACTTGACTGCTATTGTCCTCGGTGCCTACAAAGTCAAGTGGTTCTGCAGCTACGATATGGAGACCCACAGACAGATATGGCTGTAGGACTGGACCTCCCCACTTCTCTCGATAATGTAAGAATGATGAGTGACAGCAAAGCAGAGAGCTATAGTGGGGCTAGAAGAGGTAAGTGCTGGCTAGGGTGGTCAAGTTTCAGGCTTTCAAATCCTGGGCACTGGACACTAAGAAGACCTTGAGTTAGAAAAGCACTTGAAGGACTGAGGCAGAGTTAGAAGCAGTGAGCACTGGGGGTGGCGAGGGACCATCTGAATGGACTGGCTCAGCTTTCATCTTCCAGGAAGTAGCATGGTGCCACATGCTAGCGAGAGAGAGATCTGTAGGACTATGGCTGCTGGGACCCACGAATTTCAGGGGTGGAGAAAGGGCAACTTCTTTCCTGTCCCTAGACATTATTGACATTGCAGGGTATTCGGGCTGGGAGTGGTGAGCTGCAGCACAACTGGGAACCAAAGTCAAGAGTGCCAGAGAGGGAGAGAGCAGGATTAGGCAGGGCTTGCCGCAGAGGCTGTGGCATGCACACACACGGGAGCAAGGCTGAGACAGTGAGCATGGTACCATTGTCCCCAAGGACACTTGGGCTTCGGAATCTGGGAACCTAAAGACAGTAGCGTTTAGAAACTCTGCTGAAAAGTTCATTCCACCAACAAAGCAGGACAATCATTCTCTCTCTTTAAATACATACCACTCACTAAAAAGATCCCTTTATGACTGGAAAGATATCCTTTGCAAATGATCTGCAAGCATCAACAAAGAAAAAAAAAATTAAATGAGAAAACAAGGCATCAAGATGCCTCCAAAACTACAGAATTCCCCTCAAACTAATCCCACAAATACTGTAGTGGATGAACTTCAGACAAAAAATTTGAAAAGCTGATAATTAAAATGATCAATGGCATTGAAAAAGACACAAATAAGCAGGTGAATGAATTAAGGAAGACATGTCAGGATAAAAGACTATTTCAGTAAAGAGACAGAGGTTCTAAGAGAGAATGTAGCAGAAATTCTGGAAATAAAAACTTCAATAAATCAAAATCAAAATAAAATCTATTTAAACTCTTGGCAGTAGACAAAATTAATCACATGAAACTATACGAGGACTTGCAGACTTTAAAACATTCAGACAGTTCCAAAGAAAAAAGAATAAGGACCAGGAAACAGATTATTTAAGAGCTTTCAGAGAAACTCATAAGAAATATATGTAAGGCTGTTTGACCTAGAAAAGGGCATGTAATTCATAATAATAACAAAAAAATTCTGTTTACTAAAATTATTACAGAAAATTTCCTACATCTAAAGAATGAGAAAGAAATTCAAGTAAAGGAGGTATTTAGGACACCAAATAGACATAACCAGGAAAAAAACCTCTCCGTGAGGTATCATAGAAACAATGCCACCAACTCAGAAAGGTAGAAGAATTTTAAAAGATGTTATTAAGAAATGTGAAAGAAATTTTAAAGGCAAAGCCATCAACTATAACAAGATATTTTTCAACAGATGCCTTAAAGGACAGGTGAGTTTGGAATGACTTTTTTTTTTATGTCCTGAAAGAAAATAATTGCCAGTTCAAATAGCTATTTCTTCCAATTTTATCCTTTGAAATCAAAGAAGAAATGAAGACTTCCCACACTATGGGTAAATTAAAGAAATTCCCAACCACCACACCAGCACTGAAGAAAATAATTTAGAGGAAATCAAACAGAGATGATGAAGATGACAACAACCACAAGAATAAGGGAAAGAATAAATCTTATCAGTACAGGAGTTACACAAATAAGAAACAAATTAATAAAACACTCGAAAAGCAACAAAATGAAAACAATTGGTGCATACCTTTTAATCATAACACTAAGTGTAATTCGTTTTAATTCTCCCCTTAAAAGACACATACAGGCAATTCAGATTTTAAAAAAGAAGACTTTTCTTTATGTTGCCTGGATGAGACACACCTGGAAAGATGGAGCGTGAAAGGATAAGAAGCTAAGGAGCAACAGCAAGAGTAGCTATGTTTATATCTGACTTCAAAATTGGTCCGGAGGGACAAAGAAGGCCACTACCATTAGTAAAGGGAAAATTTCACCGAAGACAAAACATTGGTTAAAATATATATATATATATTTATATATATACATGCACACATATACACACACATATATACACATATACATATATATACACATATACACACATATATACATGTATACACATACATATATATATTATATATATATACACATAAATACCCTAACATATGTTTCATCAAACAGAACTTCACATAAAAAGACTCAATAAAATTATAGTGGGGGGGTGCTACAATACCCAACTCTCACTAATAGACAACCAGATGATAAAAAAAAAATCAAAAAAGAACATTAAAGTGCACAATAGATCAAATGAACCTTATAGATACCTACCCAGTGTTTCATCTAATGACAGTTGAATACACGTGATTTTCAGCTGTCAGCAATTCAAAAAAAGTCCCCAAAATTACTGTATTTTGGGTCATAAAACATCTCACAATAAACAAAAATGAAATAATTTCATATATCATATCTGATTGCAATAGAATGAAACTAAAAATCAAGAGCAAATCAATATAAATTACATAAACACATGGAAATTGAAATAATGCACTATTAAATGATAGAAAAAATTTGGAAGAAATTTTAAAACTCTGAGAATTACATGATAATATAAACAATATATCAGAATCTGTGGGACACAATGCGAGCAGTTTTAAGAGGGAAGCATATAGCTATGATTGCCTACATTAGAAAAATAGTGGAGGGACAAGAGAAAAAAGAAGGGAAGGAAAAAATGGAAACGAAGCTTTTGTAAATAAGGAGGGAGGAGGAGTGGCAGGAGGGGAGGGGAATGGGAAAAAAAGAAGCAGCAAGATATATCATGTACTGGTACAAATTCACTATAAGGAATGTTTTCACTATGTATTCTAAAATGTACCATTAAAATAAAAATTTAAAAAAAGAAAAATAGTGGTTTCAGATAAATAATTCAGTAATAGATCTCAAGATAAATAAGAATAAACCAAATCCAAAACCAGAAGAAAAGAAATTTTAAAAGTTAGAATTGGAATTAATGGAATTCTTTCTAAAAACAAACAAACAAACAGTAAATGGGCCAGAGTTGTTTCTTTTAAAAGTTAAGTAAGATTGATACCTAGTCAAACTTAACAAAAGCAAAAAACAGAAAGATCAAATTAATAAAGTTTGTGATGAAAAAGGGAAAAATATAAAAGATATTCTTGAAATCCACAGAATTATCAGAAACAATTTTGAAAGTTTACATTCCATTAAAATGAAAAATCTAGAAGAAACTGATACATTTGTAGACATTTATGAACTAGACTAACTGAACCAAGAATATATAAAAATCTAATCAAACTAATTATGAGAAATGAGGTTGATGCATTAGGTAAAACGCTGATGAAATGAAAGCCCAGGACCCAGAGGATTTACTGACCAATTCTTTCTGGCCTTTAGCGAGGAACTAACACCGATGTTTCTCAAACATGTGGGATAGAAAAATAAGAAATGTTTCCAAATGTATTCTATGAAGTCCGAATTACCCCTTTGTCTAAATCACATTCCTCACTACTAGGACAAAAATTCCTGACAGTTACAATTTAATAAAGATACATTAATTTTTGTTCATGTTTTGGAAGTTTCAGTTCTTGCATGATCAGAAGCATGGTAGGAGGGCCTGACCAGAGCAACGTTGCTCACATCATGTTAGCAAAAGTAGGAGCTGGGGGGGCTGGGGATTTAGCTCAGTGATTAGAGTGCTTGCCTTGTAAGGACAAGGGGTCTGAGTTTGATCCCCGGCACCAAAAAAAAAAAAAAAAAAAAAAGTAGGAGCTGAGAAGAGAGATACACCCTTCCAGGTAATTCCTCCTGTGACCTACTTCTGACCAGGCCCCACTTCCCAACACCAAGCCAGCTGTAAAGCAATAAAAGCTCCTTCCCCAAGCCCCACTTCTAAGTGCATGAGGCTTTGGAAGAGACATCAAGGCATTCTCACCCCAACTTCTGTTTCATATAGTACTTGAAACTTGACTGCCAGAGCAATCAAGCAAGATAAAGAAATAAAAGATACACTAATACAAAAAGAAATCAAATTGTCCCTATATGCTAATGATGATTCTTTACGTAGAAGAACTCCAAAAATACCTGTAAGAAGAATTTGAGTTCCGGTAAACAAATACAGCAAAGCGGCAAAATGAAAATCAGCACACTAAAACCAGTATCATTCCTGCGCACTCATTATGAATTCAGTAAGAAAGAAATCAATTACATTTATAATAGCTTCCAACAATGTAAACACCTAAGAATCAACCAAATCAAGGAAGTGAAAGAACTGTACAATAAAAAAATATAGAACTCTGAAGAAATAAATAGAAGATATAAGAAAATAGAGTCACTGATAGGAAAATAGATGGATTGAGAACATAATTTCAAGTGAGATAAATCAGACATACATGATTTAATCAGACACACACACGTGATCAAATCACATGGCTTATCTTATATGAGAAAACCAAATGATAAATAAAAAGTAAGATAAAGACAGATAATAGGAAGTAGGGAGATAGGTTTTTCTCAAATGAGAAGGACATCAAGAGATGACTGAAGGGGGCAGTTAGGAAAGGGAAAGGAGATGAAAAAAGGAATTAAAATGTGCTATGTACGTGTACCAACTCCAGACAAGGAATGTAAACGTATTGCAAATATGTACCAATAAAATTTTTTAAAAAAGAAAATAGAAAGATTCCAATCGTTCATAGATCTAAATAATAGTATTTCGATAATGGTCAATGACCAAAAATGATCTACAGATTCATCACAATCCCTGTTCAAACATCAACTCTTGAGTGCTGGCTCTGCTCTCAAGAGAAAGGTGCACCATCATCTGGAACTGCAAACAGTTATGGGCTTCTGGCACTCCAAGAAATAACCTAACTTTCAGTAAGTACTTTATAATTTAGACAATTAAGTAAAAATATAGCATTACTATGCAATTTACTAATAGGGACCAAATGTACTATTTGATTCATAAATAATTTGAGGGTAAAATATGGACTAAAAGCAGAAACCTGTTCTTAGCTAATTTTTACTAATATGTTTGTTGGAAAAATTTGATTTTTCAAAAACTTGACCTTGTTGATAATGGACACTGAGAAGATTTGAGATCATGTAGTTAACTTTGCATGTATTACACATCCATCTGCTTCTCCATCTGGCAGCAAACGCAGAAGTGTTATGTACATTCTTCTCACCAAAACTCCAATTGTTAGCTTCCCGCTGATAGTCCTAGCATAAGCTTCATTGGGTAATTATTTCAGGCAGAAAACAACCAGCCCACATGTTCAAGAAAAATTACTAGTTCAATTAACTAACAAGAAACAGGTGATATTTTAGTGTCCAGGAGTAGAAACAGTAGAAACAATTTCAATTTTAGCAGCACTTCAGTGAAAATATTTACATAGCAGATGTGCTATTTAGTACCTTGAGAATGTAGAAAAGTAAAAATAAACATGACATATATAACAAAATATGTTGACATTAAATGATGAATAGGTTTCTAATACTTATTCTTTATTTAATTTTAAAGTAAGTTAAACACAGAAAAGTTACTGCTATGACATACTATTTAAAAAGCTTTACATCTGTATTTACAGTTGTTTATCAGTAGCTGATCAGGATAGTATCCACACCTATTATATAGAATATTGTCTATATCAAAGTATCAGAAATCTAAACTTGTTGTGTATACTCATTAGCAAATGTGAATATGAAATTGTTTTTGTAAATATGAACTAATATGCATATTTATTAATTTAATAACATATTTTGTGAAACATGATTTATTCTGAAAATTAAAATTGAGTTTTCATTCAAAATGTACATTCCTAATAAGTAATTTCTGTGTTCACATTTACTTACTTACTTATTTCAGTGAACATCGTAGTTCATTGAAAAGAAATGTTTACGTTATTATGTGCTTCTTTTGTTAGGAACTTTTTGGTCTATCTCTTATACTCCAAGTAACTACTTTGAAGAAATTATACACAGTGTATTAACTAATGATATTCTCTTTTTATTTTGTGATGAAATTTTATTTTTTCATAAAATAAAAACATTCTTTGTACTATATTAAAATTTCTTTGAAGACTCATATAGCATTTCTGTACATTGTTAACTGTGGGTATTATTGGTCTTCACATATGAAGTGCTACTAGTAACACAAGAAACAAATTTCTTTTTGTTTTATACTTTGAGTTTGTAAAATAAATTAAATGAAAATAGTTTCATTTAAATATTTTTCTGTACTTGTGTTGAATCACTGAACAAATGAAAAATACATATGCAATACTATCTTCTTTGAATATTTTTTCTGTAAATAAAATATATCTTAGAGACGTAAGCAAGGAACAACATTTCATGTTTTATTATAACATATTTACCTTAAAGGAAAAATATTCATTTAAATTTCAATTAAATCTTATAACTCAAAATTTCTGAATTGCATTTGACTACTAGTTCACTTCCTGAAGATATTATTTAGTTAAGTAACATAGTATACTTTTAACGTAAAAAAAAAATAAATGAAATCTAAGCCAAGCATGGTGGCTGGCTCATACCTAAAATCCTACCACTTAAGAGTCTGAGGTGGGAGAATCACCATGATTTTGAGGCCAACCTGAGATACTTAGTTAGTTGAAGGCCAGTCAAACCTACATAGAGAGACCTTTATTTTGAAGTACATACTGTTATCCCTATCGTGCTAACAGAAATAGTTGTAGGGGTTTGCTCAGATTTATTCAGTTCACAGGTAAAAAATGAAAAGCCCAGACTTGTCTGACTCCAGCACATTTACTCTTAAATAAACCATGATAAAGTGTTTCAATTTAAAGCACCGGGAATACGCTGAAAATGTGAAGATATCACACCACAATAAAAGATGAACATAACATAACATGCTTATCTTAAAAATAATATGAAAGAAGGAAATATGCCGGAACAAGTCAGAACATTTTAAATATGCGAACAGAAATAATTTTAAATATATGTTTTAAAAATCTGCTGTAAATAACACATACTACACAGAATAATGAGAAATCAACATTTACTTTGCTTTTCATTCTTAATAAGTCTCCTTAGTGAAAGAAAGATTAGCGCAAACCTATGTAGGATATAATTAAAAACAAAGATAAGCAAAAAAAGATTAGAAGTGCACACCCAAATCCTTCATTTAAGTTTGAGTTCCCTCATTAAATGACCATTTCAGGATAAAAAAGAAATTGTTAGTGCTATTAATGAGTTCTATCAGATAATGATGATGAAAATTGATAGAACTAGCACAAAAATTACATATAAACGCATATAGTTTGAATCTCTAAAACAATTAGAAGAAATTAATATGAACATAGAGTTGTGTTTTTGCCAGCTATATTCAATAAGTTTATAAGATGTCATGATTTCAATTATATTATAAAATGTATATAATTGGAGGTTATTATTATTATTATTATATTTTATTTATTTATTTTTATTTTTATTTTTATTTTTTTTTTGGTGCTGGGGATCGAATTCAGGACCTTGTGCTTTCAAGGCAAGCACTGTAACCACTGAGCTAAATTCCCAGTCCCAATTGGAGGTTATTATTAAAGATAATTTTTATATAGGTTTTAGCTAAGTTCACAGTAAGTAAAATATTCAAGGTCATTTCTTTCTCTTAATTTATTTATTATTTTTGTTGTCAAGTTACTGACCAACTATGTCCTTCAGAAACAATTATCCACAGCCAACACATTACCATATACCATTAATCCTTATTAAAAGCCAAATTCCAATATTTGACTTGACTTAAACCTAATTCTTCTGAAGAACTGTGCTGTACCTGGAACCTTTTTAGTGAAGGCCTTTCATCCTGTCATATTCCTTATACCAGGAGCAGGTACTTTCTTTTACCCATGTGGCCATGATCAAAGGCTGTGTTCTTTATTTTTATGTTTTATTAACTAAAAGTCTAGCAAACACTTATGAATAAATATATTTTTCATTTCATCACAATTTCAGATGGTAAGCTGAGGTATTTCGTTCTTCACTTAGATGCTCCTTCGTCTCATGGGTCCCTGGCTCTACCAGTTCCAGTAGCTCTGATCTCTAGCTCGTGTCAGGCCTTTTTGCCATTGGCCACACCACACACAGTGTCAAAACCCAGCACCGAGAGTGTCAAGGAAACACAATGCACCGCTTTATGACTATCTTTCTAAATAGCTCATGCTAAATCTCACGATTTAGACTTTGCAACCTCAAGATAATTTACAGATTGATTTTTTTTCTCTGTTGACAAAACCTATCATATTTCCTATTTTCAGTATTATTCACTATATTATGAGGGCCATAATTTCAATAACTCTTGAGTAGCTGTATTTAAAATAGAGAATCAATATATTTGGTGATCTTATGTTTGAATATTCATGCCTGAATATCGCCTGACCAATATTTTCCTCCTCGCGTAGTTCTACAAACAGGAAATAATATTTATTATTTTTATCTAAATGCTAAGTACACCAATTGGAATACAGATAATAATTCTAAGAGGAAAATCAATTTAATACTCAAGACATAAATGGGACCTCCTTTTTTCTCCAAATATAAATGTTTGTATCATACCATCTTTTGTTCTGTTCAGGAATCTAGTACAACAACAACAACAAAAAAAAAGGGACCCAAGATTAAGAAAACTGAGACAGATACACACGTTTGAGCTGCTCTAATAAATCAGATACCAGCTAAATTTATCCAAACACTGAATATAAGAGGAAAGGAAAAGTGAACAGCATTTGCTCTTGTCTTTTCAGGGGATAATGTTCCCACTAGCAAAATTAAATTGTCTGATTGTGGCAAATATGATTAGTTTTTCTTCTTGTCTTGGATATCGAAGATACCCAGGAAATGATTGGGTAGAGACAAGTAGAGAAAGATTTCTGGAAATGAGAAATAGAAAAAAAAAAAAATCATCTTTCCTTCTTCCACGTTGAAAGTACACCCACAATCACTGTGTATAGTTTTTTTTTTTCCATGTATAGTTTTTTACCTTATAATTTGTGCAAATACTCACACATTCATGGACATAAGAAAATGTCTCTCCTATACTTCACCAAACTGCTGAATATGGACCAATATGAACAAGCACAGAGCACACTCTAAAAACCATTAAGGAGAAAGTTTTACAATATGAAGAACCAGATGGAATGCAATATAGTAGTTTATACTATTTATTATTGTTTTTGCATGATAAAAAACCCAAAGAAGGGGCTGAGGATTTAGCTCAGTGATTAGAATGCTTGCCTTGCAAGCACAAGGGCCTGAGTTCGATCCCCGGCACCACCAAAAAAAAAAAAAAAAAAAAAAAAAAAAAAAAAAAAAAAAAAAAACAAAGAAAATAGAATTCTGTAACAACAATTACTTTGGAATTACTTATATGAATGATGTAGGTGAACTATAGGTCAACAGAGGTAATATTTTTTGTAATTATACAAAATAAATATATTCCTAGGAAATGTATTTTAATATATTATGTCATTTAAAGTTTTCCAAGATCTTAAAATGTAGCTTAGCGATTGAGTGGTTTCTTGACATGCACTAGACTCTACTTTTCATTCTCAGCACTATAAAATAAGTAAATAGTCAAAAATAATGATTGTTTTAAATTATAATAAAAATATATACCTATGTATGCCCAATAAGAACAAGAAAAAATTTCAGTCTCATTCACTATTCATAGAACATAATTCTTAATTATATATAAAATAATCAAATAATTACTAGTAATTTTTATGAAAATAACTAATTTGATAAAAGTACAACTACTAGAATTAGACTAAGAGATAATAAATACCCTTCCTTGTTTTAGCTTTGCTTTCAAATTACTAAATTTGTTGAGTTTTTCTAATGTAAATTATGTTATGAAATCTTATTTTACTTCATTCTTAATATAGAATATATTTTATGTATCTCCAAAATGTGTATTTAAAAGTCATACCCATTTGATTTAATATTTTGAATTTTCCTTTGATTTTAGTGGGATATGTGTCTTTAGGTTTCCACGTGTGTAATAGATGAGATATAGATGAAGATATAGATGAATAAATAGATGAGATATAGATGAATTGTAAAATCCAAACTAAGGAACTTAATAGGTAAGATCATTTACTATAGAACTGTGCTTGAATACAGGCTTTATTATAATATTATTCAATATTGTTAAAGAAACTGATAATTGAAAATATGTTAAAGAAATATCTGTCTACACGAACTGGGAGAAATCAACATGAAATCAGCAAAAGCAAATACAATTTTGTCTTTAAGAAAGTATTACCTCAGCAACTAAGTACAAAGCACAGCTAATAATTTAGTTCTGTTTACCTCCCGACTTTGCATGACTTTGCACACACACGTCATTAACATTGCACATGAATAACATAAGTCGAAAAACACATAAAAAACTGATTCTACTCTGTGATGGAAAAATGTTAGATTTTGAATAATATTTGTAGGAGATAATATTTTTACTAGTAAATACTGTGGCTATGGGAAGGAGAAACAGAGTGGAAAATTATAGCATTTAAAATGTGATCATACACATTTTCAGTGTTGCAACTATTTATCAATTATTTAGGCCAGAATAGCTGAGAAAAACGCTCCATTAATTCTCATAACTAACTGGAGTTTACCTTGATTTATACAGTACCTCGGGATCAGCTGCTCATTGTGAGGCTGCATAATATACTGCATCCTATTTACCTCTCACCCTAGCCATATGATTTTGCTTGTCCATATGACAATCTGAAATCTCAAGGATGTACACTTGCTACATGAAAAACAACTGAAATGAGGTCTCACTATGTAGTTCAGGCTGTACTCTAGCTCATGGTTATTCTCCTGCCTCAGCTTCACAAGTACTGGGATTATAGGCAAGCATCATCATGTCTGGCTTAAAAATAAATTTTAAAATGTTTGTTTTTAAATAAAATTTTATTTATACTTATTGATTCAATAAAATGAAAATTAAACTAATACCTTCACTTTAAAAAGAAGTTGAAAAAAAGTTTGTAGGGCACATATAGGAAAAAAGTTAACATGGAGGTGTTTTAACTTTATCATTGTGCAATAAATGACCTGATAATTCTAAATTGAGGCAACGATTGCTCAGACAGAAATACAGAAATATTTCCTTCCTCTTTATTTCATAAAATAAGATGCAATAATAGCAGAGTATCTGCTATTTTATAATTATATAGCAGAATAGAAGTTAAGTCAATCAAGACAATAAGACAAGGTTTTAAATTGAGTAAATATATAAATTACAAATTGCTGTACTTGCCAAATAGGAATTCAAAGGAAAGGAATTCAAAGTTTCTCTTGAATGTCTGTACTAGGCAAGAAAAACAAATGAAAGTATCTCAGAGTGGCTAATATCAGATTGTAATAGCCTAAAATTTAACATACTGCAAGGAAAAATAAAACATTAAAATGACAAAATGGGCTAGGTAAAGGAAAGCTTTTCCTAAACATGAATGAATTACTCCAGAATTTAAGACATTCCCTATATAGAAATAGTTCAATTACAATTATAGCATTCATTTATTAGCCATTAGAGAGCTGTATTCCAACAAACTAGTACAGGAAAAAATATTAGCTGGTAGTGTATCAATATTGCATCTTATTTTCTGAAATAAAGAGGGAAGAAAGTGGATGGGTTCTTCTTTAGGTCTGAGGAATTATTACCTGAAGTTAGAATTATCAGTCCATTTATTATATATTAATAAAGTTCAAATATCATCATGTCACCCTTTTTTATATGTTCCTTACATACTTTTTCACCCCCTTCGTTTAAGTGAAGGTATTAGTTTAATTTTTAATTTATTGGATCATTTTCCTAGCAAACTCTCAAGTAGGAGAGCCAGTATGATTCTCAATAGGGGGCTAAATCAAAGAGGCTATTACCGAAAGATTATCGTGACCAGTCAAGGCAATTTTAGCCTCAAGTACATTTTTGCAGGTCATTGGTTTCCACCTAAGGTAATATCTCTGAAGTTCAATTCTGAGCAGCAAAAATAGAGATGAGAGTAAATCTTTTCCATTTATAATCAAGCCTTTAATTGATCTCAGCAGATTTCCTAATTGCCGAGGTGACCTCGGGTAGGTCATCTATTTCCTCATCTGTGGAGTGTTGCTGCCCGGATCAACACTTTCAGCGCTGCATCGAGGCAGCAGAAATCTCTTTGTTTACAATAAAGGGAAGAATTATTAAAGCTTAGCTTTAAAATAATATTTTGGGCTTTGCATACAAAGTCACAAAGGAAGAATGTATGAAGTTTAAGAATCGAATGAAATGATTTTGTGAACAGAAAGAAAACAGCAGTATTTGAATAATATTTACTTATAAGAGGTATTCATTATCTCGCTCTCTTTTTTTTTTTTTTTGATGCTGGGGTTCGAACTCAGGGCAACAGAAATTAAAAACTCACAAGTCTTTTCTCTATCTTGTGGCAATTTTTTTATTGGAATTGGCTTGATGTTCCAATAGTTTTTCCCAGACTCAAGACTGAGTCTCGGTAATGTGCTCATAATTTCTTTAGAGGAATAGAGTATTGTATTAATTAATTAGATGCATCCTGGACCCATATCCCTAGAAATGTAAAGAAAGTAATAAACTTCAAACCTAGAGATGGAAAAAAAAAGTGGTAAACTTCACCCAAAACCCAGTGGACTGAATAAAGGAAGTGCATTGGGTTTGCATGACATAAAAACATCATCCGTCCATTTTTGTCTTTTCTAAATATATTTCCCTTCCTCAGGAGTTATGAAGCTGCAGTCACATTTCACGATTCTCTTACCAAGTTTTTGAAAGCCGATAGTACATAGCCTGTGTTAGTCAGTGCTTACTGCAGTCAGGTGTGGAAGAGTGCAAGACGTGTGTCTGCGTGCTGGAGACCCAAAGGGTCCAGTCAAGACTTTGGAGCCCACAGCAAAGTCCCAGGCAAGTCCATATCTGCACTCAAAGGCTGAAGGATCTGTGCCAGCAGGCCGCGTGGTCCACACTGGGATTTGGGAGACAGTGTCCAAGATGAAGACTAGGATTGAAGCTCCTGAGCAGAGAAAAATGGCCAAATCTCCTTTGAAACAAAAACTGCTGATCTTAAGGTGCATCCATTTACCTATAAATATCCCAAGTTTATCCATTTTATGGCAGAGTAATACTCCATTATATAGAAAAACCACATCTTCTTTAGCCATTCATTAGCTGTTGGGTATTTGGGTTGTTTCCAGGACTTAGCTATTACAAACTGTGTTGCTATAAACACAGTTATATATATATCACTGTGGTACGATGTTTTTAATTCTTCTGGGAAGATACCAAGCAGAGGAATAGCTGGCTCAAATGGAACCTCTAGTTGTAGTTTTTTGAGGAATCTCCACACTGATTTCCACAGTGGTTGGACCAGCTTCCATTCCCACCAGCAGTGGGGGAGGGTTCCTTTTCCCCGCCAGCATTTGTTATTGGTTGATTTCTTGATGATAGTCATTGTTTCTGGAGTGAGATGCAATCTTAGCATTGTTTTCATTTGCATCTCTCAAATGACCAGTGATGTTGAACCCTTTTTTATGTCTTTGTTTGCCATTTGAATTTCTTCATCTGAGATGTGTCTATAAATCAGACACATGTGAGTACATATCTAATTGTTTCTGTGATATGAGAAACCATAAGTGTAAATAAGGACAAAAAAGTATAATAGATACCAAGTAAAAGAAAGATAATATTCAATAGGGAAGAGGGGAAAAGAATGAAAGGAAAAAGAAAAGAATGAAAGGAAAAAGAAAAGAATGGGTGCCCGGCCACCACGACCACTCTGTTCATGAGCCATTGGGCAGTAACAGTGGTGGCTGAAGAAAGCAGATGGCTACTATCTACAGAACAGGTCATCTTATTTACTTGACTGTTAAAGGACACTTCTGCTGAGGTCACTTTTTGATGAGCATTTGTGTGAGATACAAATATTTTTTTACATCCTTTGACCATATGGAGAGTTCTACCTACATACTTCTTCCCGAAATATCTTTGTCATCAATTTTCCAGTCATATTCCTTCCAAGTTCCTGACCATCCACCAGACCATTGGCTATGGCCCATGAATCAGTATGCAGTCACACATTTGGCCATTTCTCCTTCTAAGTAAAATGTGCCACCATGTGCACTGCCGAAGTCCTGCCCACTGTGACAATTTCCCTCCACCACTGTCCTTCAGGATGTCCTGGAAAGGCGTCGCAATGCTGCAGCTGTACCATTGTGGGTGGTGCCTGCATAGAGTGCAAAACCACCTGTTAGCTAGGCCCCAACCTTGTCTTCCTCTGATAGCTGATCGTATGGTACACCCCATGAAGCTGCAGGTGCATGCTAGGAAACATAAGGCAATATAGCGGGAAGAGCAGCCATAGCATATGGACAACTTCTTCCTGTAGCTTACTTCCTTCTGGACCTGCTCTGGCATAATCAAGTATATACCATTTGCATTTAATGAAGGACTGGTTGCTGTGCACATCCAAGCTCTTGTCTCAGTGGATCAGATAGTATCTGCCTTATGACAGACAACTAGGGTCACAAGGTAACATGGTGTCCCACTGTCAAGCATTCAGCTTTCACTAACACCCAGTAAAGAATTGTTTTTCAAATGGAGAATAGTTGTCTGCAGATGATGCTAGAGCCTCACTGCAAAAGTCCAGAGGCTTCTTCTACAATTCACCCGCGGAGCCCTGCGAAAGACTCCAAACAGTATCTCTACCTGCACTGACATTTCAGGCACCATCAGAGCTGCGGGGTCATATGGACCCTATGGCAGAGCACCCTCCACAGCAGGCTGGACCTGTTGCAGAGCCTTTTCCTGTTCTGAGCCCCACTCAAAACCAGCAGCTTTCTGAGTCACTCTATAAATAGGCTGAAGTAGGGTTGGGGAGTTAGCTCAAGTGGTAGAGCACTTTCCTAGCAAGCACAAAGCCCCGAGTTCAATCTCCAGCAACCCCCACCAAAGTCTATAAAAAAAAAATAGGCCTAAGTAAAACGTGGGAGGAATATGTTGCTTCCAAAATCCGAACAGGTTCACTAGGTATTATGCCTCTTTTTCTGGTAGTAGGAGAAGCCTGATTCAACAACTTATCTTTTACTTTAGAAGGAATATCTCTACATGCCCACACCTCTGGACTCCTAAAAATTTCACTGAGTTTGAAGGGCCTTGAATTTTAGTTGGATTTTAGTTGGATTCCCATCTTCTGGCTCTCAAGTGTTTTACTAACAAATCCAGGTGGTTGCTACCCCCTGCTCACGTGGCCTGATCAGCATAATGTCATCGATACAATGGATCAGTGTTATATCTTGTGGTAGGGAAAGATAATCAAGGTCTCTGTGAACTAAGATATGACTCAGGGCTGCAGACTTCATATATCCCTGAGGTGGAGCCGTAAAGATGTATTGCATATGTGAGAATAGCTTGGAAGGAGGAAGTCAAGTAGAGTAGATCTCCCTACTGAATTTCTCCCCTTCTTGAGAGAATTAAAAGGTGAGATGGATAAATGGCCAAGGCAGTTTTAGAGATTGATGGTAGTATTTAAATATTTCATATCAGCTGGAGGGAAGCAGGTGAATGCTAGATGCTACAAAGCCTTGCTGGTCAGCAGCATACTACTATGGTTAGTCCAAAGCTTACCTTTGACTTCAGTATACCCAAACTTTCCGACAAATTTATATATTATTTTAAGGAAAATAAGAATAAATTAATATTTATAAAAAGATTGAAAAAAATTCAGAGGCATCTTATTATCACCCCCTCACACCCAATGATTCCTATTAATAATGCTTTAAATTAGTAAGGTACATAGATTATATATATTAAACAATTTATACATTTTACTTCTTTCACATTCTTTTGGTTCTTATGTATTCTGTTAAAGGATTATATCCTGAAGATACTCTAGTCCGAAGGAGCAGAAGTCATACATTGGCATTTAACTATCTAAGGCAATTTGGGCCATATCTTTAAATGCCACGCATTGATTCATAATGGTCTTAGATAGTTCTTAGTTGATAGGCTTCTTAAGCTACAATAGTTCTAAAATGGGAAGAGGGGAAGGCAGTTAAAAAGCCACTAGATCCAAAGAGGAGAAACCTGAAGATAATCACTCTTATGAAGAAATGTAGAGTCATTTCTCTAACCAGTAATTAACATTACAAATTACAAACCAGGACAGTTGGAATATGAGTCTGCAGGCAAATGAAGGAGGTCTGTAGATGCTGCCATAAGTAAAACTATTATAAATGTTCCTCATGAGTTTCAATAAATGGATCTGCAGCAAATTAGCAGTATAAATATATATTGAAGAAATAAGCAGAAATTTTCATGTCTAGTGCACAAAAATTTTGAGCTAATAGTAACCAGTGAAACTTAAAACAAGTTATAGTTCAATGGTAAGAATATGTAATGATGAGAATAAATAATAAGCTCTGAACTAATTATGCTTATAGGTATTGTAATAAGACTATAACTAGCATTTCTTCAGCTACTAATACATATATATATGTATATATATATATATATATATTAGGCATAGTTGGTAAATGGAAAAATACCATCTATGTTCTCTTAACTTTGGGATAACACCTGTGTTTGTAATGAGATCCAAGTGTAAATCTCTGAATTATTGGAAAAATTATGAAGAGAAAACTACAAGATTATTAACAGAGTCAAAGGCGGCAATTTCTAACTCATTCTCTCCAGTTTACAAACCCGATTGACCTTTTCAAATATAATTTGAAAACTAGTAGATAATACAACATTATAGAAAAAAATTTAAACTAATTTAAAAATTATGAATTCAGATGCAATTAGATTTCTACATGCTAGAGCAAATTAACATAGATGTGACACGTGCTAGCAACAATTACTTTGGAGGGAAGAGTAGGAGAGAGGGAGAGGGAGGGAAGATGAGGAGAGAGTGAGGAACAGAAGGAGGGAGAAAGCAAGACAGAAAGAGAGATGGTGGAAAAAAGAAAGAGAAAATGAGGTAATTAAAATAGCTTTCACCTGGCAGGAAGAGCGGGCCAGGTTTGACATCTTATTTCTCAGCTGTATCAACTGCCTAGCCCTTGAAATAAGTTTTTCTGCTATACTCTTGACCTCTCATTGAACCTCTCATGGATTCTAACATAGTGATAGATTTTGCAACAAGCAATAAGATGTTACAGGAAGGAAAACAAAATCTATCTTAGATGCTTGTTCAGAGAAATGTATTCTTGAGGATGGGACATATATCTTAGATAATTTCTGGAGGAGGCAACATTAGTAAAATCAGGGCGTGAGGGACAAGTGATGTATATGATTTCTCCTCCAGATTAAAAATCAAAATGATGCCCTGCCATCTTACCGCTAAGGAAGAGGTAAGATCTCAGTATATTCCAGTTATACAAGAAAAAGCTTAACTCCAAAAGGAAAAACTTGTTGGCAAAGTGGCAAAGTATCCTGCAAAGAATTCATTCTTTTCAAATTTATTATGTAAAACCTACACCTGCCAGGACTTTAGTTTGCCTCAAGAGAGTTTCACCAGCATTTTCAGGGTACAGTTCTGCTATTCTGATCTTCTTTCATAACATACACAATAGCGATGGAGTTTGTGCTGCAAATGTGTTCATCTATTTCAGATAATCAGAATACAAACCCTTATAGCTGTAAAGCAAAGCCAAAGTGTTCTATCTCACTCAGTTCAGGCTTCTATTACAAAAAGACTATATACCCGGTAGATCAAATGACAAATACATATTTCTAATAGTTTTGAAGACTGAGAAGTCCAAGATCAAAGTACTAGAGGATTTGGACCCTGGTAACATCCCCGGTTTGCAGAGGCCTATCTTCCTGTAGCTTCCTACAGCAAGGAGAGAAAGAAAAAACCATCTGTTTGTTCTTATAAGGAAACCAATTCCATCATAAAGATTTTCCTAAACACATCATCTTCGGATGCCATCCATCACACTGGGGAGCAGGGTCTGAACATAAGAATTTGGGGAAACATAAACATCCCATCCACAGCACTCTTTGGAAAATAACCATTTGATGCACGAGAATCATTTTCTCCAGAAGGAACTGAATGTTGGAGAGTGGGAAACCAAGTGACTATGCCCATTTATATTATATTACCATTGGTGCACGAAACCACAAAACTCTTCTGTACCAAAGCTATATGTAATGGAGTAGAAATGGTATATGTGAGTCTGAGTTTGAGATACTCTTGAAAAAAAGTTACAGAGTCATATGTCTCACAAAACCAGTGCACCTTCCCCGATACAGTTACAGTACTTGTTTCTGCAAGCACCAAAAACCCACACCAGTAACTTTGTTGCCTGTACAATAAGGAAGGCACTATGGGAAGCTGATTTAAAAGCATCTACCTGAAATATATGAGTGCCAAAGGAAACCCAATGACAAAAATTGCAACATAAGCTTGCAGGGATTCTATCTGGAGCAAAAATATTCCCAATGGGCAAACTACCTTGTAATCTAACTTACCTGGAAATAAAAATCATTCGAGATATGGAAGCACATGGACAATAACTGTTAGATGAAATGGTCTGGAATTTGGAAGAATAAGATTAGAAGCGTGGTGACAAGAGGCCTGGGCAAGCCCATGTGTGCTTGACTTCGCAGTGGAATAGATCATGTGAATATCTGTTTCACATGTGAACAACTGTTAAACAGCTCTTGCTACAGAGTACTAAACAATCTACTAAAACAGCCTTACTCACTCCGGTGTCAATCCTTCTACAGTCACTCTATTACTCATCAGTTCATCCAATGGAATAAGCAGCTAGCGTGATGTGGATGAAAGTCAGACATATTGCAAACACATAGACTTTCCAACTTGTCTCACTCAATGCTAAACTCAGTCTACCAACAACAGTACTGGAGCTGATCTCTAACATTACATCATTTTTCTAGGGATATTTATAAATTATCTAATGCCAATTGATTACACTGAGCACTTTTATTATGCAAGGGACAGAAATTTGCCCTCACTAAAATAATCAGTACATGGATTTACCTTTCATGTTTACATGCTTGTCCCAGAGAGAATCTGAAGACTAACAAAGGTCCAAATGCATATCTGTCATAACACGTACTGTATTGTTTCTGAGCAAGGATATCAGGTATAAGTGAAAGAACTAAGGCAATGGCTAAATGAAAAAGTGCTTTTCTTGACATCTGTCTTTGAAATAATAAACCTTGTAGAATAATTAAATTGTCTACTGAAAACACAATTAGAGGATAAATCAGAAGACATCACCTTGCAGTCTTTGGGTCCTTTTCCACAGGCTGAAGAATGAACTTAAAATGGTATATAGTTCTGTGTTTCTCATAGCTCCACTTGACTCATAAACAAAGTATGTAAGGCCTACATGTCTCTGTCACAGTTGCTCACAATGTCACAAATTTACTGCCTTCCTTTTCCAATGGCTTTAGATTTTGCTGGTTTGGAATTGTTTTAGCCAGGAGATTACTAATGACTGAATTTAACTAAAAGATATAAGTTTGCTCTTTTATACTCCTCATGCTGTTAACATGACATTCTAAATTGTAGTTAGTGTATAGTGACTTTCTTTATTATAAAGGGAAACAGAGTTGCTGTTAAAAAAACGGAATCATGGAAGAGTAAAATACACCAGCATGAAATCTTATAGTTGTGAACCAAATCAGGTTTACCCAAAAAGTCATACTTGGAAGGCTTGAACTCCAGGGTGACTGTATTTGAAGATACGGCCTCCAAGGATGTAATTAAATGAATTTCCAAAGACTCCTAATTTGATAGGGCTGGGTCCTTATAAGAAGAGGAAGAGACAAGAAAGATCTCCCACTTTCTTCACATGTGCACAAAGGAAAGACCATGGTTGGACACAGCGATAAGGCAGCCTAAGGCCATGAAGAGTGGGCTCACCATAAACCAATTTTGACAATACCTTGATCTTGGATATATAGCCTCCAGAAATAAGAAAATTTATTTCTGTTGTTTCTGCTATAAATCTGCAGTATTTTCTTAAGGCAGCCGTAGCAGACTAGTGTATCTACATTGAAAAGATTAACAATGACTTAGAATGGGTAGGAACAAAGATTTTGCTAATCCCTCCCATCAGGTATAGAAATTACCAAATAATTCAAGAGAAAAGGAAAGTTTAATAGATGGTAGAGGAAAAAAAATCCATTGATTGCCAATCCTAGTCCATTTTCTGATTAAAACAAAATAAAACAAAAATCACATAGCTACCTATACTTTTCTTCTACCTTTATGATGCATATATTCATTTTTCTTTGCCATTGTTCCTTATTTTTATAAAAGATATGTTAATGATAATTATGTTTCTTTGCTTTGTTTACACAAATTGAAATGAGATTATATTTTAGAGATAAGAATAAATGCTACCTAGAGAACTAGAGTGATACCTGATATTGAGGGTCTTCATTTGGGCACAGTCAAGAAGACAGTCAAATTCTGGAGGATAGTTCACATAAAGTAGTAGCATATCCTGTTCTTCTGCTCATTTTATTTGTTATTTTCTAAAAGTATAAGGGAATGGATATATGTGGAGATGTTGAAACACCTAAATGAGAGTTTCCAAAGGATAAGGTAGATAAAAGCTGTAGAAAGCTACAGTTATCATTACCTTTAATTAAACTTTTGTGCTCAGAAGAGGCAGAAATGCTAAAAATTCCATCCCCAGACTCCCTTGCAGCTAACCTTCCAACTGCAGTTCACCTGCTGCCATTTGCATGTACTACAGTAAGATTTGTACTGATGTTTTTCTTTTCTGTTTTCCTCTCTGAAAGGGAGAGAATATGGAATTCTAGACATCCGAAGCCAGTCAAAGATGTGATAGTTTTCCTACAAAAGCGCTCATTGTTCAGTTAGTAGCTCTGCTTGAGTTAAGAGGATATTTGTTTGCCGTGACATTTGGATCCTTGAGTCACAATGGCAACATGTAAGCTTGGATTCAGTTGTATTAGTACAGTCCTCCTAGTTTCAACCCCTCTTAGCCCTTTCAGTGGTTTTTAAGCAATTATTTTCCACTATAAAAATGCTGCTGCTTAAAATATTTCTCATAGTTTCAATTTCTTGTGCGGAATCCTAAATGATGCAAGACTTTCTTTTTTTTTTCCTCAAAAAGCAAATTGGTTTGTCATAACCAGAATAAACAGAAATGGATGGTGGGCAGGAAAGCAATTCAAATCAGAAAATCTTATTATCATATGACTAAATATGAAGATGTTTTATTAGTGAGAAAAAACTCACATGTAAATTTGTCAGCACTTTCTATTAGTAAATACAACAGAAAGACACTTTGGAATGCCTTCTATACATTCTGAAAAAGAAATAACATGAAAAAAACATCCAGAGTAGCTAATGGGCAATAATTGACTTGAGTAAGTGGTGCAAAGGAGAGTAGTTACTGAAGGATAAATGTGGGCCTTTACATAGCTTCAATAATACAGCACTTTGCTGGAGAGTGGATGGATAATAAACATCTTCAGGGAAGAACAGATAATACAATTTGACTTGGAATTGAAAGTTTAGCTGCATTAGAATCCCCCACACAATTAAAATAACCCAAATCAAGAGAAAAGCTATTAATTTTTTACAAAAAAAAATTCATAATAAGGCTTGAGAAAGGCAGGACTGATGATCCAGTTCAAAATGTGCATCTCAGTGGTCAATAATAGAAGTAAGACTGTTTGTGCCTGGAGAGAAGTGCCAGGTGTCCTGCAGGTTTGAACAGCAAACTTATGATGCGTTTTAAATTATTATATTTAATGTGCCTCTATTTGTTTTCCAGTTTCAAGTCAGCAGCTCTCAACAGAGTCATATTACCTTGAAGGTATGTAAGATCTTGTTATCTGTGATCAGGGAGTAATTTTAGCACTGAGATTAAAAGTAATGACAATGATACATGTCAACATGTGTACCATAGTCCTAACTTTAGTCGTGACTCTTGGGTCTCCTCAATATTGAGCAGGAGGTCTGATAGCCCTTTAAACAACATGCGAGAGATAAAGAAATGGACGCAAGAGGTAATGATTAGCTTGCCTGAGGCCTTTAATAATTAGAGAATTAGGCAGAACAACCAGGTTCCCCGATTACCATCTGTGATCTCTCTGCTGCCACATTTAGTTAAGAGCTCAGAATTTTTTGTCTGACTGCTCTGACCATCCTAATGTTGCTTCTTACTCACTAACTATGTAACCTTGGGCAAAATGTTTAATTTCTCTAAGCCGCAGAGTCTTTCAGGCTAAATAAATGAATGAAGATAATTGCCCATTTTTCCTTTAATAGAATCTATTCACTTCTTGTCAAGTTAGTCTCTTTATCATCCCACTACATATCTTAGCCATCTTACTTCTAAGCAAATCCTCCTGCTGCAAGTCTTGCCTAGAATGCCCTTCCCTCATTACTCCCAATATTATAACTTTCTTTTGATCTATTGCTTTACTCAAAAGTTGTTTATTTTTCATCACATACATGTGCGTGTCATGTTCACTAAAGGACACAGGAGATGTATTAGGAAGCATAAGCAGATACCCATTCTGCTTTCATAGAATGGTATACTTTGGTCAGTGAAAGAAGTTAAAGTACGTATCATTATTAGCCAGAGCTAACAGTAACTCCTACAAGGAAACTTAGTAATTTCAGAATATGCATCTTGTCTCCTTTATTTAACAGTGTAATTGATACTCTAAAATAACGCTATTTTTCCTGGGTAGAATTATTAATTAACTCAAATTGTCTAAGTAATTAAGTGACATGAAGTGTGTAATTTCCAACCAGTTATTGATGACTTTGCAAAATAATGGAGTTTATATTTTATTATTTTTAGTTATATTTCTTCTGTTAGAGGCAATGGAACTAAAAGTAATTAAGCAGGTTTAAATATATTAAACAATTAAAATCGAGCAAAAATAATGCAAAGCAAAGTCTAAAAATGAAGAGTCTAAATTCGTATATATTTAAAATGTTTGAAATATTTAGAATAATTCATCTTTTAAATAATTATAGGCTTCCTATTTTCTTTTTTGCTAACAGTGGCTAAGCATATCACGAACACATTCATGTTATGTCTCCTAGCTTGCTGGTAATGCACATTTAATTTTTATTGGATAAAGTGGTTAAAATAATTACAGCAAATTTAAAATTAAATTTCAGTTTTGAATTCTACAACATACATCTTAAATTTCAAACTTTTTCTGGTGGTTCTAAATTCATAAATAATGACATAATCAAGGGCTTTTTTCTATACTGAGTGATTATGCAATAACTTATTATCGTTATTCCCTGAAATATAAACAATTACACTTTCACTATGCAAAAACTTAGCCTAAACATGCCAACTCAGTGTGTACATAGGTATTTGAAAGTTATCAAAAATGTTTTGGAGAGACAGACTTTTCAAGTTTTAGGAAGTAGGGAGGAGATGTTTGAATGGCCTGTTTCGTCTTTATTGGTAAATCTGAAAGCAGGCAAAATATCAAATGTGTTTATGCGTGTATATTTTTGATGTGTGCATATATATATACATATATTAGTATATATTTGCTTATATAATGCATAAATATGTATATATTTGTTTACATAATGTATAAATATATATTTTGGCTATATATATATATATATTTCAATGTGGACAGAGATATATTATGTACCTTTATACCTTTGTGAAACATGTACCTACCCATACTGTAGGATGGACGAAGAAGCTTTTATTTACCCTTTATCAACACACTGCCATTTCATCATAAATATAAGAAATGAGCAGAATAATTTAGCATTTGTCCATTACACAAGATGAATGATGGGCTGGGGATTTAGCTCAGTGGTTGAGTGTTTGCCTCACAAGCACAAGGCCCTGAGTTCGTTTTCCAGAACAACAACAAAAAAAAAGACGAATGATAAGCAATAAACATTTTATATGTTGAAGACGCCCAGTAAGTGTTCTTTGCCCTCTTGTATCAAAACTGATACACACAAGGATAAACAGGTGATTGCAGTACATTTGAATATAAACAGGAGATCAGCCTCATTTTAGCACTAATATTGTATTTATCTTACTTGGAATTATACACACCAAATTTGGTTCTGAATAATGGAGATTTTCATTCCATAGAAGATCTGAGATTACGTTAAAAATGTATAAAGTAAATATAATTTTAAATGCAGTAGTTTTAAATTCAAACAATTACTACATATATCTGTTCACTCTTCAGTGAACGAATTCTTCCTTTAACAACAACCTTACATTCTTCATCACGCTCTCAGTCTCTCGGAAATTCCCCATGCTTCTCCCCAGACGCAAACACTGGAGGGAACAATCACGGTCACACACTGGTGCCACTGACAATTTGCGCCTGCTGGCCTCAACTGAGCCCTTGATATTGTTTGCTTTTCCTGTTCTCCACTGGAAACTGTCCCAAAATATCTCCCCACCGCTACCCTCAAAATTTTGAATTCTCCCCTTTGATGATAATCCTGCCTCTTGTTCTTAGAGTAAATGAACTATCAGTTGTGAACTCCCTAACTAAACACATAGTTTCTGTTACAGAGGATATATTGCCTCTCAAACCAATGTCTTCCCTTCTAAATATTCTCTCTTCTTGCTATAAAGAATCTTCTTTCTAAACAATCTCCCTTCTTCAGTTTCTGTAGTTCTTCCCTCTCCATCACTTCTATCAGCTTCTAAAGGTGTTCGTGTGTCTTCCACTTTCAATTCAGAATAAAATGTTTCAATGTTTTCTTGAAATCATCATATCTATTTTCAGGTATTGCTCTCACTAGATATTCCTTGCAGTTGATCAGTTGATGTGATAGTGTCCTATTCTCCTTTTTTTTTTTGGGGGGGGGCAGGTATTGAACTCAGGGTCTTGGGCTTGCTAGGCAAGCACTCTAACCACTACGCTAAATCCCCAGCCCAGTGTCCTACTCTTATCCCCCTTAATGAAAGATTTATTTTCTCTACTTCTGGAACAGCCATCAGCAGACCGTGTTCAGCAATGGCCCCATTTGGAATTGCCTCAGATGAAGAAATGCTTCTCACCCTAAGCTTACATTTATGAAATTCCCTGTACTGATGAAAGTCTTCTTGTTTTAAGTCAAAGAAGGACAGTGCTAAAGAGTGATTGCAGCCCCACAATTTCTTATAGGTTTGAAGCCGGTTCTGACAGATTTTTATATTATGGTTTCACTTCTCCTTTCTCTATGGCTACTGACCACAAGGGCATTTCCTAATTATTGTCTTGTATGTTAAATCCTATCTCAGGTGTGCTTCCCAGAGACTCCAAATTATAATAATTGGTGATAGATGTGGACTATGGGTAAGCAATACACTACATTTTGGAGCTGGGTCACTTGTCGCCCAGCTGGCAATGGAAGAGGGCGTAGATATTTCTTGTGCCAAGTAACTATGTAATTTTTAAAATCTCAGTGGTGGCAAATTGGGTTGCTACATGAAAGGGGCTCAACTATTTCCTATAAATTATAAGATTTTGAAAATAATGGGGACAGATAACGAAAACCATGGTTTTTGATCACCTTTGCTAAACTTTATTGAGGCTTCAGAGAAGTATAAAAGAAGACTGAAGGTATTAACAGAATTAAGAGCAAAATATGAAAGACAGAAGTTTTTCACAGTAGCTTACAAAAAGTACTCTCATCTCCTATAGCAAAAGGGTAAAAAACCTGAGATCATAGTCAGGATTTGATCTTCAGAAAAATCTCTTTCTGAAGGAAACTAAACTCACTGAGGCAGGTCTTTTTGCTATTAGGATGGCCCCAGAAGCATGTAGAAAAACATGAGCCATGTTAAATGAAATTAACATGACAGAAATGTTATAGAAGATGGTGTAGGATTAAAATAAAAGACTCAAGGCCCTGACCATGTTGGCGTCAGGCTGGAAATGGCCCAGATGTTTAGATCCACGGGACGCCTACGGTTTGGAATACTTAGCAACGCCAGAGAGGATACACTGGTGAGAACTGTGCTGTCATCACCAAGATGTTCACTGGTGCTTCTAATCGGTCAGCCAGGGCAAGTTATACGAATTGTGTTACAGTTCTTGACTCATTGATATCAATGGAATAGTGAGATCTAGATAAAACAGGTCTGGATTCGACAGTACTTAAGGGGTCAGTTATAATGAGCAATAAGGTTTAAGTCGCAACCAAAGGGGTCTAATCTACACATAGTAACAATTAGTGTTTTTAGTGTAAAAATAGATGGACAGCCAACAAACACAGAACTCAGCTTGGACCATGAGAACAATAAAAAGTACAATATCCTGGAGTTGAAAGTATTCCATAATTGTATTATTTTCCAGAGTTTCCACAACAAATTACCACCAACGGTGTGGCTTAAAACAATATAAATTGATTGACTCACATGTCCAGAGGCCACAATTTCAGAAACAATGTGGTTCTTTCTGGGTGTTTTTCTTTTTCTTTTTTTCTTTAAATTTTATTTTAATGGTACATTTTAGATGTACATAGTGATAACATTCATCATAGGGGATTTGTACCTGTATATGACATATCTTGTTGCTTCTTTTTTTCCCATTCCCCTCCCCTCACCCCCTCCTCCCTCCCTATTTACAAAAGCTTTGCTTCCATTTTTTCCTTCCATTTCTTATTTCTCTTGTCCTCTGTTCTGTTCCCCCCCCTTGTTCCCTTTCCCATTTGGACATTTTCTTCCCTTTCCTAATATAATACAGTTTAGTCTTTATTTACACTTTCAGTTTCTCACACCAGAGAAATAATGCAGTATTTAAACATGAGGGAGAATATGCTCCATTTCTGTGTTAGTCTGCATCCTACTGCTATAACAAAATTCTTGAGAAAATCCACATAAAGGAAGAAAGATTTACTTTGGCTCATGACTTTGGAGATTTCAGTCCCTAGTCAAAACTGCATTGCTTCATGACTATTGCAAGGCAGAGACATGGCCAATGTACACAACAGAGAAAAGGTGCTCAATTTGGGGCATCCAGGAAGCAAAGAGAGAAAGAGAGAAACTTGTGCTAAAATATATCCTTTTAAAAGACATCCCCAGTGACCCATTGTGTCTAATCATGCCCTACCTCCCAAAGTTTCCACTGACCTGGCACAGCCACCAGCTAGAGACCAAGACTTCAATTTATGAGCCTTTGGGAGACATTGCAGATTGGATCTGGAACAATGACTGTCTCCTAGCTTCAGGTGCTTTCTGGGTAATCCTTGCCATTCCTTGGCTTGTAGCCACATTACTCCAATTTCTGCCTCTATTTCCAAGAGGCTTCTTTTCTATGTGTATTTTCATAGTCTTCTTCTTTTCTTATAATGACATCAGTCATTGGTCTCAGGACCCACTCTACACCATTATGATTTATTCTTACTTACATCATCAGAGATCATTTTTCTAAGTAGAGATATACTGTGATGATCCAGTAAGCAATATCCCTGGGAAGGACACTATCACATCTAGTGTACCAATAAAACATCAAACTTATTTGCTGTTTTTATAGCTGATCCAGTTTTTGATCCACAATCAATTGTTTGAAGAGCTTGTCAGTTTTCAAGAGATAAGGTCAGTGGTAAGTGTATGTTCTAATGATTTTCTCTATCCTCTTCTAAAGGGACCCATGACCATTTATTCAGACAAATATACACCGTGATGGGGATAATTCTCATATACTTTCAAGAATGTCATGCACAGGGTCTGAAAACATACTGATAGATGAAGTCTCAACAAAGTCATCATGTACCCTCTGGGGGTGATATGAGGATAAGGTAAAAAAAGTAGTCCTGGCTAACTCTGACTCTAATGGACTCCACTGGATCTTGGACATCATGCTAGAATATTTCCTTAATCGTCAGTTGTACAATTATACTGGATATATTTGTTGATTGATAGCACTATTGGACGGGTTTTCTATTCAGGATCATCCTAAGAGGAAAAGTTTAGGATAAAGAGGAGTTTAGGATAAAGCAGTTTGTGTCCAGAGACGTCACTAAGAACGCAACAGAAGTGGTCATTTATATCATACGTTAAAGTTCTTTGAAGTATATACTTCATACAAGAGACAATCAGTTTGTAAAATCAATAAGCCCATTGAAGTCAGTTAGCTTCTGCCTTTGACCACCTAAGTACTGTGATGACACTACAATCACACAAACAAAACATCCATGATAGTAGAGATAGAGAGTACCCATGTGTTCTTCAGTATGTGCCTGCACGTGCCAAGGTTCAACATCCAACATATCCAGCATAAAGCGCAAGGGTGAGGCCCTGATTTGACTTAATATCTTTGGGACACTCAGTCGATGCCAAGTTGCCTACATTGTGTTCCTTCTGCCTGCATTGTGTTTCCTATCCTGGAAAGGTCTTCAATTCATTCTGATAAGAATACATATATATTCTGGCAAAACATTGTCTTTTCTGTCTCGAAGGCCCAAGCCAACACCACTGTCTGAGCTTTTACAAAGTATTTAATACATTGGAAAAGATTATCAGGTAACATTGCATCAGACCAGAAGAGTACTTTCCAGTAAAGGATATATAGGGATAGGAGTGTGTCTAGAAGGTGTCAGCCTGAAGAGTTATGTAAGTGCCTTATATATTCACAACTGAAGTATGACTTTGAAAGGGAAATTACAGGAGGATTCACACTATACAAAAGATTTAATATGAACTTGGATGTCCCCAGTAGAAACAACACCTGGGTTCAGAAAAAGAGAAAGTAAGGGCTCTTTTTTATCATTGTTCTCAATAATCTACTGAGGTAATTTGTGTTTTAACCATGTCCACAATGCTGACATCTTCAGGATCTGATGTCTTAATCCTCAAAGAGGTAGCACTTTCTCCAGAGGGCATATCGAGAGTCCCATTAAACTATAGAGTATGGCTGCCTCCTTGTACTTGTGTCCAGGGACTGGAAGGCGAGACAATGAGCCATCAGTATTATGGACCAGGACTGCTGTGGTGCAGCTAGAGTGACGAAAAAAGCATGACACCAAAATGGTCTTCTTGGCCAACTTTCAGTGCTCCTTTGTGTAGTTTTGATGATAAATGGCCAGTGCAAGAGAACTGCCCCAAAGGGAAATAGTTATCAGAGTAACAGATGTCTGAGGATATGGAACACACTGCCAAGTAAGCCACCGAGACTGGTACAGCTGAATGCTAGAAGAATTTCTAGCGAGTAATAAAACATTAGTGTTAGCTATGATTTCAAAATAAGCTGAAAGAGTTGTATATTATTCTACTAACCCATTAAAATGTTTTTCTCCAAGGAAAAGTTGACCACCAGAAACCTGAAGTGTTCGCTCCTAGCATACAAACAATGCCAGGCAAGGATAACATCTAATGACACAGTCATGAGCTACCCAAATCCTCCCATCGAGGAACATTTATTGTCCAGCTCTGCCCTACCTGGACTACCTGAAGGGCACAGAACTTGCTTTCTGAAGTCATCCTCTTTCTGAGATGCCCTGCAACTTATGACTCATCAAGGAAATGATATGAACATTCAGTCATTTTAGCCAAGTGGTGGGACGTGTTTGCTCCATGGCTTCTCATGGATTTGCCCAAAGTTGGTAATAAATACCACAATATCATTTCAATTTTCCTTCTGCCCAATACTTGAATCCCTCACTCAGTTTTCCTTCTGCCCAAGGGCACCCCTAAAGGAACACCCTGATATCGTCTTCCTCAAAGGCTGTTTCTAGTGGAGACGGAGAAACTTTTAGAGACCAAGTACTGAAACTGCAACCCAAGGCCCATTTATTTAACATAAATTGCCAGCATTGCAATTAAACCTGAATATCTAGGTTTTAGTTTAGAAAATACAACTCGTACGCTAATATCTTTTGTCTTAAAAGAAAAGCAAAAAACACACGTGCTGTAGATTCTCCACCAGTGTTCTAGGGGAATCCCATCTTTCACACATACCTTGCGGCCAAACTCTTCATGTTGTTTCAGTCCTATCATTTCTGCCTCTTAAATACTATTTATGAAAAATGAAAAATTATCTTCTTTTACATTTTGTTTTTCTAATATAATAAACAAATTCCTTTCTTGACTGGCCTACTCCTTTATGAGCACTGGCTACCTCAGTACACTTTGTATGCCTCCACCATGTTGATTCTTCTGAAACACAAATTAGGCAGTTCCACACCTGCGCTTAAAACAGGACAGTGACTTGTATGTGCACGAAAGCATAGACATTCCCTGACATGGCTCATGAGATTCTTCAAGTTCTAGACCTTTCCCTCCTGTCCAGCTTTTTCACTCATCTCTATGTTCTCTGCTAGGCATATGCTGAGAAACGTGGGCTTAGTTCTCCGGATATTGCATTTTATATCACCACTAAGACTTGCTAAACGCAGTTTACTCTGCCTGGAAACAAAATTTAAATTCTAACTCACTTTATTTGACTCCTATTCATTCCTCTGTGGAGTTCTACTCTGGTTATTACTAGTTTGAGAAAGCATTCTTTACCAAATACAGGTTCTCTGGAAAGGACCCCCATCAAGATCACTGGAGCATCACAGCATTCTTCACACTGTCATGAGATTTCCTGGTCATTTTTCTTCTCGATTACATGTAAAGATCACATCCAACTTGATACTCATAGTATATTCAGTGCCCATAAAACTATATCTTTTGGATTAATACTCATGTATACATATATATTCTTATAATTTCACATCTCAATTTGGTATCCCCAAATTCTCAGTCAAAGTGTCTCTAACCTCTCCACATCCTGACTTCCTCTTTTAAATCAGAACTTTAGAGATGATGTGATCTTTAAAATAGCAACTGCTAATAATTTGGTCATTGTCTTTCCAAAATATTTAGTTCTATCTAAAACAACAGCTAGGGCTGGGGATTTAGCTCAGTGATTAGAGTGCTTGCCTTGTAAGCACAAGGGCCTGAGTTCGATCCCCGGCACCACAAAAAAAACAACAACAACAAAAAACAAACAAACAAAAAAAAACCAGCTAAAACACAAAGGCTGGGTTTCTAATACTGTCAGTAGTTATAAACTGGATGTATGCTATGAAACTCATCTCAAAAGCATTTTATAATAAATATATTAGTTTCCTTGCTACATATTTCTAGTTAGTAGACTTAGATCACTCCTATTATTTTGTCAATCACACATTTTTAAATTGATTTCTCTTGATAAATATGGGATGCGTTCAACAAATATGGGTAATGCTTAGATTTTTTCAAAAATGCTACAAAAAAAGACACATCGTCATTAATTCCCTAACTAAATACTCCTCAATTCAAACACACTTATCCCATCATTCTTGCTACTTTCTTAAGCAAGTTCCCAAATTCCTCTTCTGTCTTTGGGAGCACTATTGTGTCTGTCTCCATGCCCAAATCTGTTAAAATGTTTATCTTTCATTGTCATTTTTTGCGGGGAACAGTCAGAAATTACATAGTGCCAGACCCAGCAAACAACATAGATGATGACATAGTGTAATATTATTTGAAAGGAATTGCCGTAAATGTTTGAGAAACAAAGAACAATCATAAAATATGGTGAATTTATGATTTATTACAGTTAAAGATACCTGGTTACTTATCCCCTTCAAAATACACAAAATACTCTCCCTTCCTTCCACACATTTATCCCATCATTCTTGGTAATGTATCTTTTATCGTAATAAACTTTTTAAAAATTTAAACAGTCACAGTATTTTTCCATCACTCCTTGTATGAATGTCACAAATATCAGACACGATCTAACCATCAGGGGAACTAGAGCTTTGGTTCTTGTAAAAGAAGACACGGCCATAAAGTCACAGTTCCTATTTCATAAGAAATTGCCTTGCTTCTGCTAGTGCTTCCACAGAGTACCACCAATGTCACCGCCTGACATAACCTCAGCACTTTGCAACTGCCTCGTCTCTGTGAATCACCCCTCCAAGTGACCTAGTTTGTCACACCTCTGAGCAGCAAGCTATTCTTAGGGCAGCCAGGTGCATGAATGGAGCAGGCTGTGTAGAGCCTTTTCTGTCACAGGTTAACTTGTGATTAATATGAAATCTTGAGTTATCTCATCAAATTTGCTTCATACACATTTCATACAAGGTCTGCCAGGAGTTCTTTTTTTATCCACTCTTATCTAGGCCATGTTTCCTTATGAATACAGAATTTAATAAATGCAAGTGTTGTTTACTGTTCTATATTAAGAATTTTTAACATGTCTATTGACAAGAAAGCATTTCATGACTCGACTGGAGTAGTGAAAAGTAGGCTAGGCCTAACAGTACTCATGAAATTAAGAAAAGAATCTGGTAGACACCTCTTTAACAAAGTATGAGAAACTTAGGTCAAGAGGATTTAGCAAAGCTGTGTAGAAGACATGATGCTACTATGAATTATTAGGAAGCCTCTAATAATTTGAAAATTAGACACCATGTGTATTTGTGTTTGAATTGTATTTAACAATGAATACTGCAGTTTTCTCTTCGGTGGGCACATTACTCTGTTGGCAGATAAGCATGTGTGCTAGTCATAACCAATAAATGATTTCAAAACCTCTGTGGTCTTTATTACAAAACAGACCTTCTCTTTTCTCCTCGTGCATCATCATGTAGAACTTTTGGAACAAATCAAAAGGAGAAAAGTTTCTATCTTTTGACATCATCAGATAAAATGGCCACTTTTTAATGTCCAGCCGTCCTTCTCTTACGAAAGAAGATATCGAAGAATGATAAAGTCAGAGTGTGCGAAAGCAGCACTACAGAGGAAAAGGTCACTGTTTTTGCCACACTTCATGCTGTGTTACTTCACTGATTTTAAATTTCAGTTTGATTTTGTGATGAAGACTACTAATATTTTCACCAATTAAACACAGTGAGAACCAAAAACAAAGACTTATGAGACTCCAAAAAGTGTAAAACATTATGCTGCATGTAAAAATATCTCATCAACTCCTCACAAAATCTTACGAAGCAAATAGGTTTGTGCTCATCTTACAAATAGGCAAATAAGGTACCAAAACACGAGAAGACTGGCCCACAAGCTCTCTTTGAGAAGTTACTTGAAACAGATGAACAGCAGGGCTGATGGCGCTGCACTTCTACAAACTTTCTTTCCTGCAATATGTGCTTCCCTCCCTCAAATGTATCACCAAAGGATAATCAGAAGTAATATGGTTTGCATTTGTGCAATCACAATATTTCCACAATATTAGTTCAATGAAATGATGGCTGCTGGCTTTTTGCTATCAATTTTACTGATGAGAAAACTGAGACAGATAAACTGCCTTTGACCAGGTCTCTCAGAAATTGGGGTCTACTGACAAATGCCCTGCAGTATTTCCATAGCTGGGGTTCTTCCTTCCACTTCCTCATGCTTAATCTGCCTATTTAATTGCAAAACATTCAGCATTTGGTTTGTCTTAAGTAACATTTGATACGTGCTAAACACTTCCTAGAATGGAATATGAACATTTGGGATAGGAAGATTTGCAGAAGAGGGCATATTTATTTATATATCAACAAATTTTAAAATACGTAGTCATTTTTGGACACGGCATTCTTTAGGTTCATCTGCAATGTTATCTTGCTTTACTTATATTTTTAAGTTTTCTGAGACATGGCTTGCCCACTGTTCGATGTTGTCAGATAATTTACATTAGTTGTGGTGGCAATGACTTTTAAAAGAAAATTATAGTTGAAATCATACTTTAAAATAGATTTTTTAAAAGTCATTAGTTTTTATGGGCTGTTTTAATTATTTCAGTCTTGCATTTTATCAAGGAAATCTCTACTGCCAAGTTAAATCTTCAAGAGAAAATGAAATATGATTATATTTTTGTCACATGAAAATTAATGATATCATCTGCATTTATTATATAAGTTCTTTCAATATCTTAATATCTTCAATATCTTGCAATGTCTTAATTTGAAGTAAAATGCCACTGCAAACATTTGCCTAAGAATGTATAATTAGAATTAATATGAGGTTTCCCCTCATGCTATATGCTTATATATGGCCTTTTAAAGAAAAAATATGAAATAATATGTCAGACTGATTAAATAAAATGATTTTATTTTTGTTTTAGTTCATTAGTCTGGCATATTATTTCACATATCTAGCTCAAACTTCTCACCTGAAATAGAATGAATTAAATTTTATTCTTTGGCTATGTAAACAGTAGACATACATAAAATGAACATATTGGCTTAATCAAAAATTAAGGCCAAGTTGAAGTATACCATGAAGATTTTGGCTGCCTCTGCTGTTATCACTGCTTACATTTTTCTGAATACCTGCTGTGTAGGAGACATTGTCATGGACAGAGTCATTAATTTCTCTAAATTTTCAGCACTGTTTCAAAATTGGCACTATCATATCCATTTGTGTATGACTAAAATGTACCAGACATCTAGGTTGAGATGACTCAGGACTGCACTGCATGACTGAAGATTCGTTTCTGGGTTTGTGGGGTTAAAGCTTTGGTCTTTTTCCACTAGATCAGAATTTCAAGAAAAATTATAAAATTTTTGAAATTAAAACTTGTTTTTCACATTCTGGCATTTTCCTAGCTTTTAATGTCTTTTTCAAAGTTCTCTGAGGAAGAACTGGATTCACAAAATAAATATGGCTTGCCATATGTTAAACAACCTAATGTGTTTCTTCTCTCAGTAGAATTTACTAAAATTTAAAAAGACACAAATAATAAGGAAAAAGCTCTGCAATAGCAACAACAATAACAAAACTGAGCAAACAATAATACACTGCTAATATATAGTTTATAAGCATAATTGAAGAAGCTATCCTGAGGGTCCAGTTGTTAAACACTTAAGTCTACCTGTGTACCATGTCCATTTTTCACAGAGTGATTGTTCTCCGGCCCTCAAATGCTCTCATAAAGTTGCTTGGTATTGGCTTTTGCTGTATGAGCAATTTCTTCAGGTTCAAGGACATGAATCTTCAAAAACCTCTCAACCTCTTGCCCATTTCATCCAAGAATGTTGGACCTCTGGCCGGAGGCAGAGTTTCACCCCTGAAGGAGCTGCAAGTTCGCAAGCCCACTGAAACACGGCAGCAGAGCAGCAGTTGCCGGCAGGAATATACAAGCTCAAGGAAGAATCTAAAACTTTCTGGTTCATTCTCCCTGCTCAGATAGGCTTTGTTTTTTAAACTTATTTTTAAGAGCTTGGTAGAGGCTCTTTTTGGAGAACTCTCTTCTAGTTTTTATCAGTTCCTATGCTCATTATCCCTGGTTTTATTCATATGTCCTGCACCCTGTACTTAACTACGTCTCCTTCAGATTTAGGAGAATTGGTAAATATATTAATATGGCATCTTTGAAAGATGAAAAACAGCAGAAGCATGCCATCATTTAATCTCTCTGCAAGATTTGATACTACTGCCCACAATACCAGCCTTTCTTAAATTTACAGTAATGATCTTCCTTCTTGAAACTTGTAATAGGCAGAATAATAGCCTCCCAAGGCATCCTATTATTCAGAACTTGTGAATATGTGAACTTTCATGGCAAAATATATTTTTCATATGTACTTTAATTACAGGGCCTGAGATGGGAAGCTTATTCTGTACTTTTTGACTTGGCTCAGTCTAATCACATGGGTCCTCAAAAGTGGAGAACACTTCCCAGCTACAGACGAAAAGAGAAGGGACAACAGGCTGATCAGAGGGATGCAACATGCTAGGTTTGAAGATGGACAAAGGAGGCACAAGGCAGGGGATGTAAGTTTCCAATACAAGTTGGAAAGGGGAAGAAACAGATTAAAGCCCAGAGCTTTTGGAAAGGTCACAGTCTATCCAGTACCTTAATTTTAGTCCGCTGGGATCAATTTTGCATTTCTAAACCACAAAATTATACAACAAAAAATGTGGGTTGTTTTTATTCACCAAGATTATAGTAAATGGTTATAGTAGCAATAGAAAAGTAGTATTTACATATAGTCATTTCCTTCTCCCCTTTTCAAAATGAGGATAACATATTTTCCTCATTTATTTTGTGTTTCAGTACTTTTTCTATTACAGGTTTTTCAATGTTTACCTTATTTACTGAGTCTCTGAGAATTTCGCTAATGACTATTTTCTTTTTATACCACTATCTGTCTGAACTTTTTTATTTCTACATACGTAAATTGTTAAAACTACTGAATGTCTGTGTGTGGTTGCAAAGCACCATTCCAACAGCATTTCCAAAAGCCAAATGGGGACCGCATGCATGGAAAATTCCCACAGATACTTAGTGCTTAGTTAATCAAACACTGATTTCACTGTCTCTCTGGAGAACCACACTTCTACTTCTAAATCACTCTTTTCTTCAGTTCCTGACATTGTTTAGTTGTATTATAATCTACTTAATTCAATATTAGAAATTCTACTGACTCTTTTTAAAATTAATTTTATTGGTACACTTTTAATAAATATAATGATCACATTCATCAGAAGGAATTTGTACCTGTACATAGTATATCTTGATTCTTTTTCCCACATTCCCCTCACTTCCCTTCTACCGACTACTAAGGTGCTCCCCCTGCCAAAAAAAAGAAAAAGCTTCAATCATCTCTGGCACCCAAACTCAATTTTCCTCATCATGTTCAGTGACCTAATACCAGACCTAATTTAATCCCTCATTATTTCTTTGCTAAACCATAAAATATCATATCATGATGGTTTTACTCATTCATTTCTTAAAACTGAATTCTAATCATATGCTAAATACACTCGTGTATCATGTGCATTGAAGGTGAGAGGATATCTTGCTGTAGACTATTCTCTCCACCATGAAAGCATTAGAACAGTGGCAGAGAAGTTCACAAGTGAATGTTTAGATTTCAAGAAATGATGATAGACAAATTCAACTGACCAGACACAAGTCACATTTGCAGAACCATCAATAACATTTTTTTTTTATTTTCACAGTATAACTTATAGACTTATACTTCACCAAATTTATAATGCGGAAGTATAGAACGATGGATCTAATTGCAGTGTTCCATGCTATACTTAAGCAAAGCTATGCAAGATGTCACTGTGAGCTCTGAAAAATTAAAATGTTAATAAATTTTTATGAAAAATTGCCTAATTTGCACATTCTGGGGTTTAATTTCAATGCCGTACTGATTATACAAGCCTTTGAATAATTCATGTATAGACCTTCTCCATTACCTTCACAATCAAAGTTCTACACTGGTTCCAAAAATCTGCCCTATGACAATATTACTTACTATTATCGGGATGTAATCTTATATTAACTATTTTTCTGGATGAAAAGACATGAAAAGAAGGATCTGCAGAAAATTAATTGACAAATATCTCTTTCAGGTGACCTTTGTAAAAACATATATAAAGATAACATTGTCATTTCCTTTTACTGATTTTCTTCTGTCTGTGACCTTGAGCGCATTATAAATGTAGATGTGAATTCTTTATTCAAGGAGAACCAAGATAAAAATGTCCTGATAACACAGTTGACTCTATGAAATATAATCATTTTCGTTTTGCATTAGAGGTTCTGCATGTGACTTGCAAAGAACTGGGCATACTATAAAGAGCTTTCGCAAAGAATCGGACTACTGCAAAACTTTCCTCCAGAAAATTCTCAAAGAGAAGTCAGTGTATGCATATATAACTTTGAAACCACAGAGATCTGTATGTCTCAAAGAGAAAAAAATGCTCCAAACATGTCTTTGGAGTTATTTGGCTTTACCAGTAATCTTTCTATCACCTAGACATAAAGTTCTTAGTAAAACAGAGATACCCTTCATTCAAGAGACATCCTATTTCAGAGATGACTGGCTCACAAGAATAGAAATAAAAAAAAAAATTTTCACTTCTGCATACTGAAAGCCTATTAGGGATATTACCGCCTTGCTCGATGGCTAAGAGTACAGTTTCTGGAGTCAGACTACCTAGTTTTAGGTCAGATCTTGTCCTTACTTGGTCTGGTATTTTATGCAAGTGACGTGAGCTCTCTAAACTTTACTTTTCTTATATTTAACACCTGGATGAAGATGACTATAATTATACATTTTGCATACTTTTTATTGAGAAATCAAGATATATTATGATTGCGTTCTATACAACATGTGTTAAGAGCCAAACAAAAGTGATTTGCTGTGTCTTTAGTAATGTTTTATATGTGTGACTTTTAGCATTTTGGTTTTCATCTTTTGGATTTGGTCTAATGCATTCTGTGTATGGAAGACGGTTTGAAGCATGGAAGCCTTTTCTTCTTTAGTAACCCTGTATTCTAACTGGCCATAAAGGAGAGAGCCAGCTTCTCTGTTCTATCCAGAACCCCTCAATTCTGATTCAGTAGTCTTAGATAATGGATAAGGAATTTGTATTTTTAAAAAGGTCCTCCCAGTTGATTTTCTTATTCAAACTTGTCTGCAAGTCTCTGCTGTTTATTGTAAGTATTTAAGCCCCCCAATCTGTGCTTCAGGGGGGACGGTAAACATCCTACGTGTGTTTCTAACACCTTATATGGTTAGCATTTGCTCATTTTCCTGGGAAAATGTTGCCTGTAGTTATATTTCTTAAAATTTAAGAGCCGTATTCTAAATTCATTACGTCTACAACTAACAATTCAGACACAGAGTGTGCCAAAAACAAGAGTGTGCCAAAACATCTGTATTTGTGCCATAATACAAATATGAATTGTATTTCCCAAATAAAAATTTGGGGAGGGATCGATTTCAATGGATAATATAATAAATAGCAGGATAAATTCATATTCTTAATAAATTAACAGCAGTTTTTAAAAATATCCCCCTGCAATAATTTTGGATTTCTTATTCAGAACAAATATTTTGTTTTAGAAAGTAGGTTTGTTTTCTATTAGGACCCTTGTCAAAAGATTTCTCCTTCAGTAATATTTACGACTAATATATAAATACAGTGGGTGCATAGGAAAGGTTACTTGATTGTACCCTCATTTGAAATTTGTCTTGACTGCAACACCACCCCGTAGTCCATTTTATTTTATATCATTGGAATATACCTTCAACTCACCTGAGATAAGATATAACTATGTGATATATAATTAAATCTATGATAGCCTTATGGTTAGTATTTTGGTAGGTATATATCTCATGAGTATGAATATTCTTTAAAAAATAAGTTTTCTAAGTGAATTACACATAATGAGGCTTAGCAATGAAAAGATGAGCTTGTAAATCATGAGAAGTAATTAATTTTCATTTTTTAAAGTAGAAACATAACTTAGTTTATAACAAATAAGATTTAAAAGGTTGATGTTCTAGTTATTTTATTTTATTGGATTATAAAAGTACATCTTTGTCCTTTAATATTTCTTTAAAGTAATATACAAAGTTAATCAAAATGAACAATATTATATGTATATGTTATTTAAATTATATTGTATTAATGTCTTAGATATAAAATTAGTAACATTAAATTTTCTATATTAGTTTATATCATTTGAGAGTTTTCCTAGAAGAATTTCCAGAGCAGAGTGGAAATATTTCTGATGGCCTTCCAACTCCAGGTATGAGGAGAAAGTTTGAATTACTAGTGAACATTTTTGAAATTTTCTTAGAAACCTAAAGTTAACATGCCTACATTCACTGAAAAATTTAACTCTTGTGCCCATGTATGTTTCTTACAAAGTGGTACATTATTAAACAATTGAGAAACTGTGATTTTCCCTAGCCTTTAGGATGTGTGTTTATTTGGGAGGAAATAAAAAGGAACAGAGGGACAGGGGTTTGATACCTAAATCAAGAGATAATGGCAAGTTAGTATATAAAGGTTGGTGACATTGACTGACCAGGATCCATTCACCCAGGCAGAGGATTCTTATCTTTATGATGGTTAATTATATGTTTCAACCTGAGCAAGCCAGCTGGTGCCTGGATTAATTTTGGTTATGCCTGTGAGAGTGTTTCCAAAAGAAATTATCATCGCAATCAGTAGACTGAGTAAAGATCTGCCCTCACTAATATGAGTCAACATCATGTAATCTCCTGAGAGCCTAACTAGGAAAAAAAAAAAAGAAAGAAAAAAGTGAAGGAAGGTGTAAGTGTCATTATACGGTCATTGAAAGTTGGTTGGAATGCCTGTGTTCTGATAGAAAGCTTCCCCCTACTACCTCTTCCTCCAAGGTCTGGCTAACCTTGCAGGAACAGTTTTGCTAGCAACAAAGAATTTACTTTAATATGCATTCTGGGGAATTCCCAGCTCCTAGCCAGACCCGGAGCAGGGTGAATGCCTCAGGCCCACTTCCCGGAGGGAGGGGAGCACTCCTTTGTCAGAACATAGACATAGATAAATGGGAGCCTCAGCACCCAGGTGTCTCTCTCTCCCCCTCTCCCTTTCCCTCTTCTGTCTGTCTCTCTCTCTCTCTCTCTCTCTCTCTCTCTCTCCCCCTCATCTTATTCTATTTGTATGTTTTTCTGGAGAACCCTGATGAATATAGTCTTGAAATACAATTAATGTGTGAAGCATCTCTGGCCCATTTGTTTCAGCTTCAATACATGCTGATCTACTGAGAAAACTGTCTTTCTTGGACTGCATCCTAAATGGACGTTACCTCAAGAAGCATACACTAAACTATTGAGTAGGCACTACTGATAAGATGTGTTAGCTTTTCTTTGATTTTGTCAACAATAAACCAATGTAAGCAAAGAAAACAAAAACAAAAATCAAAGATGAAACAGAACCAGGCAAGGAAAAGGCCACAGAGAGGAATAGTTGAAACGGAAGAATAACTATTCACATGAACAGATACCAAAGAAAGAGTGAAAATTAAAGCACAGAAAGAGCATTTGTTTTCGATCTGATCTAACAACAAAAAAAAGATCTAACAGCATGTATCTGATAGTCTATTTCTGACTATAAAGATATTTTTGAAAGAAGTAGAATCTAGGTGTCATGGTTATAATTATATAAATGACATTATTTCATATGCATCTATTGCTGGGAGCAAGTCTCTTCTTCATTTTATTTGAAAATTTGGCTTATAATATTCAGTGATCCATCATGTGTAAAAGAAATGTGCAGAAAGATAAATTGAGCAGCAGTCTGACAAATCTTATTAGAGCAACATATAGAAAAGGAAAAATTAACAGCTAATCCATTATAAATGTCAAATCCACACTGCCACTTCCTCATAACTATTGTATTTCCATTTCTTTCTCAGTAATTCTTGGTCCTTAATAAATTGTTTTCATTGGATGGTCAGTCATGTATATCCATGGACTTCTAATCAAATATGTCACTATTGCCTTTAATTTAAAAGTGTTATTGCAAAAAGTCACTGAAAACATTTTGTTTCTTTCTGAAAAATATGATCAACCATTTAACTAAAATTACACATATTGGTCTTTTAAAGTTGGGAAGAAGTCTCACTTTTTAAAAATTTAAGTCACATAATTAAGTATATTATATGAAGTAGAAGAGAAAGAGAAGTCATTATGTTACTATTTTCAGAAAGTTTGTAAACTAATAGCTTGTTACATATTTATTAACTTATTTAGCAGTATAGTTGTTTAGATAATGATCTGGCATAGCCTATTAAGGATGATGTCTATAAACCGGTACTTTACTTTTTCTATACAACAATTTTTTTTACTATCCTTTTTAAGCAATCTATTGTTGAATAGATCTATTTTTCGTAAGCATGAGGGTATGACAGAGGCAGAGACAGAAGAAGTTATGGTTTATTTTCACATACATTGAATGTTCCATGTAGATTCTTCTAGTAGATCAAAAGTCCCAAATGCTTCACTACCTCTCTTATTGAGAAATGGAAATTAATTTCTGTTGTTCTGGTTTTAGACAAGACTTGGTGGTGTCTTTTGTGACCAATACACATGGCGATATGATGTACAAAATTTCCAAACCTAAGATTTTAGAGGATGGATAGCTCCTAGATCCGTGATTGAGAATATAAGAATGCCAAGCAATCCAATGCCCTTAGTCCATGAGGAAGCCCGAAGAGCATATATTTATACATGTAAGCACTCCATTGTTAGTTCCATCTCACCACTGCCTTCTAGTCATTCTCACAAACAGCAGATAAGAGCAAGCAACCATCTTTCATGGCTCTTATTAGGTGATCAGTTAGCTAAATGCTACCAAATAACCTCTGTAAACATCACCTGGTAATCCTTGTTTAAACCTATGATCTACAATATTCTAAGATCTAGTAATTGTCCTGTTGCTTTAAGCTACAATGCTTTGTGATAGTTCTTAAATGAGGTTTGGTAAGTGTTTGTCAGAAGCAAGAAAAAAAAAAAAAAGAAGCAAGAAATTGTCATTTTGCTGGAGTTACTCAGTGAAGACTGCATGAACATCCTGTCAGTGAAATATAAGCCAGTAAACTAATATGAGTTTTGATGGTTAGAATATGTTAATTTAACCTTTTTCTTAGTATATAAAAATTTAAATGGTACTTCCCAAAATTAGCTTGATAATAGGTTAAAATTCCAAATATTCTAATAATTGTCTGAAAGTTAGACTTTCTAATTTCCATAGGTTAAAAATGTGTAGATGAAAATAACAAATTTAAGGATGTCTTGAGGCCAAAGTAAAACATAATGTAAAACATTTCATTGAATATGCACATCCTTTGAAAAAATATGAAGATCTGATTAAACTTGGAAGATCTTATGATTCTGGCCTGCATACTTAACATTCTAAGGCTGTTCTTTCTTCTATTTCTTTTGGTGTCATTTCTTCCTTCACATTGTCCTTCCATTATAATATCTCAATTTTTCTTGTTTCTTTTTTTTCTCCTTTCCATGTATTATATTTCAGTGATTATTCTCCTTAATTTTTTCTTTCTCTCCTCAATGAAAGAATAAATTTTAATTCCAAAGCAGTCATTCTACCTTCACCTGCCCATTTTCAACTACTCACTATGATTATTTTTAAAAATTTTGTAATTTATGAAAAAAATTGCTTAAAATAGGTATTTTAACTTATTCTGTCTCTGTCTTTTGTGTTCTATGTAGTTTTGAAGGTTGAACTCATCTTTCTTCTGCCTAACTGCCTATTTCTAGTGCTTGTGAAAACTATGCATTATAATTTTCATCATTATCATCTTTTGTATATATCTGCTCTGAAACTATTTCCTATACATTAGTTCATTTAATATTAATCACAAATCCACAAAGAAGCTATTATTATCATCCTCATACAAATGATAATATATACAAAGGTTATATAACTTTTCACAAATTCCCAAAGATAATTTTTTATAGACCCCTAAAATTCTGGGTCTATTAAAAAATCCCACTTCCACATTTTCTTCTTGTGGGAAAAAATAGATACAGTATATTTTGGTCTGAGTAGGTTAAAGTTCACATAAATTTAATGTACTAAGAATACATTTTAATACATACTTTACAAAAAATTTTACATTATTTTATCAAATAATAAATATTAATTTTATCACATTCCATGTGTATATGGATGCATGTGATAAATATGACTTATGAGAAGAAATACTACTTTAAAAAAGCGTTTTGATGTCTTTATTGCATAAGTAGCATTTTTGTCACATATTTATACCAAAAGAAAGAGATAATGAGAGTTAAATGAGTGCTATTTTTGTCCTTGTGCTTACATCCAGAAGTATGGACAGCAAAAGTACAAACCCAATGAGTATTTCACAATGCTATATAGACTTTCTTCTATCTAACACACTTTTTTCTAAAATTATATCAGCCATTCAGTTCTAAACAGTCCCACACAAACCACAGGAGACCATTTATTTTGGTGAAAGAAGAAAAGGCTTTACTCGAATCTAGCACCATGGAAATGAAGGGACCCCACACTGTCACAAATCACCATCCCACTGTGCCCTGGTGGGCCAGGGCCTTTTATAGCACAAAAAGAGATGGCGGACAGGATGAAACGAGACAACAGAAAACTCCACACCTATCTTCCTCTTCCAAGCCCTTCTTTATGGAAATGGAACTAGACCTTGATCTCCTGGGGCCAGCATCTGATATTCTGTCCATTCATCTGGAGCAAGAAGAGGTGGGGACAGCAGTTAAGCCCTCTACTAAGTTTAGAGAAGTGACTTGTTTCTAAGGAAAAAAAAAAAAAATTCTAACTTTTAAAGTATGCTGTTATCCATCCGGGTATGGATTAAAAAAATTCAATTTCAGTTATTGTCCTTTATTAAAATATTAATGAATCCTCAGGAATTATTGAAGCTTGACTAAAATAATAAAAATAGCACAACTAAAAGGAATAAATATGTGAAAATAAGTAAGATCTCAAGAACTAAACTGATACAACAAAATAACTTGGCCTGGGAAATTTACAAACAGTAGAAATTCATTGCTCACTCTTCTGAGCCTGCCACGGCCAAGATCAAGGTGTCACCAGGTTTCATATTGGGTAAGGGCTGGTGCCTCATAGAAGGTGCTTGCTTGTTATGTCCACATGGCTGAAAGGCAAACAGACTCACAAGGAACTCTCTCAGGACCCTTTTATAAGAACACTAATCTTTTATAAAGACCTCCATCCTCATGACCTTGTTAATAATGTTTCAACCTATTAGTTCTAGAGGGGATACAGTCAGATCATACCATGCTACTTCCATAGCAAACACGCATCACTAATTTCATGTCATCTGAAGTAAACATAATTCAGAATTTTAGTGTGAGATGACTTAGGGAAAATTCCCACCATCAATATCATTTCATTATTTATACCAAGAATTTGAGAGAGCAGAGCTGTTCTTTTCATACTCTTACTGTACATGTGTTAAGATTACAAATTTAATTTCAACACAGTGTATATCGATAAGTATATTGCTATAAAGATAGACTAACTAGCCATCAAGAGCTAGATTGGTATCAGCCAGCAGCACCTGCCCCGGACTTGGATGGGTAAAGAAAAGCAATGAATGACTCAGCCGCTTCTTGAGATGACTGTTTCCAGGACTAAACAGGAAGAGGCCCAGAAGACGGAGGAGGAGGGCAGAGGGCGAGCCTGAGGGGAAATGAGTATAATAAAGGTATGCCATAGAACCTAATGACCTTGTACCCACTTCCCAAGATGATTGCAAACCGTGTGTACCGCAAACACGTACTGATAAAGAAAAAGCAGAAAAAGTGTCTGGAGAAGCAGTCGGCAGCAGGAAGTCAAAGAGGTTCATTCCACGGGAAGAAGAATGCAAGTTTCTAAAATGACAGAACTGTGAGAAAGAATCGTGACTTTGAGAAATTGTATTTAATTGATAAGATAATGGAGAAGTGATAATCCATGTTTAATTTAAAACGGGTCTTTTCATGCAACGGTGATGACTTAGATTTTAAAATGGGGGGGAACTTTTGGTGATTTTAACTTGATGGCAATTACTGTACTTTTAAAAATTACTTCTGAGACGCGGATGGAATGTAAAGCGAGACTGACAACCCTGAGCGAACGGGAGGGCAAACGCTGAAGTGAGATTTCAAGAGATGAAATTTTCAGCTTGGTAAGCAGCCGTCAAAATGGTGAGAGATTTGAAAGGTATTTAAAATGTCAATTAACAGAATGTAGTGAGCTCCTAGGTGATCAGTGCTGGGGGTGCAGCCACGCTGGGGAGTCCGATGCTGGTGGGAGGGCTCTTCCTTCTGACTTAGGTTGAGTGGCTGATGGTGCTGAAATTCGGGAGGTGAAACAGGAGCAGACATTAGAAGGAAAGCGTCAATATTTAGATGCAATTCATTTTCAATGTTGGAGTCCAAGAATAAAAATCTACTTTGAGACTGGCTAAATAGAGAAAGGATTAAAAACAAAGCAATTTCATTTTACTTGGGTCTGTCAGCGACCTTCTTATGTTTTATCATGTGCACTGCAATCGTATGTTATCACTTGTACTTTTACTCGTAAGTGAATTAAAACTCAAAAGAAATATAATTTAGCCCAAATGACATAAACAGAAGGTTGAAAAGGCAGGAATCGATCCCGGTTCATTGGGGCAACCGAAAATTTTTCTTTCAACCATTCCTGGAGATGGATAATGAAGCTTGGTCTAGGGGAGGTTGACACGACACATATATCTGAATTCTTGGCAATTTTTAATTCAGAAAGAAAGAATTTTAATTCAGAAAGGTATACAATCGTTCGGGAATCTCTCAGAGTTTGCTGTTTCTCACATTAATTTTCTGTTCTTTTTCCATTTTCTAATAAGTTGTTAAAGAAATGCAATAATTCACCTGTATTTTTCGTGAGTAAAGAGGTGTCTGGTGTTGCATGCGCTTCAGTTTTAAAGATATTTGTGTCTTTTGTGAAAATGTCTGCATGTGAAAATCAGGATGATTAAAAAATATTAAAGATGTTTACACCTTCATGGAGGAATTCATGAATAAAAGGACAGGAAAATTCATCTAGAATTATTCATTTTACCTTGGTGTATGTTTAAATAGGACGTAAAATAACAGATTTAGATCAGAAAATACGTTTTATATCTGACAATGTACATGCTAGAGCACGAGGTTGAATCTCATAATTTAAAAAGAACAGAACAAACATTGAGTGGGTTTCAAATGTCAAGTACAAATGAATTCAGATGAGCTAAGCAATTGTGAGTCCTTTTAAGAGGTTTTATAATATATTATTAAGAAAGAATTGTTTGTTTCAATTTGTCCTGGCTTAAATACAATACAGAAAGGTAAACATTAAATTATAGCTAGAGATTTCCGTTTCAGAGAACTTTTACTTTTGTTTTAATTTATATGTAAATTCACACCTAAAGTAACATACATCCATAAACAACAACATGAAAGGTTTACTATGAACTTCAAATATAATTTTATGAAGAATAATTTCCATATCTGAAATAAAAACAAAATACTTGAAATAGGACTTTGGATTCTTAGAACAGTGCATTATGGATAACAGTGAACAATATGGAAATGGCTAAACATAAAAGCCCTGCAATCTCCTTTTATATAATTTATTAATTAAAGTTCACATTATAATGTGCACACACGGTACACTGTAGGCATGATGAAGGTCCGAATGCTAAAAACATTAATAAATAGCTGGTTTGACACTTTACTACATACTAGTCACCATACTAATATTTTTATAGGCATCATTTCATTTTATTGCTGTCTAAATTTGGTGTTCTCTGCATCAAAAGCAATCCGTCCCAATCTAGAAGCCTTCGTTTACCGTTCAGTCAATCTGTTTAATTCAGTGCTGTCCCTGTTTTTCTTCCACCCCACCGTTCTTTTACCTTATCGGTCTGATGTTTCCTAAAACTTCTCTTTGTTTTATTTTAACAGCTTCACTTATTTTCTCAAGGGAAGATTAGTTGTGTATTTCTGCTAGACCATTGAGAAATTTTAGGAAAATTAATCAAGATCTAATTGTCATATTAGGAATTCACAGTGAAAAACAATTTTGTCAGCACAATGTACCAAATGAGGAAAATGTTTTAAGGAAGAATAAAAAGGTATGGGAACTAAGTCGTGTTCAGAATATGAAACCTCTGATTTAGTTGTAGGAAAAGTATAGTATTCTATTATATAATAAAAGTTGTTTTGTTTTTTATTTTAACTAGGAAGTAATTGAGATTACATGTCTTCAGTCTTTCTTCAGTATCCCCAGGGAACTTATTCCAGATGCCTTCATACCAAAATCTAGGAATGCTCAAGTCCCTCTATGAAATGATGTAATATTTGCAAATAACCTACACACATCGTTTATACATTTTCAATCGTCTCTATTTTACTTCCAATATCTAATACAAGATAAATATACTATTTAAACACTCTCTATAATGTATTGTTTAGGAAAAAATGAAAAGGAAAAAGGTCTATAAATGAGAGATCCACTCATTTTTAAATATTCCATCCATGGTTAGTTGAGTACATGAATGCAGAATTTATGGGTTGATATAGAGAGACATCTTTATAGTACATATTATTTTGGAGGTCGAGTAAGTTGTTATACCAAGTGTAAGACTCTTCAAGCATCCCAATAGCTTCAAGCTTGCCAGAATTTCAAAAGTAACGTCATTAAGACAATCAAAGTATGTATCTCCTAAACTTCTCTACTCATTGCAATATCATTCGGGATACTATCCCACAAGACTAGTGGAGACTATTTGAACTTCTGATATTTGACCAGTTTGATTTTTGTTTTAACTTCAGATGCTGTATTTTTGTTCTACTGAGCACTGATATATCATGAATTTAAATTAAAAATCCTCATTTGAATCAAGGTTCATAGGGATCTCATTATTAGAGATATTGTTCAGAACCAGTCCACAAAACAAAGAGGATATATGGAGTAGATAAACCCTAAAAATTATAACTGTGAGCACACCACCACTGACATATAACAGAGTCTGTAAAATGCTATACTCCTGGGATGAAAAAAAGTTTTTAAACCATAACCCTCTATGTGGTCTGAACCTCACTTCTCCATCCAAACAGTTGCTTATTACTCTGTTTTGACCGTGTGCTCACCACTTTCTAGCCACATTACCTTCCCTCCATTACCTAATATGCATAAATGTATTCTTCCCTTAAACTGTCTTCCTAGAAATCATTCCCTAGAAATGTGGTGGCAAACTTATGGCATGCATGTCACTGTTTTTCCTTTAAGACAAATGATATTAATGTATAAGTTGTTTTTCTAAACTAAACCCTCAGTATTCAGGTTTAATTGCAAGGCTGTCACTTTGTGACAAGTAAGTAGGTTTGGGTCGTGGTTTGGCCACTGATCTCTAAGTTTCACCATCACTGTCCTAGATCATCAAAAGACTGGCTCATTCTTGCATTCAAGTTTTGTCATAGATATGACATGCACTCTGCTGGCATAGCTTTTATCAGGGACCCCCAAATATAGAGTAGCGCTCTAGTAATTCCCACTAGCATTGCTCTGAGTTATTTTTCTGCTAGCACATGTTATTATGTTTTACCTTATTTTCTCTATACCCTGCCATCCAGATAATGGCCAATATCTGATACCTGTGGTAGTTGTTCAGAAACTGTGTTCAATGAGGAGCTTTAGTTTTTAAAGAAAAAATGTGTAGAATTTCAACTAAAGTCTGAAACTTGGTTCTTCAAAATTGGGTGCATTTCAAACATTTTAAGGACTTTTAAAACAAGGGAAGTTCACCCTATATCCCAACTACAAAGCATTAACAAATGGAAAGATTACAAAATAAATGACAAGATAGAATTATATATCAGCTCCCTGCAGCCCAGAGCCCAATGTAATTCCACATGTTCTACATCATGCCCTTTTGAGTGTTCCCAGTACATTTCAGTCATTCCCCATCAGATCCCAAAACTGAAATCCCATGGATCCTATTTTTAATTATATTTGGATGAGATCATGATCTCTAATTAATTTCATTACTTACTCACAAGGAGCTAAATAGAATGAAAAGATTCCAATTAAGAAATCATTTCCCAAAAAGGGAAGGAAATTTCCTAGTAATTTGTACCTGGAAACCATGGATTTTACAAAACAATACAGGGATTATTTACCAATTCACTCTTTCTCCTCAGGAAGAAAACAGTATAAGAAACAATGGTGAAAAAAACAAGAGGGAAAATGACAAGTGGTAGACTGAGCTGAAAATAACGTGTCATTTCTTAAAAAGATGAATCAATGAAAGACATACAAGGGATAGGCGTCTATGCTGCATGCTTCTTTACAGACAATGTGAAGCTCTACAAACCAACCAGCAACATCCAACTAAAGACCAAACTAAACCAACCACTAAACCAAACCGAAAAAATCCATTCTGGGCCTTGGGAATCAGCCAGTTCCTTCTGAATTCCTTTTCTTCATTTATTCTCTGCAATTAACATGCCACCAATGTCATTTCCTGCCACACAATTTTGTAGTATTGGGATTAATTATGTTAAATTTCTTTGAAAAAGGCACTTGTGCTTACGCATCTTTATATTATTAGCAACTGAGGGCTTTACACCATTAAATATTAACGGAGTTAATGACCATATTTAATTCATTGATAACAGTCGTGACCCTCCCTCTAGAATCTAAATTGTAGAAAGGGGAAAAATCATAGAAAGTGATTTTACTATCTACATTGGAAATAGAGCAGCAAACAAAAATCTGTCCCTCCATGGAACTCACATGGATAGGAGCAATGATAAATCAAATAAATAAATAAACTATATAATATGGTTTCTCCTCAGAGTCATTGAAGCAAAATAAAGTAGAAAAGGGTTTGGGATTGGACTTGGGTTATAACTATGCTCTTCTTTCTTTCTTTTTTTCGTTCTTTCATTCTTTATCTCCTTCACTTGTTTTTTTCTACCTATGCACATTTCTTTTATCATTATCCAAAGAGCAGATGCACTTTCTTAGAATGCTAAACGAGTTTAGTGAATCAAATCCAATGAATTATTGATACACTCATGGTAAACACAAATGTTACTCAAAATGTTTTGTGTTGTGTGTGTCTGAGTGTGCTTTGCTCACTAAAACCTCAAATCTCCTCCTGTTCTTTGGGTAGTACACAATTTGACCAGAACAGTTCACCACTTTTTATTTTTAATTGATTATACAAAACTATAGTAGGGTCAGTCATCCATAATGCAAACATTAATTAATATATGACATAATAAAAGTTAATAAATTTTAAAATGTTTAAATATTTTAAACATTTTTAAATGTTATTCATTTTTCTGCCTTCTAATGAAAAATAGCACTGACTGCCTGAGTTCTTCTCATGAAAGAATAGTTTATGTCTTGTAATATATGATAATCTGTGCAGAGAAATGTATTCACACATAGCATCAACTTGATAAACATTGATAGTTAATCAAATGAGGAGAAAACTAGAATTTTAAAGACCAAGTCAAAGGATAAAAATATATTACTATAGTTTAGAATAGACGGATTTCAAGGAGTTGAAGGATTTCTGAACTTTCTCCTTTTCTCTCTTTCTCTCAACTGAGCCAGCTATTAAACAGCTGCATTACAAAACTGTATTTGTTGGTACTTACAAATGTGAATTAATTAGGCATCAATAGAAACATGAAACCTGAGAAGCAATGAGCTTTAACAGTTAGATATGAATATAGCAGTAGATATGGATCAAGGAGAAATGAATCCCATCCTAAAAAATATACCAGAGAGAGGAAGCGTAAATGAAGACAGTGCAGTAATTACTAAATGATTAAAGACAATTGTTATGAATTTTATATTCCTATTTTGGTCAGTCCTGTAATTTTCAATTATTACTTTATCAATCTTAATTTCTCTATTCTTTGACCAAGACTTCTCAAAATGGCTTTATGAGCCCTGGTCTAATTTAATGGGTAAGCACAGTGAGAGATATTTCACAGATTGGATTTGTAGGTACTTTTATATACACGTTTTAAGAGCACTCGTTTAGGATTCTTTTAAGAAAATACAAATCACATTTTAAGTATTTTTTCTTTAAATTCATTTATTTAGCTTTCTTTTTCTTATTTTTAAGAAAGAAAGGTTACATTACATAAAGTCATACTTTCATTTATCAATAACTTGCATACATATCATTATGTATCCCATGAATAAGGGTATTCCAATATGATTTCAAAAAGAAACAATTTTTAAAAACTAATCAGTCAGTTAGAACTTCATACAAATAGGTAAAAAATGTAAGACAGATAACACAGTAAAGTTAGAATATCCTCTGTAAGAATATTCTTATAGAGCTACTGAAGAATGAAATTGTGCTACATTAAAAAATAATTTTTAATTTTAATTCAAAATTTTATATTAAACATTTGAAAGCCTATTTCCTCATCCTATAACCTCCACGTTTACTTTTCTCAGGTGGATGGACTTCTTTTCTGGTGGCTACAGGCATACAGTTATGCCTATAACTCAACTTTTCCAATTCTTCAGTATCATAGATACTTTTTTATTTTTTAGCTGGCAATTATCCTGTTATTTCTTGAATTTCCTCAATGTAATCATTTATTGCTATAAATATGAGAAAGAAACTTTCTAGCAACCCAGAAGCACAGTAGTTACCTCCTTGGACAGATTATCAAATCCAGATTGTCGAAAATGATGTCACCATGGAGTCTCAATGCATTTCCCTTTGGGATTAGACAAAGAGGGGTGGGAAGAAAAGAAAGAGCAGGAGAATGCTTGAATCCTTCAGCTCTTAAAAGAGGAAGGCATGGTTTACACTTTGTGAAATTATCATTTGCTAAAACTGAGTAGATCTGTCACTCACTTAAATTTTATGGCTCTAAATTCTCAAGAAAATTGAACATTGTCAGCCTGTCACATCTTAGTAATACTTTACGCTGCATAGTGTCCTGACAGTGAAATAGGAAACAGTGTTAAGAAGGTCACTGAAATCATTTTGCTATCCCGGAAAGCTTAATCTTTGTTAGCAATGACATGCAGCTTTTCCACATTTCTCATTCATGCTTTCAGGAATAGACAATAAATACCTTTCAAGCTAGTGAAAATTGCTTGGTGAATTGGTAGAGGAAAGCTTGGCACATTGATGTGGTTCTGTACTGCAGCTAAATAAGAAACTGTTCTCAAAGGCCATCCTTTTCTGATCAGATGTCCAGGCTGAAAAAATTTATGATAGCCACAGGCCCCAGGCTTCCACAGAAAACCAGTCCTATAACCGGAATAAGTAGAGCATGTTGTCTATGATCTGAGAAGTGTAAAATTTGTTTGCAAACCACTTGCTCTGACAGAGTTGAGCTTGTTCAGTTGTTTTGACAGGCAAAAGAAAGCAAATTTACAAAATATGACAGATAAACTCTACTTCTTCTGAGATTTGAATAGTCCAATGGTACTCAGTGTGTTGGCATGGAAGTGTATACACATTTTTAAATACATAGATCTAGACATAGACATAAGTAGAACTAGGGGTAGAAATATAGATAAAGATACAGACATTTTTGTGTGTATATAGGGGTTGGGGAGAGCGATAATCTTTTGTACATGACTGGAAAAGTCTGGCATAAAAATGGTGCTAAATTTAGTTTTTTTTTTTTTATTTTTCAAAGATGATTTAGTTTACAGTTATCAAAAAAATCAAGCTTATATATGCTAAAAGAAAGAATTGCTGTAAAAGTTAAAAAGCAACGTATCCTTCCCCATACTACTACATTTTATGTCTTTAAATCCAATTATTCCCCCAAAGTACCTCCATTCTACTTCTAAATTTCAAATATAGCTTGTTTACTGGCTTCCTCTTAATTACCATCTTAATAAGCATAAAGGGATGCATCATAAAATGGAAAGTTATTGGGCAGATATTCAAATGCTGAAATGATGTTAGCAAATGTACAAGGGTATTGTCATTTTGTTTATAGATGGTCAGTTTAGAAAATATTTTGTTTCTTTCATGATACCCTTTTAGTTATTTTTTATATTTGGGAAGATACCTTATAAGAAATTGTTTTGTTCAAATTTTTATAATTTATAAAAACATGAATGTTAACCATCACATATTTGATGTATCAATCTAGAAATATTTTAATAATAATTAATTTAAATTAAAAAGTCATTTTTAATGACTTAGAGCCATTTTATCATTCAGTAGTGATTAGGTAAGGAATCACATTTTCTTTATGATTATAATAAAAGAAATTTTTTTTTTTTTTTTGGTGGTGCTGGGGATCGAACTCAGGGCCTTGCACTTGCTAGGCAAACGCTCTACCACTTGAGCTAAATCCTCAGCCCATAAAAGAAAATTTTAGATTAATACATTATTTAAATGTGTAAACTGAAAATTGACAACATCTGTACTTTAATGCAAGATGATATTGCACTGATTGTAAAATCAAGGTTACAGAACGTGACACAAGTTCTTTATGAATTAAAAAATAGCAATGATTAATTCAAGGCTGCAACTGACTACATTTTGATGCCCTTTGAACTTTGAAATGATAAGATCTGTAATATTCTCTTAATTGGTGCACAAAAGTAACACAGAACTGAATAACAGAAATGTGATGTACTTAAAAAACTGAAAATGGCTGCACATTTTAAAACCTTTAGCATGTACAACAATTAAACGAGATATTTCCTCTAAGTGGTCATTCAGATTTAACGTATTATTATTTCACTGCAAATCAGTGATATTCAACAATTAAAATTACTTTATTTTGAATTAAGCTTTTTGTACATAGAACAAAATATAAACAAATTATTTAAAAGAGATAAATATGATATTATGTAAATTAAACATAAATATACTATAGATGTAAGTGGACATTTACATGAGACAATTTTATCAATAATATCTAATCATTTCTTCAAAAATGTTCAAAATAAAACAAAAATTTTAAAGATTTTTAAATGAAAGCAGTAATAAATGACATATTTTCCTCACTAATTAAGTGTTGTCATTTGATTAGAAACTGCTTAATATGCATATTTTTGTTTAGCTCATTGTAAACATGATTACATTTCATTACCGGGAGATAAAAAATTATAATTATGTTTTTTGTCTACTTCAAGTGAGTATAAAAAAATGTAAAGATGACAACTGCAACAAAAATAGATCATTAAGATGATGTACAGAAATCAAGTTTTGTTTCCTCCGTGAAAATCCATTAATCTATTTAAGAATGCCCAGAAACAACATACAATGTTCATTTGTATTTCTGAACTGTCTCTGAAATTATTCCTAAAAGCTTCATTAACAGCGGAGATATTTTATATAAATAATAGTAAGATAAAAATCCGGCATATTATAAAATTCTGATACATTTTGAATAGAATCGCCTGAAGTGTTGAAATATCATATCATGATGTTAGACTTGTAATATGAAAAAATACAGAATTGTCTAGAACAGTGCATCCGAAATCCTGAACTTTATTACCAATTTCTGTCCTTTGTGAAATGTCTTCAAATAAAACTCATTAACACTGTTTCGACACAGAAAAAAGAAAAATAAGGATAATAATATTTATTTCTTGTCATGCAAAATTCTTCTAAGGACTCATGGGCTACTTTTAGAAAAGATTTAGAATTGCTTAGGATAAAACAGTTATGTCATTTATAAGCTATTTTAAAACTAAATTATGAGTCTCTATTTGTTCTGAATTTCAAAATTAATCTCAAAAGAAAAAAATTCTGTGCAGAATTTTTGGGTTTTTTTTTAATGGTACACTTTAGATATACATAATAATAACATTCACAATAAGAAATTTTTACCTGTACATGATATATCTTGTTTCTTCTTTTTCTCCCATTCTCCCCTCTCTTTGACCCCTCTTCCCATGCTTATTTACAAAAGCTTTGTCTCCATTTCTTTTCCTTCTATTCTCTTATTTTGCCCCTCCCTTCCTTTCCCCCTCCCTGATCCCGTGTTCCCTTTCCCATTTTAACATTTTCTTCTCATTTCCCATTATCTATTATACATTTTAGTCTTTAACTTTCGGCTCTCACATCAGAGAAACAATGCAATATTTAAACGTGTGTATACGATTTATATCACATAAGAGTATGGTCTCAAGAGGCATCCTTTTACCTAGAAATGTCTCAAGCTTATTCTTCTTTATGGCAGACTAGTACTTCATTGTATAAAAACAAACATCCTTCTCATTCATTCATCGGTTGATGGGCATTTAGGCTGTTTCCAAGATTTAACAAACTGTACTGCTATAAACAGGGATGTGTATATAGCACTGGGGTATGATGTTTTTAATTATTTTGGGAAGATACCAAGAAGGGGAATAACTGTGTTAAATGGAAAAACCTCTACTTTTAGCTTTTTGAGGACTCTCCACACTGATTTCCACATGAACTTGGACTTAAGACATTTAGGAAAGGATCTATGAATGAGTAAATTTTGGAACTGTCTCCAGGTATATTAAATAATATAAAACTGTTAGTATCTCAGTGTTTGGATTTTTGCCCACCACAAAGATGAATTGTGTGATGCAAGATAACATCAGAAGTAAGTAGAAACAGGTCATTTCTCATGTCTTTTATTATTTATTCCATCTAATTCCATCCTATTTGGCTTGGTGATCGTGATCATAAGTTCATGAAAGTATTTACTCAAGTCTAAAATGGATCACATGTAAATATTGAATTCTCGGGTATGTAGACGAGTGTTGGAGCAAGATGAAAGAAGATGTATGCTAATATCTTGCACTTATACTTTGACTCATATACTCTAATTACAACTTAAAAAGAACTATTAGATTTTTTTAATTAAAAGAACTGAAGAAAGTCATGGTTAAATAAATTACTGAGTATTACAGAGACCGTGGTAAAGTTATTTACAAAAGGTCACCTAAATCACTTTCAGTTTTGAAATATCAATAAGAAAATAGATGGTGCTTTCTAAGAGTAGAATGTTTCATTAGTAATTAAAATAATTGACTTATGGTGACTACTACCATGGAGACAAATTATTTGTGTGTGTGTATATATAATTTCTCTCTCCATTTCCTGGCTTTTAAAAGAATTTTTGGAGTTAGGTTTGATGGCACATGCCTGAATCCTAATTACTGTGGAGGCTGAAGCAGAAGGATCACGGTTTGGAGGCCAGCTTAAGCAATTTATCCAGACTTTCACTCAAAATAAAATTTGAAAAGAATATGGACATACCCTGTGGTAGAGTGCTTGCCTAGCATGCACAAAGCCCTGGGTGGATCCCCAGGTGTGGCCGAGAGGAATGGAGTAGAGTTCCTGGCCAGCGCTTCCTACCTAATATGTTGCTGTGGCAGACCTGCTCCTTCCACTTGCATGATAGTGACTGCTACCTGCTTCATCATGTGAAGTGTGTTCTGCAACTTTATTTACTCTGATAACATTTTTTTGATCTCCCCAAATTACATAGAATGAGACTGAATACCTGGCCAAACAAAGCTACGGAGGAATGAGCTAAACATCCAAACATGATTTAAAAATGTGTATGCATTCAAATACAAATAAATATGCAAAACACTTGAAATTACATGTGTGATTTATCCATTGAGTGTCTTTCAGAAAAAAAAGAATACTATTGCTTCTATATTTAATATAGAACTTGTTATTTCATTTTAAAATACTAGGAAAAGCACCAGGTTTATGATAATATACTGTCACTTATACTGGTGCATGAGACAGTTGTAAAATACTAACAGAATGGATACATTATAGATGTTTATTGAATAGTGACCCCAAAATATATTTATAGGTGAGTTTGTCATGCTTAGATGTTCCTAGTTTCCCAAACTTCAGATATGGATAGAATGAAACATCTTGAAGGAAAAATTTCTAGATGAAGAATCTTCAGATACCCGCTATGATTATTCTTATAGTTACTACTACTCATTTGCCCTGGTACAGATTGAAAAAGGAATTTCTTGTACTCGGCCACAGATCCAGTATACACATGACTGTATATTATCAAGAATGGGTTAAGCATAGCTTTTTATATAAACAAAATGTATTTTCCAAAGTAGATCGCCTGTTCCCTCTGCCAGGGAGTCATAGTTGAATAATAAATTTCAATTCAAGTGTATTTTGTATTTCCAAACTTTTATAGACAGGTAAATGAAGGGAACAAAAAGATATTTTGGGTCAACAAGCAGGCAGCTGTAGAACGGTTGAATGAAAATTGCCTAGCTCAACACTTAATTTTCCCTACTAGAAAAATAACATGCCTCGAGATGTTGAGTGACTCATCCGCAGTCACACAGTAGTGACTGGTCTAGTTAAAAGCCAACCAAAGTTAAAGAAAAGTATCTAGATCCCTCAACTGCTATTCTTCCTTATAACTAACTTTAGATATTCATTGGCCATAGGATTAAAACGTTTTCAGATTTCAAGGAAATAAGAAAAATATGACTGTATTTACATTTACACATTCACTTAATAAAGTAAAAGAAAAATTTAAAAATATATGAAAAACCTAAGGTTAGTTTTAAAACAAACACAGGTACACACACAAATATGAAATACATGAGCAAACAATACATGCGTTTATATTTAATGAGCTTCTAAAATTGACAGAACTAAGGATCTAAAAAGGAAAATCAACAATAGATTTTTGAATAATTTGATTTTATATTGAAAATACTTTGAAGTTCAGATAGTGCTGAAACTGTCATAGAAAGCAAATATTTAATTTCTTTTCTAAATTTATGTAATGTGCACGGAGAAAACAGAATTTTTTTATGGCTTGATAATTTTTCTTGCTTCCATCTTTTTGAGTTATAACTAAATTCTCTATTTAAGTGTTTTTCAGTCCTGCAGTCATTATAAGGTCTAACAGTATGTGTCAACCTCATACATGCAAAACACCTCAAGCGATTTTGTTATGGGACCCTGGAGTGTGCAGTGATTCCAGGATTTTGTCCCATTCAAATAACTGTGTGGGGCAACCAATGAGCATAAAAGTTAAAAATGTATTGAGAGTTAAAAACCCAGAGGAGAAAAGGGAAATAAATGAAAAGGAAGTGAGAAAATATGCCCTGTCCCCGGAGCAGGTCACTTGAAGAGTAAGAAGACGGGCCAGTAGACCCAAGAGCCACCTTCTTTTATATCCTTTTTCTGAGGTCAGATTCCAGCCTCAGGAAGCTGTGCTGCCCTGTGAGTTGACAGCTCTTGTGTCTGGAAGGTTAGGCCCTATTGTCCAGCCTCCTCAGTGATTCACACCCTACTTTCCATACTCCTTTTTGGTTCTCCATGATTGACAGGTCATGTCCTATTGTCCAGGCTCCTTGCAATGTTTCTATAGAAGCATTACTAAACAGTGTTTCAATAGAGGAAAATTCTGTTGTAGCTCCTTATCATAATAACACTGATTTGTTGGCACATATATGTTTCACATCAAATCATTTTACTAAGACTAAAGAAATTCATTTGACAATGATAGGCTAGCTAATTCATCAGGAGGACATACTATGCTGGACATTTATGTAGCTACTAAAAGAACTTCAAAATACTGGAAGAAAACTCTGATAGAACTGCAAAGGAAAATGAATAAATCCAAAATTACATTTGGAAATTTCTGTACCATTTTCTATCAAATTGATGGAGCAAGTAGATCATCAATATTGGAACAGATTTGAACAGTACTACTCAATTTGATGTAATTGACATTTATAGAGCACTCAAACAAATAGCCATAGATTGTAGGTTCCTTCCAAGCGCACATGGAAAGGCATTGAGATCAATCATTCTATGGGCCACAGACCAAATCTCAGCAGTTACTGGGGATAAAGTTATGCACAGATATTCTTTGATTAAATCAAGTTAAATTGAAAATCAATTTCCACAGAGATTTCTGGAAAACCCAGAAATTCATGGAAACAGATATAAGGAGGAAAAGTAAGAAACAATATTAGAAAGTCATGAACATGATGAAAATAAAAGGAACATATTGAAATCTGTAGAATACACCTAATTTAGTGCTTAAAAGAAGATTTACAGGAATAATCACCTATAAATAAACGAAAATTGTGAAGTCTATAATCTGAGTGAAAGTCTGTGAAGTTTATAAAACTCTACATTAAGGAAAATGTAAAATTAGGCAGAAATCAGCTATATCAGAAATGTGAAATGCATAATAAGTAGGAGGATGATAAATATTAAGATGATGATAAAAGAATGATATAGTTAATTTACATACATAAACTTAACTTCTTAGATGGAATGTCCCAATTGATTGAAAGATAATACTATCAAATTTATTACAAGAAGAAAAAATAATTTTATTCATTTATTAAATTAGCAGAACAAATTAAAATAAAAATAATAAAACAGTAGCAAAAACTCTAAAAGAACTCAAGGAAGCATTCAGAGGAGATGTATATGTTTTTTACATTGATTGTAGAATTGTATCAGTACTTGCCTATGTTCAAATTCATCAAGTAAATACAATAAATGTGCAGTTTTTTATGTTTGCATATCAGTTATTCTTCATTAAAGCTTCTAAAATTAAAAAAAGTAAATTGAAAATGACTTCAAAAGACTCTACTTTGAAGAAAATACCCAGATCATAAATAAATGCATAAGATGATGTTCAATATCATTTTTCATAAAGGAAAAGCAAATTAAAATCACAAAGATCACTACTCATTTAAATGACTAAAATTAAAAATATTCATCATAACAAATGTCAAGGAGGATATGGCACTTCATAGACCGTGGATGAATATGTAAAAGGATAAAATCATTTTGGAAGTCATTTGGTAGTTCATTTAAAAAATTAAACATACACTTCCCGTAAGATCTGGTAATTTTGAATATTTTCCCCGAAGAAATGAACACTTATGTTTTCATAGAGTTTTCTGTGAATATTTCTAACAGGTTTATTTTTAGTAACTCAGATTTTGAAGCAACACAATAGCAGTCCGCAGGAGACTTGATAAATGTAACAAAAACAGTGTACTTATAAAACAGGATACTATGCAGACATTAAGAGAATGGACTATTGAGCAACTGACAACCTCAAATCTCAAAATGACCATGCAATAGAAGAACCCAAACAAAAACTATCCACTCTATGGTTCCGGTGCTAGTTAATCTTGATGGTCAACCTGACTGGGTTAAGAGAGCCCTGAATCAGGGGCGTTATACTTGTCGGTGGGTTCATTCACTGATGTTCATATCTGAATGAGCTATTAGGAGGTAGGGTCTGGTTGAAGGAGATGAGTCACTGCTTGTCTGCCTTTGTAACTTGGTTTAATATATCTCTTCTGACACTTTCCCCAGCACTTTCCCTGCGCTCTGCATCCCGTTCACCACGAAGGGAATAACTTTGCTCAACTACACGCTTCCATGATAAGATTTCTGCCTGGGCACCAGTTTACCGTGGACAGAAACCTCTAAAACCATGACCCAAATTAATCTTCCCCCAAGCTCTGGGTACAAGGTAGATTGTCTCAGTGACAATAAAGCTGACCCAAACAATTCTATTTGTATAAAATCTAGAAAATCCAAACTAACCTGTAGTCACAGAGAGCCTATTAATGTTTGTTTGAAGACTAGAGAGACAGGAAGGATTAATATGCTCTTTAAATTGAGTATTGTGATGGTTTCCTATGTATATATGTTAAATCATCAAATTTGTTACCTTAAATGCGTGTAATTTATTGCTAAACCAATCACTTCTCATTAAATTTTATAAAAATTCTATATACTTCGAAATTATGTTACCTATGAACTGCAGATCATGTGCAGAATATTTATAATTCACATGCTAAGATATCTAGTTTATCAGAATGTTAAAATACAGAATAGACAACCATGTTTCTTTATATATTGATTTTTTAGAAAGATAAATTAAAAAATTCAAACTCTCCTCAGAGCAAATACTAACCATTACTAACATGAAGTCCTATTTGATATTTTCCATACATTGAAGAAAGTAGAAAGATTTTATATTTCGGATTTTTATTTTGGCCTATAAAAAAGTACATTTTCAAATTTATTGTTCATTTTAAAATATTTTGGTGAAGGGAAAATCTCTAGACTAGTTGGATGCAAATCTCAAACGTATCGTTAAATATAAAATGTGTGTTTCCACGTTTGTAAATGGAGCACAAACATGCAAGACTGATGCACATAAAGCAAAAGGTTTTCTAGCACATAACAGATGCTCACAGAAGTCGGTCAATGTTGACAATAACAGAAAATGTTATTTTCTGATCATTAAAGTCATTGAAATTACATTGCTCATAGTAAAATAACTAAATCAGTTATTATATTCTGATAACTTTACCATAACCTCTTATACTTATTTTTAAAAGTGAGCACAAATATCTGAGAAAATAATTGAAAGAATTAGAGGCTAATTTACAATAAATTTGAAATGAATTAAATGCTAAGGCCTAACATTCAATATTTTCCCCATCAGGGTAGGATCATTCACATACATATCTTATTAACCTTCATTGTATGCCAGACAAAGTTACTTAAACTTTTAAAATACAAAGTAAGATATAAAGTCTGCTTTAAAATGGATATATACTTAATATATGTGAATAAGATATTTTAAAATATTTTGGAAAATGAGAGTAATTGCAAACCTTTATTCATATGTCTGGCATTTTGTACTTTGTATTTTAAAATAATTACACAATGACAAAACCAATAACTGTAATAACCTCTGCTTGTATAGCATTTATTAATTCACAGTCATTAATTTGTATTCTTTAGATATATTTACTATTACAATCTTGTAATACTCCTAAGAGTAGATATGTTATTGTTCCCATAATGATACAAATGAAGTTACTGAGATATAGTTGAATAATTGGCCTAGGATCATACCCCGATATAAGAGGCAGGGTTAGGATTTGGTAAAGCATTTTTGCATATATTACTTGCTATTATTTCTTTATTTACTTTGCAACAAAAAATATATTCTAGCACAATCTATCTATACTTAAATATTTATTTTTACATATTCATATATCTCACTATTCTTTAACATTTCACTGATACATATTTCAAACTTGTACGGTTGTTTACTGTGAATTATATTCTTACCAGTATATGAACATAACTGTTTATCCTGGCTGTTATCTAGTGTTTCACAGCTCTCGACTGTAGTGGTGAAGATGTCCCATGTACATAGACATTAATATAAATAGTGCTTTGGCAGTAATGGTGTTGGAATATTGCCTGAGCCACTTTCTTCAGTTGTGTTTTATGATGCTGAGGGTCTTGGATATAAGAGCAGTGTCAAGTCTGAATTTTTGAAATGAACAAATTGTTGTCATTGATGTTTTACAGAGGTTAAAGTTTAAGTGTATTCAGAATAAATGTTTTGCAATTACAACTGCTGTATATACCGTTTATTTCCTAATATGCATGTCATAAACATGTAGTTGTTCCATTACAGTAAAAATAAAATTTTGTTTAATTATCTGGAGTTCTTAAATATCCTCTTTTTTGATAAGGCTCAAATTGAATAAAATCCATTTGAATTCTGTAAGTTCAGTCAAGATGGCTATGGAAAAACATACATAATGAGGTGGGAATATGATCGTCTGCATGATGTTTGTATAAATTACTTAGCAATGTGCATTCGAAGACAAGGAATACTGAAAGAAGTAAAAGGAAATGAATATTATTTCCCACTTTTTTCCTGCTTCTACTACTAGTAATAAACAAACAACACCAATAAACAATTTCATTATCTACAGTACAAAATAATGATAATAAAATTTGATGTAATACATTTAAAATGTGATTTATCTTCAAGCAAATTTTAAATGATGATTCATAATTCAAGCGACAGTATGGGATATTTTTAACTTTCTAGGAAAGTACGACAGCATCTGTGAACACTCACAAACTTCTGCTATGAAGTTTTTATACTTAACTGTTTAGTAAACAGAATTGTTAGGCATTTATTTTATCTTAGAGATACTTTGAAATATCTCTAAAACATGAATAACACTGAGGGAAAAGGGGTCTTACTTTTAGACCCTCCCATATATTACCATATTTGTATTTTAGCCATAATGGATATAGTAAGATTAATTTGCTTTTAGAAGCCCGAACCAGAATCCAGCACTTGTATAGTGAGGCTTCAGCTAAAAGTAACAAGAATTTTAAAATATCCCCCTAATCATTTTGCTGTATTTCCCAAGCAGGTCTGCATCATTAGAGAAAAAGAAAAAATAAATTAATCCAGTGTCTCTTCAGACTGCCTTTTTTTTTTGTCAACAAATGGCAAACATCAGATATCATTTTTAACACTTTCTTGTGTAAGATGTTTATGAAAACCCCTCCCACAGTAGCTTCCATTATTCTGCTATTTTAATCTCCTTTTCACATTTGTTTGTTTCATTTTCCTCCCATGCATCTGTCCAGAGATTGCAGTATGAATTAATAGCTCTTCTTGCAAAGAAAAAAAAATATTACTTACGGGATACATTTTCATATTCAGCAAAAGAGATGCTCAACTCACTCTGTGCAGGGCATACAAACTGGAATGATATACCCTGTGAATGAAATTTAAAAATCATCATATTATTAGATCTCTAATTACAAAGATTTCCTTGGAGGACTTAATGTTTCTTAGAGAACCATCATCTCATCTTGCAGTTTCAATAAATCTCAGATATATCTTTAACTGCATATAATTACGTGACTTCTTAAACTGTTTGAAACAGAATCCGGAAGAATGAAGGCTCTTAGAGCCTGATGATAGAAAAGCAAAGAGTTGCGAGGGTCCCCAATTATAACTACCATGACAACCTCCACAGCTGAAATTCACCTGTTTGAGAGTAACTCCTTTTCAGTTCCATGGGGTGAAACTCAATTTGTATCACTGGCTGTTGTGTCGTGAAGGAGAATTTTAATACCCCAATGAGTACTGCTTTTTGTTTGTTGTTTGTATATTTGCAGAATAATGTGTACACTGACATAATGACACATGCCAAAAGATTTCCTGAATTGAACTTTTTGTTTTCCTCCGGAAATGATGAGATCGGAAGGAAAAAATATTAGTGTAAGATAAATGAATACAAACAGAGCCTTCTGCGCAATCAAGGGTGCTCGGGGCTCAACATGGCACTGTGAGAAGGGTGTATCCAAGAAGACACGTAAAAGTCCTGCAGTGAAACTGAAACAAAGTTCTGTTATTTGGTGAGGATACAAATAATGAAATAGAGACTTGAAAGTAAACAGCTCTATTCTGCTATTTCTAACTGCAGATACCTTTAATTTATTCTGTCTAAAATTTGGTGAGTAATTTTGACTTATTGCAGCATGTTCTCTATTTCCACCCCTTTCTCTGTCTTTTTTTCTCCCCTTTCTGATGTTTTCACTTTTCACTTCTCTCTCCCACTCCTTCATCTCGTCCTCTCTGTTTTGTCCATTTAGTCATCATGTTCTGAGTTTCTGAATTTGTTTTTCGACTCAGCAATAATTCTCTAGTACTTTTCAGTGCAGACTACTATTTTTGCTTCATTTCCTTCCCTATTTCTGTCTTATCTGTACTCCTGTTAGAATGGGTATATTCTATTGGAAAATTCTTGAAAGAATGGTGCTCTCCAGCGCTATCCAACCCTAGCTTTTTACTGCATGTATAAAGTGCCCAGAAGCATTTAACACTTTTCACTGTGTTCAGGGCTGCAACTATTTCTGCCTTCACAGAACAAAGTCTCAACACCATTCTGTTGGAGCTCCACTTAAAGTCTGACACTTAGCGGGTTTCTATGTACTACAGATGTTCTGAAGGAATTTCTGATAGTTTCCTGCTCTGTCAGGTTATCTGACTAAATAGGGAGTTAGATTTTTTTTAGATAGGTTAGACACTAGTGTCAAAAATACACATACCCCTCCACCAGATACATAGCCCCCATCATAATTTTTGTTTGTGGTCTTCTCTGACTTGAAGGTTGGGAGTTGGGAATAAAATAGAAATATTTCTTACACACAATCAAGAATGCACTGTATCTGGATCCCTGCTAACAATTTTTATTTTGAATAAAGTGATTTCTTTTTAGAATTAGATTTAGGAAATAGGATTTAATAAATGTGTCTTCATATAAGCAGAAAAATTAAGAATGTGTTCCTCAGTCCTTCTACATCAATTAGTAAGAAATATAATGTAGACAGTTGCTAAGCTCCTTAGCAAGGCGTTATAGTATAATAAAAAGATGAAATTTAGGATCAAGTAGACCTAAGTACAAGAAGTGGCTCTGAGTACATTTTCTGTATGACCTTCGGTCAATAGTTATTCTCCCCAACCTTCAATTTCATTTTTATCTCTCTGACAGAATTGTTGTAAATTTTTGTATTAGTAAATGCCTGTCAGTAGTTGGCAGAAAAATTGGCAATCTTAGGTATCGGTTGCCATTATTCATTCTATCATGTCGCTCAATTTCATAGCTGTTTTAATGAAATATTTCACAAAAACAATGGTGCCTGATGGATAGCCATTTTAAAATAGTAATTAGAAGTTGTGGGAAAAAAACAAAGTTGTGTATAATGGCATACTTTAATTTATACCAAAGTGGTAAAGAAACATCTCAGTTAAATAAAACCAACTTTGTAGAGATCACATAAATCTAGGCATATAGGAGTGTATTTTGAGTCAAATTTTCCCCATAAAGTGGGGGAAAATGTAATATATTTTAATGTATATTTTGAATTTTTAAAATGAAAATCCAGGTTAACATTAAAACCAATAATGTTACAAAAATTCACTTTTTAAAAGAAATATACGCGCTGCTATAATAATTACATTTTCAAAACTGAAGTGATCTAACAAGAGGGAAAAATGTAGAAGCCGAGAAAACACTTTAAAAAAAAAAAAACTTGCAGCATTATTCCTTCCGTATTTTGAATAGTACCTGTGCGTGTGTGTGTGTGTGTGTGTGTGTGTGTGTGTGTGTAGTAGGAAAAAACTGAATAAGAGTATATGACATAGTTTTAAAAACATTTAGCTTTTTTAAAATAATTAAAAGGAATTTATTAAAATACGCATCGTTTGTTTGCTAAGTGAAATGCAGCAGTGAGAAAAACAGCACTAAGTGTTTGATAGGATTCACATAGGACTGCAATGGAATGGAATTAGTTTCTCTCAAACTTTACGGTTGAAATCTCAATAGTAGTCACCAGATATATTTTTAAATCTTTCAGATTATTGGAGGAGAATTCATACAGGTTGCATCGTTGTCATAATCAATGATAACACTGAAAATTTTAACAATTGAATCAAATTATCTTGATTTCTTGATGATATTATCATATTCAAATGACTTTAATATATATATGCCTATATTGTATGTATATGTATAAAAATCCATACTGCCTATATCTAAATGTGAAAAAGATATGAAGGTGTGGGGTATAGTATCATTTCATCTCTCCACCTCAGCTGCCAGCATACAGTTTGTTTTACTAATTTTTCTAGCAATTTTATGCCAGTCAATTATCTGTGATAATTTTACAGTTTGATTTGAAAGTATTTCCAATAGCTCTACACAGAAGATTGTTTTCTTAATGTTTTAACTTACATCATATGAAAATTAATGTCAAATACCATACTCATTTATTTCAAGTCACACACAACATCTAGATTTGTAGGCAATTTTTCACTTTGTCTTACAAGATACTGAAAGTAAGGAATCGGTTACTAATTTTAGTATCTTTGTGTCTAATAATGAAATTAATGACATAAATTGCTCTAAAATTACTATTAAAAGTCACTCTGGTGATATAAATCATACAGAGGAGAAAAGCCTCAGATTAGAGTAGTAATGATTTCTCCTGACCTGAAGGGAGTGTGAAAACAGCAGTCACATCCTGAAAGGAAAGCTGCACATGCAGGAGGAGGTGCCCGAGGATGACTAAAGACCTAGATCGGTGTGGCTTTTAAAAGTATTTCTCCATGAGGATTATCGATGAAAATAACCATCTCTTAAAAATTGATTTCTGGTATGTCAGAATCTTAAAACTTGCAAATATAAAAAGTAATGGTTTACATTATAATTATTACAAGTATAAATGAAAACACAGGTTCTTAACAGCTTTCAGGGGGAAATGATGTTTTATATACTGGCCACTAGTGTGCAGTTTTTCTGTAATCCCAGTTTTCATTCATAGTCAAAGCAAGCATATGAACAACTCTGTACATAGGTTTGTATTAAAAGACCAATGAGGCAGTCTTATATCTGGTAATTTTGTCATTATCCTGTTTGAGAAATACCCATTGGTTTTCAAATACTAAAAATACGAATTCCGTAGTCCAACTCTTGGGCAAGAAATCAAACGTGATGGTATAAAAAGTAAATCTCTGAAGAAATATACTTATATACAAAAATATACATATACATATATAAGTGCATACGTATACACATATATATGCATATAGTTTAGCATTCTTTTACTAAATAAAATAATTTTGCCACAAATATTTCTAAGAAATACCTGTGTTAGTCAACTTTCTAACAGTGTAACAAAATACCTGAGGTAAACAAATTAACGGAGGAAAGATTTACTTTGCACCATAGCGGCAGACATTTCAGTCTATGGCCTTGTGGCCTTGTCACTTGTCGCTTGCAGCTTTTGTTGGGACAAACCATGCTGGTGGAGAGCACAAGTTGGAATAAAGCTGCCAACTTCCTAGAGGCTGGGCCCCCACTGTCCCCTTCAAGGGCATGCTTTAAAAGGTCCTAACTTCGTAAATTCCTCCAACTAGCTGGAAGTTCCACCTTCTTCCAGCAGGGCTGCAAACTGGCACCTGAGCCCTTAGCACATGAGTCCTTGGGGTGTATTCAATATCTAAGCCATATCATATATTAATTGAGAAAATTTTAGAAAGTTACAAAGCCCTCAAATTATCATTAATGACAAAAGCATCAATATAAAATACATTAAATGAAGCCAATTATTTTACCCAATAAGCAAACTGTGACTCATTTGCCATTACATTAGTAGATCGTAATTATTAGGGCAAAAATGAAATTATTTCAGTAGATGGGTGAGTGAGTTTGCTCTGTAATTGCAAATTTACTTCTTATATTATTAAAGTAAAATAGAAATAGATTTTTATGTTCTTCTGCAGTTCTTAAAAAGTTTCTATTTAAAGCATACACTGCTTTAGAGACACAATACCTCTCCCCAGACAGAGTTAATGAAGAAGTAAGAGGAGGTTATATGAAAGGCCATACTGCCTTTCACTTTACAAGAGCATTGTAGGATTAAATTCAAGACATACATAGCTGCATTTACTTACTTATTTGCAGTTTAAGTTTGGAGGAGATACTGGGCAGATATGTGTTACAGGAGAAAAAATGGCACAGTTTGGAAATATTCTCAAGGGAAAGAGAAAAGTAACCCGTAAAACAGACATTTCTATGATTAAGATTTCCCTTCTTACTAGTTCCTGTGAGAGTCACTTAAAACACCTGAAGTTCAATCTAATAAACTCTAAACTAGGGATAATAATGAAGCTGATAATCCCTTCCTTATTGGATATTTAACGAAACAACCGAGAATGTGCAAAAGTCATTAATGTAGAATGTACCTTTCAGAGATGAAAGAAGTTCCTCGTGGTGTTATTCTTTCTGGCTTTATTTGTTACTTCTAGGAAAACTTTCTAAATTCTTTTCTAGATACATGAAGTTGTGCATATCCAAAAAGTTCATTTTCACTTTCTACTTTTGAAAAAGTAAAGCAAGTCATCTGGCTTACGTAAGAATCTTCATGTAAATGAAGATTCTTAATTTTAAAATCTCTGTAAACTAATATGTTCATATTTGCCATTGTTACATATTTGAAATTAACTAAATTCAAGGCAACCACTTATGGTAACAATTTTGTTATTATATGCGGAAAAGTATTGAGTCTCTCAGTTTCTATTCTGAGCCTTAAATGTATTCTGTACAGTATGCTTACCCTGTGTTTAAATTACACTACCCTTTGCAACCAACATCTGCAACCCAACATCAGCTTCATTACCTTCATTCATTCACTCGTTAAGTTGAAATACAATATATGTGAATAACTTTTTTGTTTGATTTTCTATAATGAATATTTTCAGTTTCTCCACCTCTAAGCACATCTCATTCATCAGAGAACATTTTACTGGTATTGATCTAGCAAGTCTGATCACATAGATTTTACAATCCTGGTAGGAAAATAGATTTTAAAAGAATATGTACATCTAAAATGTTCCATTAAAATAAAATTTTAAAAAATTCTAATCTCAATGAAAAGATGTAGAATAATAACAAATTAATCATATCATCATTATGAATTTCTAAAAAAATTTTAAAAAGAGTAAATAAATGTGAAAGTAAGATATTGTCAAACAACTTTAAATCCAGGAAAAATAGAAGGATGCAATGTTTAAGTAGGAGCATACATTAATTGAAAAAGATGTCTGATGACTTGATAATCAAATGTCCAGAAGGGACAAATCACACAATATTACCTGGACATTTTTCCAAACAGAAAGATCAGCAAGAATATAGTTCCAATTAAATTTATGCCTGGTAAATCGCAAGGACAGACGAAGTTGAATAGACTGCAGTGAGTGATCAAGAAGAATAGCAAATGGGGATAAATTCTGAGGGAAAAGTAGGGGTCCAGTCACGTGGTATCTTATAGCTTGTGGTGATTGTTGTCTACATGTCACACAAAGATCTTAGGAATAGAGTGCAGGGTAGGATATCAGCTAATTTGTAATTTCCTAAGGGTAGTGTAATTTAAACACAGGGTAAGCATACTGTACAGAATACATTTAAGGCTCAGAATAGAAGCTGAGAGACTCAATACTTTTCAGCATATAATAACAAAATTGTTACTGTAAGTGGTGGTAAAGTAGTGATGTTAAGAGAAGAGCAGGCCAAGGACTCACTTTAGTAAGTTAATATTAATACTGTATTCTCTTAAAATTAAATATTTTTAAATGCATAGTGTCTTTAGATAGTTATTCCCCCTTTAAGTGTGTATAGCAAGCCTAGATTATATATGTATTTATATATCTATTAGAATTTAGTTATTTTGAAAGGAATTTCTTAAAAATAGATACATATTTCAGACTGATACTTCATGTTTCTTCCCTGCAGAAGTGAAGAGTGTGGGGTAGTTTGCTTTTTGTTTTATTTTAATAGCTTGCCACTTGCCTCCATTGCTCATCTCAATGCAAGTAGGGGAGGTATTCTAACAGAAGTCAAAATTTGTGGCTTCCAACACTAACTCTGTCTAGCTGTCTGAAGTATGGCATTCCAGAGATAAAATATATTGACAACCTACTAACATTGAAAAATGTTTTAGAAACCACTTTTTTGGATTAATTAACTGATGAAAGAATAGAAGTTTAGAAAGCTAATGTGACTACACTATTATGATGTGACTGTTTCCCCAAGGAACGGTCTTGTATCCATATCACATGACCCCCAGATCACAGGATACACTGAAAACTAAAATTCACATTGGTCAGGATTTACTGACTCCTTTCAATTAACAGCAGCTTAACCACTAAAAATTTCTACTTTCGCTTACTTGAAAGCAAGTACAATTTATTTTGCTGTCTATGTTTAGTTCCCCTACAATAAGAAAGACAAAGACTGGATTTCAAGTAGGTTTTTTTTTTTTTGTTTTTAAATCCCAGGTAATAACACAGGAAAATGAATCAAAGAAAGGAAAGGGCCAATAAGAGTCCTTTGCTTAGTCAAGCAATTTTTCACGATGGCAGGCTAAAGCTCAATCTCTCTGTTGAACTGCAGGGAACAGTAAACGGCAAACCAGGGTTGCTTCGCCTAACTTAGCAACAAGGAAACTAGATATTGATCCTCCAGTTCCCAAACATCAGCTGAGACCTGTTCCTTGGAATGTTTTATTTCTGGCATTTCAGGCTGGCTGGCTAGGAAGAGGCAGAAAGGATGGATGTCACATATTACAGAATAATATGCCAAAGGCCTGGCCTGAGATGACACCAGACAAGGAGATGTGAATGAACATCAACGATTAGTTATTCCACTTAATCAATATGTTAACAATGCGCTTTTAAAAGTCTTAATCTTATAAATAATTATATTCTGTGACTTCTAGTTAAGTAACTAGATCGTAGTGAATGTTCTTAAAATGAAGTCACAGTGAACATCCAATTCCACATTTATTTCATAAGAAGAAAAAAACTCTTCCCTTGACTCAAGACTGCATTTTTCACTAGGAAAACCCAGGCAACCTCCAGCACACCCCTTCTTTTACTCTCTCTTTCTTCTCATATTTGTACATATGATCATATAAATATCCTCTTGCATCAAATTCCCATTAAGAATTTATCACCATTGCTGTCCATACGTTCCCATCCTGCTAATTCTTAAGAACTGTGCATGAAAAGGTATGTTAGCTCCTTTGTTATTTGCCCGCAGTAATCCTGGATACATAATTAGTAATTTAAAATGTTAGCTAATTAGGAAATATCTTAAAATACTGTGTTTCATAAAGTACAAATTTTTTTTTACAGTTCTAGTATGAAATTTGTGAAACTAATGAATTCGAAACAATACCCAGTTTCCTCATTCACCCACTTACCTTTTTCCCATTGTTTTATGACTTTGGCCATCACTGAATATGATTGTCTGGACTCCACAACCTTGGGATGGCCAGTATTTGTCATATATTGTTGGAAGAGTGATTTTTAATTGCATTTTATGAAATATTTGTGTCCTATGATGATTATTTTGGCTTAATTGCCTTCTTTACTGCATGTAAACCTGTAGTTTTAACAAAACAAAGAATTCTATAATGTGACTTGTACTTTTAATTGAACAGAGAATTGCTAAAATAAGCAAAGAGAAATGAAAAAAAGTGGTATGGAGAAAAGGCTTAAGAATCCTCATCATGTATTCTTTGGCAAAATCATTATAGTGGATTAAGTCAGCATTTTGGCAAACATATATAAATACAGTCACTGATACCTACATTAAACTGAGAAACAAAGTCATATATTAAAATGACCACACCTATATGACATTGTCTCTAGTTAAAAAGAATTCACTGGACTTTAGTGAAATTAATTTTTTTGATGAAATATGTTTTCCATAGACATCAAAATAGAAGCAAATATCACAACTCATCAAGGCCAAAAATTTTTATTTCACTCTTTGGCCTACACTTCTTCATGACTTCTGAAAATGCTAATTACACACATTAAGCAGCAACAAGATTTTAATACTTATGACATGAACAAAATATTGAATAAACAGAGCATTAAGGCACAGTTCATTTAATCCCCTTAGCACTGTACCAAAAAAAACCTAAATTTTCATTTATATTTGGTATGCAATGTCCTATATCCTCAAAATATTGATGTACAGATATAGAGACAAATGATAGATGATAGATGTATACATACATCGATGTATAGATATGGATATAATTTTCACTTGTGATCTAGAACAAGGTATGAATCTGTGATCTGCAGATCAAATCCGGTCACTACTTGTTCTTGTAAATCTAGATTTATCAGAACATAGCTATGCCGGTTTATGTTTTGTTAATGGTTGCTTTTGTAGCATGATCAAGACCATGGGTTACCAAGTCTGTGATATTTATTACTACTGTTTACAAGAAGTATCTGTAAACCCCTCACCTAGAGCAAATGCTTTGGATATAAGAAACTTGTACTGGAAATAATAACCTGTTCAGGATACGTAGTTCAAGAATGAACTAAATCTGTTTGTCTCTTAGTTTCTATTTAAAATTGCCTTAGTTTGACTTAACCACTAAGGCTCATTCTAACCGCATTTAGACAGATTTTGAAGATTCAAGAACAACCTCTTCTGGGTTTGATACCTCCTCATTGGAGGTTTCTCCTCCCAGTCTCCTTGTCTCTAACATCCCACTTATCATATTCCTGTACCCCCCCCATCGGCCATATTGCTTTTTTTTCTTCTTCACTGTATGATAGCATTAAGCTATGTGGATTTATTTACTAGTTGCTTTAAAGTAAAGCCTTTCCAAGAGGTAAAGTCTAGAGCTTCAGATCTTTTAAATCCTGGACTCAGGGGCCACATAAAATAGTGTTTACCATTTTCCATAGGACAAAAGGTGTCAATAAGGACAGAACTAAGGGGAGGGAAAATGACTACACTTCTTCACGGAGATCTGGCAATGTTAAAACCACTGCTGTGATGAGAAATATTGACACACCAAACTCTAGAATCATAATCACAGCCAGTTTACCTCTTCGTCTCATTACAAAATGAGGACTAATTTCGGAGAAAGTTAGCCAGACCAACAAACACATTGAGAGGTACCACCATAGATTCCAGAATACTACAGAGAATATTCAGTCCTCATTTGATAAAAGGTAGTATAATATATTCATTTTATACTGGATTATATGTAGATAAAGAAGAAAAATTCTAGAAGGGAAATTTTTAGTGAATTTTTAGTGTCTACTCCTCAATTTCTGGAAGATAAACACTCAAAATTGCATTTCTGAAACATTTTCCCCAAATTAATTACTCTTGCAAATTCACTTTCACTTAATCAAATTCTTAATATTTATAAAAGCTGGATATATGTTTGAGGAAATAATCCACATTTTCCCCTTAAAAGTATTCCTGTCCTTCTGTATGACTTGATTATCTGCCTACCAGATAATATAAAATCTAGCAGAAAGACTATTCTTGCTATTATCAAACAACAGTTCGTGTTCTCTCTAACAATTTGAAGATTTCAATAATTGACAAATTATATCCCATGTAGTAAAGGATTTTCACTTATTATTAACTAAAAAAAAAAAACAAACTCACAAAAACCAGGTGAAAAAATGCATCTGGTTTATGAAGCGATCAACCTGGTATTTTCTGTATTTCTGTATGTGACATAAAATGTTAGGGATATTTAATTATTGGGTAGGTTGCTGTGGGATCTCTTTTGATTTATCAATTATTTTTGAGAAAATAAAAAATATTAACCTATTGAATTTGTTAGTAAACATAAGAAGATAAGTAGAGTAGTATCACATTAGATGTAACATGATATGTAACTACATATAATTTTAAATTTCCAAATGGATTTTATTATGTATGTTGAAGGAAAAATATTGTTAAAGTCATTATAAGGGTAAAAATTACAAATCAAAATACTTCAAAGAAAGACTAAATAAAATTACTTCATAAATAATTTCCATTATCATGCATTTCAGGGCCTCTTCATTAAACAATAGCCTAGCAATGTTGTCTGAACACTGGCCAATTATAACTATCATAGGATAAAGTGAATACGCCACTTCAAAAATTTTAATTTGACTATGTTTTAGAGATCTATATCCTTAAAGAGAGCTATATCCTTTAATACAAGTTTAAGCATTAAATAGAGAGACATTTTATTTCTAGCATATTTTTATGCCTATGAATGGAAATAAATGAGTATTGAAGAATAATGTGGCTGTTATACTCTGGGTTATCTTTTCTCAGCTATTTGCCGTCTAGTTCCACTAATGGACAACATTATCCAAGTGTTTCCCACCCATTCACATGTATTTATTGAATTTTGAGTGGACTTAATATACTTCTAAATATCATAGAGTTTACTTTCTCTTTTAAAAAGTAAGAATAAATTAACTCTTCAAATTCATCTTGTATTAAACTCCTGCTATGGGCTTAGTACAAAAACAATAATCTCTGAAAGATGAAGGTAAATGGCAGAATCTAACACATTAATAAAAGGGTGGGGGAGGCAGAAACCTGATGAGCAGGAAACACAATGTAGCATGCAAAACATGAGGGTGCACAGAAAATTAACTGTGTTCTCCATACAAGTCACAGGATAATGCTAGATGTAAGATGATGAGACTTGTCATTTTCAAGCATAGCTTCAGTGACATTGTGCAGTGAGTACATGGGGTGAAGAAAGGAGATTAAATTTCAGGTTCTTTGATGTGAGACTCCAGGTTTCTCCACAGGAAATGCAACTAAAACATTTTTAAGAGCCTTCTAAGCATTTTTTTTTTATCTAATAGTGAGTTTCCAATGTTTATTTGTAATGATTTTTATTCCCATAGCAAAAAGAACATCCTTGGTGTTGGAGAATGAAACTATGAAAAGTACATTTACATATCAATGTAGCCAAATTTAAGAAACAACCCCGACAGTATTAAATTTGAGTAACAGAAAAGGTAATATAGGCAATAAGGCTACATTGAGGACACTAATTTTACTGATATGGTGTTATGTGATACATGTTATGATGAAGCTAGAACAACACAAAGATATAAATATCCTAATTCCAAGAATTTATGACGGTGTTGGTTTAAATGGCAAAGTGGGTCTAAACTTTCAGATGAAATTACATTTGCTAATCATATGATTAGAAGAGAAGGAAGTTATTCCAGATTACCTAGGTGGGCCCAAGGTTCTTTTTAATGTGGAGGTCAGAGGAAGAAATAGATTTGAAGCAGTGTGCTATGGGAAAGATAGGACAGGCCAGTGCTGTCTTTGAAAGACAGAAGTAGATCATAAAGGAAGAAAGGAAGCTTCTGATGATACCTTGGTTTTCATCCATCGAGATTAACTCAGTAGTTCTGACTTGCGTCAATATAATTTAATAAATGTGTCTTGTGTTTAGCCACCAAGTTTGTGAGAACATGTAGCAGTAGTGATAGAAAGCTAACAAATCCATTTGGACATGCAGCGTTCTTGTGCTAAGGCTGTGTAGGGATGACCCAACATTCAACATGAGACTTTGCTCCTTTACTTACTTCCCACATTTTTAAAATTGTTTTTCCTTTCTTTCTTTCATGACCTGTCTTCCAAAAATAGCTTACCACCCCTAGACACACACACAAAGCCCATAATTGAAGGCTTTGTACTATGTTGCTATATATTTGTGAAATTTGAATATTCAGTGTTGGCTAAGAACTCTAAAGAGAAAATGGACTAAGAACAATAAGCCTAGTCAGTTTATAATGGTATAATAAAATCTGCCAAGGTATTTTTTATAATTACCAAGATAGAATACTTTTAAAAATAAAGACTTAATGTTTATCTTGAAGAAAAAAATAAATTTTATCACTGCCACTAGGGAACATACCTGGTTTAGAAAACTGTGAAATGTGGAAGAATAAATGTTTTTTTCTTTACACTTGGGGAAATATAGAGAAATACAACACATACATACACACAAAACTGTTCTGAAATATTCTGATGCCTGCAAGGTTCCTGCAGGTTAATTCCTGCTGTGGGGGAACTGACCTGATTTGCACTGACATGCAGGAAAACACCTCCTGGAGAGAAACGCCTTTGGGTTGCTCCAGTTTGGGACAGAACTTTACATTGCACATACATGGTTATGTCTTATTTACCTTTAGACACATTCGTTTTTTAATAGAAAACAGTGCTACCATTACAAATATATTGTCCATCCTACTATACCCAGTCGTAATAAAACAACAAGGATGCCACTGTATTTTTAAAAAGAAGTAAAGTACCCGATGAATCACGATGAAAGAAAAGAACACTATGCTCATTAAATTCAGAGAGCCAGCTCTGGGAGTTGTCAGATGTGATGCTTGATGACAATAACTACAATTAATCTTGCATAAAATGTTGCCTAAGCCTATAATAGAGAAAATTTTTTAAAGTCAAATAGCCTATTCTGAAGTGAAAAGAAAGCATTTGAAAACTAGATCAAAGGAAATAAGAAAATTGGAAAACACGAAAATGTAGGAAATAGAGTAAAGCCAGTAGATTTTTGGCACATTATAACTCACTTCAAATATTAAGAGTTTTATTTTGTTTTATTTTCATCTGATCTCAGCCTAATAATATCTTCATGATAAAGTAAAAAGAGAAAATTTTTTTGTATATGTACATATGCATATACATGTAAATTTACATATATGTGTATTGTTATTCCACCAGAATTGTATTTTATATAATTATAAGTTGATTTTAATTATAAATGGAAGATGGTCTTAATATATGCTATTATTTAACACTAAAGTATCTTTAAATGCAACATTTATGGCTAATTTAATTTTAAAACAGCAAATCAAAGGCTTTCACACATGATTTCAGCCTAAGGAATCATTTTAGATTTGTAACATTGTCATCAGCACACTAGCACCTTTTAAGTAAAAAATAAATAATTCCTCATTTGTGCTATTAATTACTAGTAGCACATGTCAATGATTAGTAACAGACAATTCATGAAGTAAACCAATCGTGTGTATACAACGTGATGAGTTTCACAGTTTTCACACCCATGTAGCACTGTATAGGTACAGTGGACTATGTTTGTGTCCTCTCTTTTGATGCTGTTTGTGTGTTTGAGGGGAATGTGTTAGAGTGTGGACCCAGAGCCTTGCTCGGGCTAAGTGTGTGTTTAGAACTCAGCTATAACCCAAGCTGCTGTATAATGCTTTTAAAACAGAAATAAAGTTTTGATTTTCAAAAATGGAAGAAAATGAAATCAGTAAGATGTTACATAAAATATCTTTGCAACTTTACATAAATTAGGAAAAATAAATAAATAGAGAGGATGTTCTTTTGAATACCATGCAAATAAAGTGGAATGAGTGCTAGAAAAACTAGTGTAGCTACGCTTTGAGCAAGGTCTGATTCACAAATCTTATTTATTTTGTAAACGAATGTTACGAATCTTACTTCTGCTGTAATTAATACTGTTGCTGGATTACATGTCAGGGATTATTGGTGAGGCACATACTTGACATACCGTATTAAACCTGAAGGAATCAGTGTATACTTTAGGAAAGGTGGTATTGGCACAAAACTAGTAAAGAAAGAGGAGTCAAAAATGGGTAAAATTATTTGGGTGAAATTATTTGTGCTGAAGATATAATTTTAAGGTTGTTTTGTTTTTTCATGCCTGATGATGTTTAGGAAAAATAATTCTAAAATTTTTAGAACTCCTTTCCCTCTGTGTAGAGTACCTGAAAACTAAACACCAAAGAGAAGTACAACTCATCTTTAGAAAGTGGAGGAAAAACTCTGACTGTCAGTAATATATTTGATTTTTAAAGTAGTTTATATTAATTAACATGAAGTCAGTTTGTAAAACAGGTAGAAAAAAGTAAAAAGTTTTGTATTTTGTTGTTGTTGTTTCTATAATATATGACTGGTTGTGTATGCAGGTATTCATTCAGTTTTCAACATTTTGAAAACTGACCTTCACCTATCATACCCTCAAGTCAAGAATTTTGAAATATTTTATTTTTTCTCAACAATATAGATTATCATAGAATACCCTCATCCCAATATTTTACAGGAAAATGGCTAACAAACTGCCATAGGTGTTTTTTACTTCAACGTTCCCTGGGCTCTACTTAGATTCAGAGACTAATTCGGCCTTTTGGCTAAGATGGAGTGGATAAATTTGGACACAACATAAGATTCGAAGTTTGTAACATACATTCTCAGGTGATTGTGTTGAAAGTAATTCAGTTACTAGCAACTAAGAGTAATGACTCAGAAATAGAAGCCTAATAGTTCCACACCTGACCATACTCATGGATATATTTCACAGCTCTTGTTGTTTTAGCCTAATATTTTGATTGGATGAGTATCTAGAGTCAGCATTCCACTATATATGTAAACCCACAGGTCAATTGTACAATACTTGCCATTGCCTAATTCTTTCGGGACACCATTCTATTGTTTAAGTCAGTTTAGTTAATATTCTACCTCTGTTTCAAAGAATTAAACATTGAGATAAACTAGCTTTACTGAATTTTACAGAAAACACTATAAAAATTTATTTCCTCATAGAAAGTTAAGATATAATCGCCAACGCTAATGATGGTCCATTTATGCAAGCTGTGATTTTTGTGTAAGGAAGTTGATATGATAAGATATCATGTTAAGATGTGTGTGTATGCATGCATGTGTATGTGTGTTTACATGCATGCATATATGTGTATGCATATGTAGTACTCTAGTTATGTCACAAAAAAAGCATTTCTGAAAAAATGATATTGAATTCCAAAAAGTAACATAAAAAATTAAAAGTAGCCTAAAATTTACAATTAGAAAAATATTAGATAATATTACATTTATTAATAATATCTGCTGTTTGTCCAGAAATGAGTGAAAGAATACTTTTGGGGGCGTGCTGGGGATCAAACTCAGGCCCTCGCAGTTGCTAGGCAAGCACTCTACCACTTGAACTAAATCCCCAACCCCCAAGTGAAAGAATATTAATGCACATTGCATGTCAACTCTTGAATAAGCAGATTTTTTAAAATCTCTTTCCTATAAATTAACTTGTTGCAGATTACCACTCAATATTGCCACTTCTTTCAGAATTAAACTCTGAGAAACTTTGACATTTAAATGACTCCCAAAGGCCCCCACTTCATGAGAGCTTGATGACAGAGATGTTTGAAGGCACCTGAAAAGTGTGTATCACAGGAGCAGACCTTCTTTCTTTTGCAAAACATTTTTACATGGGAAGACTGATGAAAAAACAGTTAATATAATAAATTGGCAAAATGTTTATCATGAGATGAATGCAATGGAAAGATAAAGAGGAAAGGTGGAAGAGACAGTGTGCAGCAGGTGAGGGATGGTAGACAATTCGCACTGTTAAATAAGGATGTCAGGGCAGAGCTTCAGAGGACGTGAGAACTGAAGTGGGTGTACCGCCGTGTATTTGTGGGAAGAGAATTTTGCAGCTAGATGAGGAAAAAGCCAGAAGAAAGGCTATAAAGTCAACTAAAACCTGCATATTGAAGACAAGTCCAGGAAATCAAAGTGGCGGAAGTCAGAAGGTTAATGAAGGCTGTAGGTAGTGGTGGCTCTGCACACTATATTGTCATTCTGACTTTTACTCTGATCAAAGGGCAACCTTTAAAGAGTGGGGACACAGAGCCGCCATGATCAGGACTATCATTTACAAAGATCGCTCTGCTCTGCCTCTCTTAAGAACAGACTTTTAGGAAGTCAAGTGGAGGGGTAGAGAGACTTCCTGGAATGCTTCTCTCAGATTTTTTTGCCAGTTCCTTCTCTTCTCTCTGATTTCTCAGCATCAAAGTCCCCAGGCTCAGACTGTGAGCTTCTTTTCTTCTACACTACCCTCTTTGTGATTTCATCCTAGTTCATGAAATAAAATAACATATACGTGTGTGTGTGTGTGTGTGTGTGTGTACCTATGTATTCTTTTCTTTCTATTTTAGGTGATCAACTGATTTCTGTTCTCAGGCCAGGTAAAGAGTCCCAAGTGTCTGATTGTTGCTGACAGAAAAGGGAAAAAAATTATAGCTAGGAAATAAAAGGAGAGTGGCTGGCACGCAGCATTGGGTTGCAAAGATGGAGCATTCTGTGACTTCCTTTCCACTTCTGACTGTGTTTTGGAAAGCCTGAGGGAAGGGGGGTGTCATGACCTTGTGTATACTTCCTTCCAACCGCCCATCTCCACATCCAAATGTCTGTGCACATGAAGCACAAAAGTTTTCAGCTGTTTATTCTCTATGATACTCGTGTCAAAGAAGGCAGCATCCCTTTTGTTTTGAGCAAGCAGCCAGAAAACCCAAGGAAGCTTTTTGAATTGAGATGTTCAGGGACGCCCCATGTTCAAGACTCCTCCACTATCTAGTTCATCTTACTATCTTCAGGCTATTAACATTCCAGGGTCAGGGTGGCAGAGGGAAAGGCCAAAGCAGTCACACTGCAGGATTACGTCTGATAATTTTCATTTGATTTATTCATTTAGGCAACAGTCATTTGTCACAAAAAAAGTTATAGATGTTTAACTGATCCTGGTCCTTTGAACTGCAAATTTATGCAGCTTTAAATATCTTTCCTAAGCTCACCTTGAATGAAGCTATGTACTCACTATTTATTTACGTCAGAGATAACTCCATTGAGACTGTTCCAATACAAGATTGTTGTAGAATTTTAAAAAGCCTTTTGGCTTTCTGGTTTGAAAAGAAGAAATTGTGAGGTCTTGTAGCACTTGAGATTTTCAGGGTACAAGTCCATTAGATTTTTAATTTTCTGACACTTTTAAGTATATATTTAAAAGAGTGTGAATAATTACTCTCAAGCTATGCTAGCAATATAGATGCTGATCTTGAATATAAATTACAGAGATAATGCTATTGGCAAAGGTGGCAAACTCTGAATTCTTGATCACAGGCGTGTATCCCAGTGACTCTCATATATTTGGATCTTGGTAGATAGCAAATACTTTTTTTTACCTATTTTCTTTCTTGAGCAAGTTATTTATATCATGATTTACAAACAGAAAAACCAGGGTGATGCTAATACAGCAAACAAGCAACTCAATCTATTTTCCCACAATCCCCAAACGTCAGTAAAGTTTATTTCTCCTTTGACAGCTTGAAAATTGCAATTTGGAACTAAAAGCTTATCCCTGCAATAAAGATTGGCTAGTGAAGTTTTAAAAAGAAATAGGAAATTTGGCTTGTATTTTAAGCTTGTTGAAAAGAACACTCTCACCAGAGAAGGTTGTGCCCTTGATGTGTTAAGCAGGCTGTCCACTTAACCCAAAGGTCTATTCAAACAGTTCAATCAAATTGTAAGCTGTCACAACACCAACCCAATACATTAGAGCGGTCTACTAAAAACAGAAAGAGCTTGTCTAAGCACCAAGCATTGAGAATAAAGCTGGAGTCCCAGACGAAAAACTGAAAATGGACTTCAAATTAAAAAGGATAAGCTTTAAATTAGTTTTTTATTGTACTGACTACAAATAGTAGTCCTCTAAAACAGTGGTCCTCAACGTGAGATCCGTAGGTCAGTAGCAATAGCATTTTCCTGAAAACGTATTAGAAATGCAAATTTTTAGGACATGCTTAGGCCCTACTGAATCTACCCTAGGGAAACACCCAGCAAGCTTCTCAATATACCTCTCGTGATCCTGATTTAAACACTTTAGGGGTTCATAAGAAACTCTGAATGCTAGTGAATCTAATGTAATAGTAATATTTATATTTGGGGTGACTAATATCATATGAGAAAGATAAAACAAGTGAAACATAAAGGATAGCTACAATATTGTCACTAGTAACAACAAAGAAGAACAATGGAGATAAATATCATCTTCAGAAATAGTTTTTCTTCACAAAAGTCAAATATATATTTACAGGTACAAAATAACCATGTTGATTATGATCATTATGTATGCAATGTACCAATACATGTTCTTGGTAAAAAATAATAAAAAAAAAAAACTAAAATATATATATATATATATATATATATATATATATTTACTTATCCAAATATGACAATTGTCTTAAATCAGTTATTTAGTACAAATAGTAGGATAAAATTTGACGAATGTAATCTTAGAAATGTGTTCTAAAATTTGTATTACTTGAAATCCAACATAGAGAATAAAGACTTGCTGATCATTGTGGTGCACGCCTGTACTACCAGTACCTGGGAGGCTGAGGCAGGAGGATCGCCATGAGTTCAAGACCAGCCTGGGCTGCATAGTGAGCTCAAGGCTAGCCCAGACTACATAGCAATACCCTGTCTCAAAATCCAAAAATAAGTAAATAAAAGAAAATAACAACCTCCATATTCAGAATCCACTGTGCCTAGGCCACCCAGACATTTCCTTTTCTTATCACCATGGAAACAATCTCATCCCTGGAGCCACAGAGAGCTGGGTTGAGTCTCTGGCCTCTCACTTACTCTGTGTGCGTGTGTGTGATTTTGGAAAAAACAAATTAAGCTTTCTGATCTTCAAGTATTTGTTGTTGTTGTTTTGAGCTTTATTTATTTATTTAGGAAACTGAATTTATAAAACCAAACTTAGATGGTGTGATCACTCCTGACAAAAGAATTAAAGTACTTAGCAAAATACTAGTCACATACTAGACACTCCAAACGTGTCATTATTAATGGTTGTACATCCAGTTTGACAGTTGTGTTTATGATTCTCTCACTTTCTGTGAAGAAAACCGTTCTGTGATAATTTTGTCTTTTAGCACAGATCTACAGCACTGGCATCCTGGTCTGCCTTCCCTCTGCTGTCTTCGTTTAGTCCCTTTGTAACTCATGTTTCATCACCATGCTCACGCAATCGTACATCTTCAAACTCTTCTTGAAATGCTCATCTAGTTTACTCACTGCAATGAGATATGATAGCTACCACTTTCCAAGTGACTCTCCTCTCACTCTATAGGAAAATGTTGGCCTAATCCTTATATCAGTTTTCTTTTTTAAATTTCTTTAGCTAGGTCATTGGTAATTACAATCACCCCAACAAATGGCCTGCAGAAAATCCTCAAGCTCCATGTCAGGTGAAATGCACCAGATTCTCACTTGTGATCGTCCTGGTAACAACAGAAAAGTAAAATAATAATAAATCCCTGAATATAATTCTCCAAATGAGTTCAAACCCCATTTTTCTCCCTTGTCTTTCCTTGCTTCTAATATGCACTGTAAATGCAGGCTATTAATTTTCATGGCTAGTGTGAAGCTAGGGAGCAGATAATGTTCCAGGGCAAATTAAAACACTGTTGAGTTCACTGTTTTTCCCAGGCCTCTGCCATTTTTTGTGAAGAAATAAATGCTCCAGGCTCTGAAAAATTTTTATTCTGGTGAATTTTGCCAGTTGTCTAATTGCACATAGAGAACAGTGAATTTTGGGAGCATTATTCCATTAAAATCACGTTATTTTAGCTTTTAATATAATCTATTCTTGGTGCTTTAATGGAAAATATTTGATTTAATAACTACCAGGAAAGTGCAAGAATGGTGACAAAAATAATGTCTAAGTATAATTTCATTCAGGGGCTGGGGATTTAGTTCAGTGGTTTGCGTGTTTGTCTAGCAAGCACGTGGCCCTGAGTTTGACCCCCAGCACCAAAATAAATAAATAAATAATAATATAATTTCATTCAAGTTGTCTGATGCTGAGGAAGACATTAGAAAGTTGGTAATTCCGTGAATTATGTGATATAGAATACTTCGTTTCTTTTAGTGAAAATTCCATAACATGACTTTAATATATGAATTATTCCAATGAAAATATCAAAGTAACTCTGTATATCGAAGCAAAGATATGATCGCTGATGTTTTTAGAAAGATTAAAATATTTTTCCTAATAAAATGATGTCTTGGTGATGTATATCAATATAAATGTACAGCTGAGTCTCATCATGGGCGGCAGCTGCATTCAAGGAAGTTGCTGTGAATACTGAATGTGTAAATCCTGAATAACTGCTGAGAGGAGAAACAGGAAGGCTTCGGTGAGCCTCCGTCCACAACCCTTTCATGACATTTTGGTCAGCGCATAACTTTCTTTTATGAATGCTTTTATGAAGAGATGCCACACATTGTTCATTACCTCGAGTGCACATTCACAGCACACTAACTCATGACTGAACAAAATCTATCTAATACACCTTTTCTTCACAAGGCACATCACAGCCTTCTTGCACGTAGGAATGTTAGACACCACTGCAATAATATGCACGGGACTTTTTCTCTTTGTTATTTCTTTCAGTAGTGGAGATTAAATTCAGAGCATTTGCACTGAGCTCCATTTCTGGCCCATTTTATTATTATTATTAGTTTTTAATTCAGAGACAGGTTCTTACTAAATCACTAAGTTGCCCCCATGGATTTAAACTTGAGATCTTCCTGCCTCTGCCTTTGAGAGTGCTGGGGTTACATGCCAGTGCTACCATGCCCAGGTTGCCTGGAGATCTTTGAAACAAAATGATAACAAAAATACACACACACACACACACACACACACACACACACACACACACACACACACACAGTATTGAGTACAGCAATAAAAGGACACTTGTTGGGATTATAAGAGCCAAAACAAGTTTCTCGTTGCTTTGTCTCAATGGGAATTTTACATCAGGGGTAAAACATCACAAGATTGGAGATTATCAGTGTCATTCAGTGAGGAAGCATATTCAATCTTCCAACAGATTTAGTGTTTATTTTAATTTTTAGTTCTTTGATCTATTTTGATTTTAGTTTAGTGCATGGTGAGAGACATGGGTGTAGTTTTAGTCTTCAGCATGGGGAAAGCCAGTTTTTGCAGAACTTATGGGACACAATGAAAGCAGTACTGTGAGGGAAATTCCTCGTGGTAAATTCCCACATCAGGAAAACAGAGCGAGCTCAAGTAAACAATTTAATGTTCAACATCAAACTTCTAGAAAAAGAAGAACAAATCAAGTGCGGAGCTCACCCAAGGGAGGAAGTTATACAGATCAGAATTAAAATTAATGCAATTGAGACTAAGAAAACAAAATGAAGGATCAACAAGTCAATGTTGGTTCTTTGAGAGACTGAATAAAATTGGCAAGCCTCTAGCCAATCTTATAAAAAAAAAAGAAAAAAAGACAAATCCATGGAATTAAAAATGAAAAGCATGAAATCACAACAGACCCTGAAGACTCAAATAAGATGGAAAACACTGAAGACACGGACAGATCCTTAGACACATATGAACTACCAAAGCCGAATCAAGAAGATATAAAAATTCTAAATAACTCAGTATCAGCAATGAAATTGAAGAGCTGATTAAAAAGCTACTAAGAAAGAAAAGCCCAGGCCCTGATGGATCCACTGCTGAATTCTGCAAGAAATTTAGAGAAGATCTAATGCCACTATTCTTCAGACTCTTTAATGAAATTGAAAGGGAAACAATACTCCCAAAGTCATTCCTGGAAGCAAGCATTACCATGATACCAAAACCAGAGAAGGACCCAACCAAAAGAGAGAACCTCAGGCCGATTTGCCTAATGAATAGAGATGTAAAAATCCTCAGTAAAATACTAGCAAACAGAATGCAGCAAATTAACAAGAACATTATACACCATAACCAAGTAGGATTCATCCCAGGGATGCAGGGATGGTTCAACACACACAAATCAATAAATGTAACACACCATATCAATAGAGTCAAAGACAGAAATCACGTGGTCATCTCAATACATGCAGAAAAGGCATTTGACAAAGTCCAACACCCATTCCTGATAAAAAATAAATAAACCCTACAGAAAATGGGAATACATGGTCTTTATCTCAACCCAATAAAAAATACCCATGAAAAACTAATAGCCAGCGTCATATTAAGTGGTCAAAAACTGAGCGCTTTCACTCTAAAATCAGGAGCAAGGCAAGGGTGTCCACTATCACCACTTTTATTCAATATAGTTCTGGAAACATTAGTCAAAGCAATTAGACAAGAGAAAGAAATAAAAGGAATAAAGATAGGAAAGGAAGTAGTTATATTATCATCATTTGCAAATGACACGATACTCTACATAGAAGACCCCAAAAACTCCACCAAAAGACTTCTAGATTTGATAACCAAGTTTGGTCCTAGAGCTAGATACAAAGTCAACACTCAAAAATTCCTTCTAACTTAACTAATTTCAGAAATGTATTTGCCTATGTTTTCCTCTTTCCAAATTTATCGTAATACGATGATTTATCACCTGATAATTTTTCTGCCTATTGAATTATTTTGGTCTTTTTATTCTTATTGAGTAAAATTTTTTCTATCATTAAAATTCAATGTGCAAACATCTTTAACTTAAAAAATCTTGAATTCCTCTGCCCTATTTCCTCCTCCAAAATCTGTACATTAAAATAAAAATAAAAGAGGAAAGCATTTACTTGCCCAAATTACAGTAATTTTTTTGCACAGGACCATAAAAATCATTATAGTATCATTGTGGATTTGCAGAAGCTATTAAAAATTTTAAATTCAATGGATTGTGCTTTGTATATTTCATGTATACTTTTCAGAAAAAAAAAAATAAAGCTTGCCACTTGTCATATCTTGTCTAAATATCAAAGCCTATCTTTCCTTAGCTGAGAGGCACTTCATACTTACAAACTTGGTAATACTGAACTAATGGAATAAATGAATGGATGGCTGAGTGAATATTGGTTGGTCAAAATGCCCTATTCATATCTTTGTGTTCATTAGTGTCTTTAATAATATATGTAAAATAGAATTGTTCTTTTCTAACATTTTCTATTTATTCTTTATTAGAAAGCACTTTTACTAGTTTATAAATCAAAATACATAGTTTCTCTTTTTTCTTTTTTCTTTATTTTGAATTTTTCTTTCTCTTACATGTGACTTTCTTTGGCATTCACTCTTCCTCCTTAGCATTCATTCTGGTTTTATTCTTGAGTTACTTCTCATATTCTTTCTTGACACAATTTAGCCTTTTTGCCTTTTAAAAGCCTCAGCATATAGAAAGATGCTCCTGGAGCCCTTTAACCTTATACTTTCACAGAGATACTAGCTTGCATTTATAACATACATAATTGGTGAGTACCTGAGGCAAAAGACAGACTTAGCACACACCCTGCAGGTTCCTGCAATAGCTCCCTTGGTGTCAAGACTTCTTCAGGTTAAACTTAGGTCTTTGTGAATCTTTCTGGATTCCTTTTGTGTTCTATGGAGTCACACTGACAGTTGTCCCCATTTGCTGGGGACTTAAAAATCTCAAGAGTATAGCTGTCTTTAAGATTGGCTGACCACTATAATATGTCCTACAACCACATTGACTTCTGCTAGTTATCTATAATTCATGCCCAATAGATGTCAAACCCCGACCCATTGAACACAGCCTTGTATTATGTAGTCCATATTCCTGAAACCGTTGCTGCTACATATGCCCATAACCAGCCCTCATCTCTTTTGCAAGCTTAAATTGTTGTGTACTATGTGTAATATGATTCACTGCTTTGTAATTCAACACATTGAAACATAAGATACCTGCATGCCTGTCAAAACAAGAGAAATTAAACTAGTTATTTATTTGAGGAAACAAAAGTTGGAAAGAATTATATGTTACCTTTATCCCATTAATAAGATACATTTGTGGTGTCTGCATTTAACCTTATAAGCTATTTTAGTAAGGTAGTATATACTCAGTAAAGAATGTTCAAGTCATATGTAGGATTACTTAAGCATTATGGGTAAGTCTCACATTTAGATTCATGTAAACTGCAATGCAGAGTTTAGAAATAATCCTAAGAAAAGTTTTAAAAATTGAGTGATTCAGGATAGACTCTAGTTAATTAGTGATGCTTCCAATTTCTTTTTGATTTTTGCATACTATTTACTGAATTGCTTACTTTCTGTTTAAAAGCTTGCAAAACTATATTGATAGGATATTTAAAATTGATCATTATTTCAATGATAAAAGTTTTATTCTATTTGAAATGTCGCTGATTTTTATTCTGTAAAATATGAAAAAGTAAAACAAAGTATAGCAACTTTCAAGGAAAAGCGTCAGCATAACCTCTGTGTCTTCATAATTCTCTGCCACATGTCACGGGGTCAAAGCACATTTTGAAAGGATAAAGCCACACCTTTAAAGCTTTCTATATCAAATGCATGAGAAAGAAAATCATTCCTTCTACCATAAAATTTCAACTTAGTTATTCACAGCATAGCGCCTTCAAAGATCAACTTGGAAAAGAAATTTCAGTGAATAATTTATAAGTCAAAAATAAAGCCAAGGGTACAATCCAATATATATATTGGATATATATATGTTATCTTAGAGCACATAGAACTCGGACAACATATTAAAGTATAAAGAATAACAAAACAAAGTTTACATTTACATGAAAAAATTGCCTTAAGAAAATAGCTAGATCATAAATACACCAAAAGAATTGCGTTATGAAAAACCACAGCTAGGTTCAAAGCTTTGAAAGACATGCAGATATATACAATTATTTTCTGAGAAAGTAGCACAATTCTGAACTAAATAACCGTATCTTGGAGCATCTTATCTTTAATATTTTTCCATATATTATCTTGAGTTGCTGAAACAGAAAATGTCTAACAGAAAATAGTATTCCTGTTTAAAATGACAATCCAAAACCACGATCATGGTTTTTCTTTTTCTTTTCTTTGTTTTTTGTTTTTGTTTTTGTTTTTTACATATTTGTGAGCTTTCTATGATCTGTACAGATCATTCCTTACCTATTTTCAATGATTACTCTATGGATTCTTTGTCATTGTTGTTAGTAATCATTATATTTTTAAATACAATGGATCTAATTTAACGTTCAGAGCAGATATGGACAGTGGCTAGTAAGCATTCCCAACCCTCGACGGCAACGTAGACAACCACACTTCTATGGTCTACGTTGCAAGCTGGCCCATAACTTGCCATGAAAAACATCACCCTAACACTCACAGGAAGGCCAATACTAACCCTAACCTTGAGAACTTTTCGCTCTTCGGTGATACCATGGATAATGCTACATGTAAGATTTCCAGTGCCCTCAACCTTGCCCACAAGCCCAAGTATCTTGCCACGAAAAACATCACCATAACACTCACAGGAAGGGCAATGCTAACCCTAACTGGGGGAACATTTTCTTATGCCATTAAGCCAAGTTTAAAGGTAAATTCAATATTCAGGTGCCCTAAAATGCGCCCTGAAGCTGACCTCTTTGGCCATCTAAAAGCTCGAAATAAGCCTCAGCTGAGGTCCAATCCTCACCCTAACCCAGAGAACTTTTTGTTCCGCTCTGCTGAGGTTAAGGCTAATGGAAAGCTTTCAGATGCACTAATTTTGACAATAAATTCCACATCGTTGGCCGCATTAAAGGTCATGCTAACCCTCCACAGAAGGCCAGTCCTTAACCTAATCAGGAGGAAATTTTGCTGTTCCCTCCTGCAAAGGATAAGGCTAGCTGTTAGATTGGCGGTGCCCTAGACTTGGCAAACAAACCCGAGTACTTTGCCATAGTAAACTTCATTATCACACACACACAAGAACACCAGTCCTAACCCTAAAGCTGAGTACTTTTCGCTCTGGCCTGCTGCCAAGGATAATGCTAAATGAACCATTTCCTGGGCCCTCAACCTTGCACGCTAACTCAGTATTTTGCCATGAAAAATGTCACCCTAACACTCACAGGAAGGCCAAGCCTAACCCTAACCCTGAGTACTTTTCCCTCTCCCCTGCTGCCATGGATAACGCTAAATGTAAGATTTCTTCTGCACTCACCCTTACAGGAAAGCCCAAACATTGTGTGCTGAAAAACATCACCATGACACTCAGAGGAAATTCAATATAAACCCTAACCCTGAGTACTTTCCGCTTTTCCCTGCCGCCATGGATAATTCTAAATGTAAAATTTCCTGTGCCCCAAACCTTGCAGGCAAGCCCAAGTATTTTGCCATGAAAAACATTACCCTAACACTCTAAGGAAGGCCAATGTTAACCCTTACCTGGAGAACATTTTCTTGTGCCATGAAGCTAAATTTAAAGCTAAATTCAAAATTTTAGGTGCCCTTACCTGGGCCCGTAAGCCGAAGTACTTTGCCGTCTGAAATCTCAAGGTAAGCCTTAGCTGAGCGCCGATCCTCACCCTAACCCTGAGAACGTTTTTGTTGTGCCCCGCCGACAAGGTTAAGGCTAAGCGAAAGATTTCAGCTGCGCTAAATTTGAAACTCAATTCCACATCATTGGCCTCATTAAAGGTTAAGCTAACCTCCCCAGAAGGCCAGTCCTAACCCTAATCAGGAGGAAATTTTGCTGTGCCCTCCCACAAATGATAAGGCTAGATTTGCGGTGCCCTAGACTTGGCAATCAAACCCAAGTATTTTGCCATAGAAAACTTCACCATCACACACACGGGAACACCAGTCCTACCCCTAACCCTGAGTACTTTTCTCTCTGCCCTGCTGCCTAGGATACTGCTAAATGAACCTTTTCCTGTGCCCTCAATCTTTCATGGCAGGCCAAGTCATTTGTCGTGAAAAACAGCACCCTCACATTCACAGGAAGTCCAATCCTAACCTAACCCTGAGCACTTTTTGCTTTCCCCTGTTGACATGGATAAAGATAAATGTAAGATTTCCTCTGCCTTCAACCTTGCAGCAAAGCCCAAGTATTTTGCCATAAAAAACAGCACCCTAACACTCGCAGGAAGGCCCAAACTAACCCTAATCCTGAGTACTTTTTGCTCTTCCCTGCTGCCATCAATAGTGCTAAATGTAAGATTTCCTGTGCCCTCAAGCTTGCAAGAAAGCCCTAGTATTTTGCAATAAAACACATCACGTGAAAATTCACAGGAAGTCCAATGCTAACCCTAACCAACTGGGAGAACATTTTATTGTGCCATCAAGCCAAGTTTAAAGCTGAATTTAAGATTTCAGGTGCCCTAAACTGGGCCCATAAGCTGAAGTATTTTGCCATCTAAAAGCTCAAGGTAAGCCTCACCTAGGCCCGATCCTAACCCTAACCCAGAGAACTTTTTGTTGTGCCCTGCCGAGAAGGTTAATGCTAGCAGAAAGAGTTCAGGTGTACCTCATTTGAACCTCAATTCCACATCTTTGGCCTCATTAGAGGTCAAAGTAACCCTCCCAAGAAACCAGTCCTCACCCTAATCAGGAGAAAATTTTGCCGTGTCTTCCCGCGAAGGATAAGTCTGTTAGATTTGCTGTGCCCTAGACGTGGCAATTAAACCCAAGTATTTTGCCATAGAAAACTTCACCATAACACACACAGGAACACCAATCCTACCCCTAACCCTGAGTACTTTTTGCTCTGCTCTGCTGCCAAGGATAATGCTAAATATACCATTTGCTGTACCCTCAACCTGGTAGGGTAGCCAAAGTACTTTGCCATGAAAACATCACCCTAACACTCACTTACAGGAGTTAAATGAATAGACATGTATTGACTTAAGTTTCTCATTCAGTATATCAGTGATACAAAATTAACCACCATAAATAAGTTATTTTAGAGATTATGTTTTTGATCAGAAAAAAGGAGGTTTTGATTATTTTCCTGTCATTAATTTTATGATTTTGGAAAGCATTTCCATAGTTTGGAATCACATTGTTCAGATCTATTAAAGAATTGAAAATGTATACGTCTTTATGAAGAATAATATGTGTCACTTAAGTAGCCTGTTGTGATTCATTATATGGTCAAGCATCAGGGCAGAAGTTGGTGTAAAGTACACTTTCTTAATGTGATTAAGATCTAAATAAGATTTTGCAGACAGCACATTGCCCGCCATATCCTGGTGACAATTCTCCAATCAATTGGAGGTGTTAAGAACAAAGCTCAGTGTTTCCAGACGAAGAAGAGCTCTGCCTTGGGGCTACCTTCAGAATTAGGACTGTAGCTCTGATTCCTGCTGTAATTCCCAGTCCTTTAGCCAACCCTGTAGATTTCAGACCTGCCACCAGCACAACCACATGATCCGATTCTTTGAAATCTCTTTCTTTCTCTCTAGGTAGACACATAGAAATTCTTATACAGGTAGCTCACTGATTCCATTTCTTTGGAGAAACATCATGAACTTTCATTATTTCCTGTTAAAGGAATATAGTCCAGGTAGCACATTGATCTTCAATTATTTAGTTCATTGATGAAAAGAGTCCTTTTATTTAAAGGCTTGAGGAAATGAATGTATCTCCTGCCACTCTGACTTGCAGTGGCAGATACTGCTACACTCTTGTGCTACACCCCTGCTCCTCTTCTGTCTATCTACTTCCTATTAGACAGAAGTACTCTTGTCAAACTAATAGCTGTATTTTATCAAAGCACAAGGTCATGCACACAGGAAACAAAAATATACCTGGTGGAATAAGGACTAGTGCCTCTTCCATTTCCATTCCTTAATTCCCAGCCCATGAATGCTGCTTATATTGAACACTGATTCAAAGCACAAACAGACATCTGAATATTCTCGCCCTTTCTCTGTTGACACCTACTTGACAATGAAACCAATTCTTCAGAAGCCTGGACCACTGCTCTGCCAAACCAGCCACTTCCAGGAATGATGCTAAGAGCTGTGAGACCCATGAGCATGGTCCCACTTGCCGTTTCTTGAGAAGTGAGTTTTTTGATGATAAGTAGCGCTGTCTAGGATACCATAATGTGATGATGGATAAAGAATGCTGCAGATCCACTGAGCAGAGGCGCTGAGTACATGGAGGTGAATACTGTTTTCCCAGTAAGCATCTATTTCAGAAAGAACGAAAGAGCCCCCTCCAGTCATGCAAGCGGTCAGTGCAGTCAACCTGCCATTGGGTAGCTGGCTCATCAATCTTGAGAACTGTGTCATATCGAGGATCCGCTCCTGTTTTCTTCTTCAGGAAGTTGGGACACACAACAGTGGTCATAGGTGGGTCAGCCTTAGAGCGTAGAAGTCAAGTTCTTAACCTTGCAGAACCTCCATCCCTTCCCTCATGGCCGCATTATTGGTGAACTCAGTGGGTGATGGCAGGAGTGCACAGGAAAGAAGCTCATGAGCATCCGCTGAGTAAGCCAGTCTCTCCTTCAAATTAGGAGAATCCCTCTCTACTAAGGTCTTCTTTTGGTGAGAAAGCATTTGGAACACAAATATCTGCAGTTTTCACTCAAAGAATCATATCCACATACCTCGTCTGATCCTCAGATGCGCTTGTCACTAATTTTCTAGTCACATTCCATCCATGTCTCTTATTATCAGCCAAATTAATAGTCACTGAACACGAATCGGTATACAATTGCATAGCTGGCCATTTGTCCTTCTAAGCAAAATGAATAACTGGGTATACTACTCAAATTTCTGCTCAGTGGGAGAATGTCTTTTCACCAATGGCTTTCAGGGACTTTGGGACTATGGAGCTGTAGCTGGTCAATCTTCACCGGTGCCCACAAATTACGTATAGTTTACTTTGTTGTTCCTTTAATACAGGGCACCTTAGGTAGATAAATAATGAGGAGGACCAATATATCACTAGATATTAGTTTACACTTTAAATCTTCAACAACAGAAATGAAGTTGAATTAGTCAGAGTTTTCCAGAGAAAGAAATATATATATCTATATCCTTGTGTAAGAACACTATAAAGAGAGGGGGAGAGAGAGAGAGAGATGAGAGACAAGGAGAGAGGAAAAAAGAAGGAAACAGAGAAAAAGAGGGTGGGAGAGAGAGAGAGAGAAACTTGAAAGGGATTCCTTGCAAAATTGTGGTGCATAACACTGTCTGACATATGGAGATACTGAGTGCTGTGGAGAAAATTTCCAAGCTGGAACTAGCAGGATTTGATATTACAGTTGAAAACTTGAAGTCAGAATCCCTTCAACTTCAGGAAATCTGTTTTTGTCCTCAAAACCTTTATTTGATTATGATTGGATCTTCCAAATTGTGGAGTATAATCAAAAGTTTTTTAATAAAATTTAAATATTAATATTTACTCTAATGATTTAAATATTAACCACATCTATTAAAAGAAAAGCCTTCTCAGCAACACCTACAGTGGTATTTGTCCTAACTTATGAGGAACATTGTTTAGTAAGTGACATGTAGAATTAATCATCACACTTGACGACTATACACCTGATGAACAGGACTAAATTAGATGACAAAGCTTAGTTGTGAACTTAGCACACTACCCTGTATATAACAGGCTTTCTGCTATTCTGTGTATTACTAGACTATTAGTATCATTACAGCTAATACTGTTCTTCATCTCCTTGTGTTGTTATCACCAGGGAGGCATACTGTAATATTGTTCCACTCACTTTCTACACTACTCACTTTCTAAAGTTTACTAGTACATACTTATTTACCATTAGCCAAGTAGGTGTCACACCAATCCTTTCAAACTTCTCAACTTCTTAGATCCTAATCAACTTACTTGTGCATACACTAAACTGTCCCTTTCTATCAATGACCTAAGCCATTCGTATCACTAGTTTTCCCAGAGCTGTTGCTTATGCCCCTTGTGGATCATCAAATCCTACATTTAATGAAAAAACTAGCATAAGGTACCTGAAGATTAAAAACTTGGCATTGAAATTCTGGAGTTCGCTATGTAAATCTTAAATAGACTACTTCAATTTCCTCTCTATAAATTGTAGAAAATAAGAACTTTTTTCAAAATTTTGTGTACACTTTCTTTTTTTTTGAAAAATTAATTTTATTTTTTTAATGGAGTTTTTATTTTTTTTACCAAGAACATGTTTTGGTATATTGTATACATAATGATCATAATCGACATGGTTATTTTGTATCTGTACATGATGCATCTTGGTTTTCCCCCCTCTTCCCCTCCCCTCCCTTCCATTCACCCACCCCTCTCTATTTGCAACAAGTTTATTTACATTTTTCCATTTTTTCCCCTTTCATCTTACTTTCATTTTAGCCTTCCTTCTTTATCCTCCTTTTCCCTATCCAGTTCTCCTCTCTTTATAGGGAAATCAAACAATAACAAATGCTGGCGGGGCTGTGGGGAAAAAGGAACCCTCCTCCACTGTTGGTGGGAATGTAGACTGGTCCAACCACTGTGGAAATCAGTGTGGAGATTCCTCAGGGCACTAGGACTAGAGGTTCCATTTGACCCGGCTATTCCTCTGCTGGGTATCTTCCCAGAAGAATTAAAATCATCATACCACAGTGATATATGCACAACCATGTTCATAGCAGCACAATTTGTAATAGCTAAGTCTTGTGTACACTTTCAAAGACCAAATATTATTAGTTTGCTCGGGCCCAAATGTGTATTTATTTATTTTTCTTCTAGCTTAATGTGCCGTATTAGAGTGCACTTATCTAAAAAGTAAAAATCTCACCTCTGGATCATTTATTCCTCTCTCTCCTTTTCTTTAATGACTTGCATAGTGGAAGAAGAAACCATGTCATGAAATAATTCTTAATTAATTATAAACGCTAATATAGTAAGTCTATTCTAATACTTAATCCAAGAATTAATGGTGGCTATATTTTGGAGTTTCATAGTAAAGAAAGCATTAGGTGGAAAATAGATAATCAAGAATATAAATAGAGGGAAAGAGTTGTGTATTCAGGAATATAAACAGAGGAGTGGAGATGGGTACTATTCGGGAAAAAAGCATGTAAGATTCAAAGGACAGAAATCGATAGCATTAGGAGATGAGGCCACCAATTGCTAAATCCCTAAAATGGATCATTTTGATCTGGATCATCCCTAAACATTATTTTGGGACTAATTTCCAACAATTGCATTTAATGAAAGGTTTATTTCTACAACATTTTGCATGTAGCAACAGAGTCTAAGTACAGTATAAGTGCAATTCATTTTTGCAGAATGCAGTCTCACAACAGAAAGTAAGAGAAAAAGGGAAAAAATGGAATAAAACAGGGAAATAGGGTAACAGATACAAGGCAATGCTGTCCCGCGCTTTAGAGAAAGAAACAGGTGTGCATTTACGAGGCATCTCTCAAGATAAAATTTAAAGTTTTATTTTCCTCCTCCCATTGAGGATGGGGAAAAAGTAATGGCTTGCAAATAAAATTTACAACAGTAACCATCTTTACCTCTACAAGAAGGCATATTTTAATATTGTCCTACTCACTTTCTAAGTAAGTCTGTTAGATGAAGAAAGATATTACTGTATTTTGTGAACTATTTAAATAAACTGTTTTAAAAATAGAAATTAACACACACAGTTCTGTTGCTTTTAAAAAATACTTTCTTAAACCTAATTCTGAAAATTTCTTAAACCTAGTTCTGAAAATGAAAACAGGTGATCACTAAAAACATAGCAGAAGACAGGATGAGTCAAGGCACAAAATGAAGTTTTAAAGAGCAAACTGAAGCACAGAGCATATGTGAACATACCGAGTGCTGTGCCAGAGCTGGCTCCTGCAGGCTCCTCAGTGTTGATGGAGCTAACGACACATCCATGTTCAGTGCATTTCAACTGGTTGTTCAGAACTGACCGTGATGAACATATTTAAGCCATGAATATTTGCACTGTGAAACTTTTCAAGGCTACAAATCCCTGGTTCTAACTTCCCAAACCTTAATATACACGGAAGCGCACACACACACACACACACACACACACACACACACAAACTGGGTCATCATCATACAAGTACAAAAAACATTTAACCAGTCTCTAGCCTTCTTGTAAGTTTCCTTAAGAATATATGAATTCCTTAATTTCCTTAGGTATATATTCATGTTTACTTCACCCTGAATATTTTGCAGTTTTTGGCATACTTGCTTGAAAATTAGCACAATAAGTGCTAAAGTTATTTGCTTACTTATGTATGCATCTCTGAGAGGTAAAGGTAGGCCAAAAAAAAAAAATTGTCATGGTCATTTCTGCCTGGTTGGAGGGACAAGACATCATGTGATTGTTAGGTAGTTAGAAGAGATAATTCCAGATGTAAGGATTGAGTAACCCGATCCTGAATGAATACAGGTAGAAGAACATATCCGCTGTTTCCTCAGAAAGATACACAAATAGGTCACAGGAAGAAATAAAAAGAAAACTAGATATTTTATTATAGTTCTTCACAAAATTTTCAGGTCTGAAGTATTCCCATGAATACATTTGTCTCAGTTAAATTGTTTACTAGTTATATTTGAGATGTTATATATTAAATTGAATACTTTGGGTTATCAAAGAGTTGAGTTTCAGTACAACCCATGCTGTTAAACAGTTGAGTATAACTTGATATGGTGACACACTCCAATAATCACAGCTAGTCAGGAACTTTACAAGTTCAAGCCCAGCCTGGGCAATTTAGTGAGATGTTGTCTCAAAAATAAATGAATAAATAAATATATAAGTAAATCAAGCGAGCAAGCTGAGGATGTAGTTCTCCCTGGTTTCGTGTCGCAATACTACAAACAAACAAACAAATCAATAATAATAGTTTCGAATGTTATTGCACTTTACAACTTACCTTTATTTTTATTATCTGCAATAGACACATTTGTATTTATGTCAGAAGTCCCCAAGCTTTAAAGAAACTGCAGATATAAAAACATGGAGCACGTTCTTTGGCACAAGATGCAACAGGCCCATGTATAAGAGCTTTTGCTTTCCATTAGTTCAATTGCAGTTGATTTCCAAACTCCTGTGAATCTCAGTTATCTCTAATGTTAAGTGAGGATGATAATATATTTCTGTATTTTGTGAGGATTAGAAAGATGTAATCACGTGTTTTGTCTGGTGTTGTGTACTTACTTGGCCAGCAATAAATAATGAACTTGACTATCATTACAGCCACCATTTAAAATTCATATGCAAATGAATTTTTGAGCAAAATCAAATATCAGATATACCAGATCAGTGTTAAACCAAACAAACAAATGAAAACCTGGCTAGCTTCAGACACTAGGATTTGTTTTGATGCATTTCTTTTATGCATTTGTTTTCTCCATCATTCAAATTTAGGTTCACAAACTCAAGAAGGAATTTCAGTCTCCAGGAAAAGATGGCACATTACAGGTGAGGTTCTCTGCCCAAGACACAGCCTGCGACTTCCTTCTTAGTAGAATCTTCCATCTGTTTCCATGTTGATTTTTCACTTGACAGTTAAAACTGTACATGGCTGTGACTTAACTCTCTGAAGATGTAGAAATTCTGAGTTGAAGATTTGATAAACTCCTTGGGACTCATGAATTTCGGAAACCTTCTCTCAGGAGACCACGTCCATGGAAAATAAACTCCCTGCGGACATTTGTCAAAGTTCAGTTTAGCAGCAACCAGAAAGTACATTTGTCCTGATGAATCAAATCTGCTTACAAAAGATAATAATCAAAAGGTTTATGTTTCACTCACTTAGTAAAAAGTTAAACTTGCCCTTTAGTCCTCTTTGTTCCTTTCTGTTCTTTTTTAAGATGGAAAGTTGCAAGATTCTGTCCACAAGGATTCATTTATAGCCTTGAAATTTAGTTAACATCAAAAAATGTGTCTGAATTTACCATTAATACATTCGATGGACATGCCATTTGTGTGCCTCCAATTGAACTGAAGAGAATTCTTAATTCGGGGTTGGGATCATTGTTTATTGTTGCTGTTGTTGATATCTTCAGGCTGAGATGCCTGGAGCTTTCTCCTTGCTTCATACAAATTCCTCGTGTGCTTTTCAATCTACTGTGAGCAGCTAAAAAGTTGCTATTGCCTGAAATACACTGATGATGCAACAGGCTCCCCTCTTTTGACAGACCTACCTGTTTAATGTCACCTTCGTGCCCCACACCAATTAACGAGCTACCAGCTGCGCCACGGTCTAATAAAGACCCTCATACAGCTTCTAGGAAGGGTCACAGCTCCTTCCAGCACAAGTTAGAAATCTGATTCCTCAGTGTAAACAGCTTTTCTACTATATCCCCAGCAAGATTGTGTACTTTGCTGTTTCAAAAATAAATGTTCCAAACCGTGTTTTACATGAGATGAAGATACCAGAGCCAAAATAAGTGAAGTGGATTTCTGCATATTTTCCATATGGATTTGCTGTCCTCCTACCTTCAGGATAGCCTTGATATATCCTTTTCTTGGATATTTCTCTTCTATAAAGTCTCCACACTCTGGGCTCATGCAGTCTCCACATTCCTCTTTCCTCTCAATATTTAGTTAAACTATGTCCCCAGATGATTTGTTAATCTACTTTAAACTGAGTTCTTATGAAGTGACAAAAATTTAACATTACCTTTACCAGAGGCTTTTTGATGATATTTGAAGCCAGCTTTCATAGCCATATTAAAAAAAAAAAAAAAAGGAAAAGAAACCAGATGGACCTTTTGTCAGTTGCCACAATATGATGACTTCCTGCGCACCACCCTGAAATGCAGCCATGGATTTATCTTCCTTATTTCATACGAGGGCAGGTATGATTCTCTATTTGACTTTGTATCCTGAGTGCTCTGAGCAGTGCCTGACATGTACTTTTTAGGAAAATGTACTAAAAGAATGAACAATCAGTAAATGATGTTTTGTGCAAGCCAGCAAGATAAAAATGAGGAATAGGCCTTAATATGCAGATTTTTTAGTATACAGCCATCTAAGTGAGGTCAACGTGGGCTTTATACAACCTGAAACAAACAAAAATTATTCTCATGACATGGTGAGAACACCAGAAACCTAAAGCACTCGGCGTACACATGTATTCTGCAGGCAAACTGGAAACCTACTAATGCCTTTCCCAAAAAGGAAACTGAAAGAAACCCAACACCCTAAGGAAATTTTTTCTTCTCCCAGTTATGAGAAAAGAAACATTGCTTAAAGAGTACAAGGCAATGGCATTTTGCTTGAAATCTGTACTAACCCACAAAAAAAGAATAATAGCAGTTTAGGAGTTTTTTCAGGAGTTTTCAGGAGTTGCTGCATAAAACCTCTAAAACATAGATCAATACATTTATTCAAAATAATTCATTAATTCTTCCCATTAAAATAGTATATATTTATTTTTTGATCAAAGTGTTTCTATCTGTACAGATGTGATAAATGGATGTACATGTGTTATGAGAATAAAAAATCTCAAATAGCTACACTGTCTTTCACAAGTTACTGTAAACATAATTTATAATTAAGATCTATCATCCTCCAAGAATTGCTTTTAAATGTCATTTGAAAATAAATTGGAGTACTACCTGCACAATAAAATCACCATATATTTAACATTTTCCAATATTATTTTTCTTCCTTTAGAGCTGTCTGGGGGAGAGTGTGTGTCTCTGTGTATTAAAACGACAATAGATTTTGGCTTCTATGTTTTGTTCATACTTTACACAAAGGAAATGCATAGCAAAGTAAAAATAAAATTGTTAACATGATTTTCAAAGTATTCATCAAGAGATATTTTTAGATAAACGTTGATGTTGGAAATTCATAAGAATTTATAAAAAAACAATATTGGAAAAGTTCATTTTCTTCTCATGTTAAAGGGAAAGAGAGGGAGAGAATGAGAATGTCTAGGATTATAGGATATGCTAAGCCAATAAAAGGAAGTAATGAAATAATATCAAGAAGTAGAAAAATAGAAAACACAGAAATAAAATGTCTGTTAAATCAGTATTCACTTTCAGAGCTCTACTATGCAGCATGTATCGGCCATGTGAAAATAATTACTGAACAGATTTTGAAAATATATAGTAGGAGTCAGTTATTCATCAAGTTAAGACTTATTTTTGGATTTGAAAAAGATCTTTAAGTAAGATAATAACATGGTGTCAGCCTGCACGAGAAGACTACATGGATGATGAAGTTTAAATTGTTCTGAATGCCTGTAAATTGATAAAATTGCATTCAAAATAATACCTTGATTTTTTTATTAGGGCTGTGACTGTGATTCCAACACTTTTGTGTAGAACAAAATACACTATACAAAATTAGTAAAACTTGTTGTCATAGAAAAGAAACAAATTATAGAACAGTTAAAAAAAAAATGGAATGAACTGCTAAAAGACAGAGAAAACCAGAGAGAAAACAGCATTTCAACTGTTAATTCAAAAAATCACTTAGGAAATGGAACTACAGATTTCTCGACCTCACATTCTGTTACTTATTTGTATTTTAAAAGCCTCAATGGATGAGAGTTATGTTTTAACATTTTGTGTTCTAAAGATAACACCCTTTTTAAAAATTATACCTTTAATGGGTGTAACTCAAAACAAACTGGTTTATTGTAATATGGGTAGAATGAGTATCTTCAGGGCATTCCCTGGGAAAAAATAAAATTGGGGAGGAATTAAATTTTATTTTAGATCACAATGATTGTCATTTCTATATCAATATATTTTCCATTAAATGGAAGTTCTTACTCCATGTTATTCTGATATCTGTACAAATAGAAAGCCAGAAGTCCTCTTGCCAATATATTAAAAGCTGCTGGAGCTTGGTGATAGGTTTTCACACTTCAACAACATTGATTTAATCTTCATAATTCTACTGAAAAAGCAAAAACTTTTGAATGTACGATGTGTAGGAAAATGGAAAAGAAACAGAAGAGATTAGAAGAAGGGAATGGATACTGTACTTCTGTCTGTCCCGACTGGAATGTCAGCTCTAGCTCCTGTGCATTGATGTGTCTGAAGCTTCCAGTATAGAGGCTTCAGGATCAACTTTCACTTCAACTTAATGACGCCTGTTTGAAGCAATGAAATCCATGTTCCCTAGTAGTGGCAGCAACAATATATCATTTCTAACATTGGTCACTTTTACTGTTGGATCTTCAAATACTGGTAAGAGTATTTTGAGGTTAGAATGACATTCGCTTTGCAAGTTCACTTTTTTTCATACCTGGTATCAGCTTGTACAGAGTGACGGATAACACTGAATTTCTGAGTATTTGGAGTGACCTGTGTCAGAACTTTTCTGACATGAAATATTATGCATTATTCATAATGTTCAAACTCTTCAAAATTCAGCAAGCATGATTTAATTTCAGACCAGCAGATTAAAATTAGCATGACATTTGGGGCATTGTTATTAAGTTGGATAATAAAAGAAACAATTATGTGAATATTGCCGGGGAGGTCCATTAAATAATATGTCTTTAGAAATCCAAACACATAAGTTTAAACTGTCTTTTGCAATGGGCCATTAAAACTCTTTTTGGTATACGCGTTCTAATAATATTTAATTGAGCTAAAGTTTTTTTTTTTCTTTCTTCTTTATTATGATTTAATAATCTACCTAGAAAGTTACTTGGTCGAAGTTAGAGTGGATGGCCTGACATTTCAGAATCCAATCTCTCCTACTCTAGCTTTCGGTTCAAAACCTTTGATCAATTATACAACAGGAGCCTTGAAGATCAAAAGATTCCTAACTGCTAGCGAGCAAATACGGAGCAGCGGAGTAACATTGGGCTGAAGTTACTCATAACAGGAGATTACAGAAGAAAGAATATGATTGCAGAACGTATTTATTTTACTATTTTTTTCTTGTAGAAAATAATAACGGCATGAGTTGATATAACTCTACCAAAATATATTAGGAGAAAATTTTAAATAAAACATAATTCTAAATTGATGGCTTTTAAAAATTATTTTAGAACAAGAAAATCAATGTAAGGTCAGAAATCTTTTGAGTTAAAATGTTATATTACCTATTAATTTTCTTCTTAGATCAGTTTTACATTGAAATAAAACTGTCAGTTTCTATGTCATTGTAGAAGACCACCAAAAGACTCATGATTACTGATAGCAAATGAATAACCAAAAATTTTCAGGAAGAAATACTCATAATTCAGTAAACCAGAGTTTAATAAACAAAATGTGATAAGAAATATACTAGTCCAAAGTGGAATGTATTTTGTAAATGTTTTCAGATATGCTAATTACTGGGTTAAGGGAAAAAGTCTGAACTCTTTTTTCAAGTATAAACTGTTAATAAAATTGTTTCAGGCACTATATGAATAGCAAGGTTTATGTGGGTCATTGTGGCCAATTTTCTTAATTACTATGGAGGACTTAAGCAGTTTAGGGTTATTTCTTGCTTATTAAAAATTCTCTTTATAAACTGATACAAGTCCAAGATAAAATTTATAATAAATTGATTCTAAGAAACATTTGTAAAATGTAAAATATTTGACAACAATATGCTAACATCTAGTTCATGTTGCTTATGTGGCCAATCGTCTTTGTGAAATTATTATTGTACTTAACTTTTTCTTAAAGAGGCTTTTAATAGTGAATAGTAATAGTCAGCTACTTCCTCTGACCTATTTTATGAGACTATTAAATCATGTTTCTTATTGCCTACTGTCTTAAAAATGTATCCAAGCACCAAACAGATTCTCTTTATTTCATTAAAAAAGTGTTCTGCTATTTCTACTGCCGTCAAACAGTAATAGGTAGCATTTTTCTATGTGGATTTTGCATGCAATATCTGCTTTCTATGTGAATATATAAACCCTCTGCTGAAATTAAAGGGAGATTTGTACGGACCAAAATACAGATAAGTGAAAATCTGGCATTGTAAATGAGAAAAAAGAATTTGGAAAATTATCTGATAAAAACTTCTAGCGTTCGCCTTTAAATTGATAAGCAGTAACATACATGAATTAAATATCAACCAATCCAACAAACTACAATTGTACCTGCTTTGCAAAACTTAATCTGTTTTACAGTTCTGGGGAAGATGACTGTCTTCATGTTTGTACAGGGAAAGTGGCTGTGGTCTTGTCTGTCACTTGACGTGGAGTTTGCAAACGGAAGCAAAATCTCCCAGAGTCCTTTTGCTTACGAACTGAATTGTTTCCGAACAGAAGTGTTGGCATTACTGTATTCTATTCTAGGAGGGCGCCGTTGGCTTTTGGAGGACAAATTCAATCTTTAAAAAAGAGAAAATCCTTCAGCACTGGAATAATATGGATGAAGGTTGAGAACATTATCTTATCAAAATTTCTACTTACTACTATATAAAAAGAGGGGACAGATCAAGAGCAAGAGTGAGAGAGAATTAAAAGAGAAATTTTTTTTTCTCATTTAATTTTAAGCAATTTTCCGTAATTTCTTTATCCTTTCAACTGAAGGAATACATTCAGGAATTAAGGAGTAAAAATTGATTAACTTCAGAATTTTATGACTGGAAAGTTTTACCATTAGAAATAGTTAAGAAAGAGTTTTCTCTTCTCACTGCCTATTCAGGAGTTAAAGACCAGTGAAATAAAGTTTTTTCCAGGTTGAAAAAAAAAAGAGAGAGATCCACCTATGTGGGGTGAAAATCAAAACATATTTGATTGATTTTGTGTCTGGATTTGCTTACCGTGTTCCTTGAGATAAAACTCTCTTTCAGGCTATCCCGAACATGCTCTACTGGTGTTAGTTCACCTACTATGTCCGTGTTTACTCAGGACGCTAAGCCGTCTGTGCTGAAACACTTGGAGTATATTCTTCTTTTCTTTAAAAAAAAATTTTGTTTATATTAGCACATGTTTGCAGTACATAATGATTACATACATTCCTCATATGGCATTGATACATGTACATAACACGTCCTAATTCCTTTTACAGCCCCTTCAACCTTTCCCTCCTCTGTCCATCGCTGTATGCTTTTTTATTTTTATTTTTACGAAGAACATGTATTGGTACATTATATACATAATGATCATAATCAACATGGTTATTTTGTACCTGTACATGATGTATCTTGGCTTTCCCCCCTCTTCCCCTCCCCTCCCTTCCATTCACCCACCCCTCTCTATTTGCAACAAGTTTATTACACTTTTCCATTCTTTTCCCTTTCATCTTACTTTTCTTTTAACCTTCTTCTTTATCCCCCTTTTCCCTGTCTAGTTCTCCTCTCTTTTGAATACTATCTTTTTTTTAACATGTATCTATTATACCCCTTTGTCCTTATTTATGCTTATGTTCTCATATCAGAGAAACAATTTGATGTGTACTGATAAGTGTCTGATTTATTTTACTTAATAGTATGTTCTCAAGGAACATCTTTTTATTACTACTTTAGTTTATTAGTACATGTATGTTTACATAATGTTTACAGTCCTCATGGGAAGTTGGTCTGTGTACTTAGCACATCTTAATTCCTTTTTTCATCCGCTGCCCTTTCCTCCTTTCCCTCCCTTCCCCTCCCCATACCTTGATTACCCCCATTTTTTTGTATATGTTTGCAGTACAAAATGAATGGCACCGCGGAGTATTACTCTGCCATAAAGAATGATAGGCTTGCATTATTCGTAGGAAATTGGATGCACCTGGAGACAATAATGTTAATTAAATGAATCAGGCACACAAACTTAAATATTACTTTATTTCCCTTATATGAGAAACCAAGAATGAAAAATAAACAGCAACTAAAATATAAATAACAGGAATGAGGAAGATAGATTACCCTCACAGGGGAAAGAATCAAGGGATGGAGGGGAGAAGGAAGGGAGGGATAAGAGATGAAAAAATAAGAATTGAGATGTCTTGTGTACATGTACCAACTCCGTGTGAGGATGGAAACATTGTGTACCACAAGGAGCATGTAGAGCATATTCTCATCCTTACTCTCTGTAGTTTTATTGCTGCTGGCTTCACTCTGGCCCTCTCTCCCTGCTTACTATTCTCTGGTTTGCTTTCTATTTCTTAGCATCTTCTGTACCTTCTGTGATGAAAATTAGCTCATCTCTGTCTGGATCTGCATATAAAGACAAGAGAGTCGGAGCATCAGGCCTTTCTTTCCCCAGGTGACCTCGGCTAAAAACTGGGCTTTCAACTATGAGTTTATTTATTTACTAGTAAGAAGTTGCTGTTACATTATTAACTTCAGATGATTTTATAGCTCATGAAATTTAATGCCAAGCCTTTAGTTTGATGCCTCTGGCTAGACTTTTATGGCATACAATTATTTTTCACTAATGTAGTGATTCATGTTTTAATTAAAATATATGTTATTATAGTGACCTATTTAAAAACCAGTTTTTGTTAAGTATTAAAGCCATTATAATCTATATATCTATAAACTCTACTAAGATGATGGCCTTTTTACTTGAAAAATATTTTTCCTGTATATTTTTAATGGTGGAAAGAACACTTAGCATGAAATCCAAATTATTTACAGATTTTTAAGTGCAAAAACTGCGTGTTTACCAATGGGCACAATTTCGTTGCTTGGATGTTCATAATTAATTTATTTTGTATAATTGAAAATTCTTACACAGAAGTTAGTAACTCTGTTTTTCCCTCTTCTCTATTCTTGGCAAGCACTATTTTTTCTTAGAGCTAATAAATTTGATGTGGTAGATATTTCACATATGTGGAACGAATTATTCAGTATTTGTCCTTCTGTAACTGGGTAGTTTACTTAACCTTGATGTCTTGAAGGTTCATTAATTTTCTTGCATATTTTAGGATTTTTCTTTTTTAAGAATCAGTACTATGCCGTTATATGTATATAACATTTTCTCTATCTATTCATCTATAAAAATACATTCATGTTTCTTCCACATCTTGGCTACTGTGAATGTGGGAGTAGTAGTTTCCCTTAAAGATTCCAACTGAAATTCTTTAGACTAAATAACCAGAAATTCAATTCCTAGATCACATTGTAGTTCTATATTTAGGCATTCCATACTGTTTCTCAGTGACAACTATTTCTTATCGATATCTGTGTGCAATGGAAAGAAAATGGAAGCACCATTCTCTTTTTTCCCTGATGAAATGAGAATATAGATACGCAATAAGATTCCTTAATAAGATCTTTCTCACAATATCTCTGTGCAGGATGTCATCCACTACACCTGTACAAAAATAGAAAATGTCAACATTTAGATGGATGTTCTTGGAGCATGGAAGTCACTCCTGTCAACTTTAACCCAGAACAGTCCCATAATTACAGTGTATTTTATTTTTACCTCCAGAAAATGACTTAAGCACTGAATCTGGGTCCTACATTGCTTCTAAGTTTCTCACAAAGGAAATAATTTGCTTCAGAATGGTAACAGTGTGATAGGTGGGGACCTTCTCTGGCTGTTGCAACTTGTTGTCACTTTCATTTCCATTAAAGTCCTAGATAAATCCTGCTTGGCAAATACTGACATCAGGCAGGCAGGCAGACAACAGGAAGGTGACAAAGAAGGGCTTCAGGCCAATTTTGAAATAGTTCTCTGACTTTAGTTCATGAATACAATGGAAATCAAATTATATGGGTGAGTTCATGCGGGTGTAAGATCAAGCAAAAGCAGAGTTCAGAGAATAAAATATATTTTAAGACCTGAGACAACCAATGCAGTAGAATCCGAGTCACAGACTAGGACAGATAACTCATCTACCTCTATCAGAAGTATCTGGTGCACTGTTTAAAATTATAAATGGCTGCAGCTCATCTCAAGCATTAGAAAAAGAATCTATGTAGAAGACCCCAGTAGTGTACTTAATTTTTCAGAAATTATCTAAGTAACATTTACATAACTGAAGATTTGGAGAACCTTTGATGGTCTGTGATATTCTCTGCTTTCTAGTTATTTTCAGGTGACTCCTAAGGGGAAAAAGTCTTTTACAGAATTGTGCAGTTTAAAGAACACACTTATGTCAAGGTATTTTATGAATTTTGCATCACTCACAAAGTATTTATTCAAGAGTTGCTAACTGTAATTTTGTTCTGGTAACTTCAATGTCATGCAAATGTGAGGAAAACAAAAAATAAGGTCTACTTTTATAACACTATGAGATAAAGGGTTACATAAATTTGAAAAATAAAGTACGGAGAAAACACCGATATCTAGAGTTGGTGGCAGGAAACCCGTTTATATGCAATAGGGGAAAAGGGGTTATGTATCAGATTGTTCAAGCTGCAGTGAGAGAACACAGGAAAAACGTACAATGAATACTAGACGCTCCAAAAATTGTTCTTTCTGTAAGATAAGTGTAAGAGGATGTTATGGAAGCCATTTAAATAGATGCCAGAACTGCTGACCATAAAAAAAATATGGGGAGCCCGTGCGTGTACCACAGTGTCGTTACACTGTGCCAGCACCCCTGAGGAGTCAGCCAAAACGGAGGTCATTTTCTGAACACAGCTCAGTCCTGAATTTAGCCCTAAAAGCAGCCATTCGGAGCCGAGTCCTCCTTTCAAAGTGGGAAAAGGCTACACCCTTGATACCTTTTCCTTATTAAGATAAAGGGCACATGCTACTAAAAAACCCTTTCACTTTGGAAGAAATTTCAAACACACTTAAATAATTTTTTAGAATATTTGCAGTTACAAAAAAGTACCTTTGTTTGTTTTCATGCAGCGAATTTTTAAACAGAGAAAAAGCATAAATAAAACAGGGAAGACTCTGAAACACCAAACTGTATAGAATTTATAGGTGAGCTTATTTAAAATTCAACCCAGCTTCCATGTTTTTGTAATCCTACAGCAATGTTAAAACCTGAACGCTGGGCCCAACAAGGAAATGAGATTGATTATTCCTATCCAGTTTAAATCTTTGTAGTCCTTAGAGAAATCATTCTGAAGAATAAAAATATCAGATAGTGGGAAGAACATAACTCTATCATGAATTTTTACTTTGTTGACTTCATTTGATCGCAAAGTTGAATAGAGTTAGTATCAGTGTTCTGCTTCAAAGAATTGTAGAATTAATTCATTTATATTAGAGTGTTAAAGTATTTAAGCATTCATTGATGTCATTATATTATTGATGTATTATTATAAGACATTAGTTGAGTGCCTTCTAAGGTCCATAAACTCTACAGGTAAACGTACAGTCTAGCAAAAGAGTCAATTGCAGGTCAACATGGTAGACTATATTTCATCTAATCTATATATCTGTAGCTATCTATATGTTTTTAAATTAATTTATTTTTCTTAGTATACATTTGCCATACATAATGATCATTTCATCATTGGAGATTTATATCTGTGCATAATAGGTCTTAATTCTTCTTTTTATCCATTCCCCTCCCCTTCCTTCAATCCTTCTTTCCCTTCTCTTCCCTTCTTTCCCTTTTATATAATTATATGCCTGTGCTGGGGATTTAGCTCAGTGATTAGAGTGCTTGCCTTGCAAGCACAAGGGCCTGAGTTCGATCCCCGGCACCACAAAAAAAAAAAAAAAATTATATGCCTGTAGGGCTGTATGTGCCTTTATGCATAATATGTATACACACACATACATGTACATGTATACATTATATATGTGCATATGCACTATATATATAATTACTATATATATATCCATTAGCAATTGCTTCTAGGATCCCCCAAGATGCCCAAATCCACAGAGGCTCAAGTCCTTTTATAAAATGGCTTATTATTTTCATATAGCACACGCACATCCTCTCACATATCTTAAATCATATCTCTGTTACTTGTGATACCTAGTATAGATGCTATGTAAATAGTTGTATTGTTTAGGGAAAAATGTCAAGAAAATGTATATACATTCAGTACTGATACTTTTTTTTCTAAATATATTCATATTTTGATCATTATACTTGAACCCAGGGATATGGAATCCACAAATGCAGACAGCAGACTATATGTCAGTAATTTTTCTTCCTCGCAGAACTATATAAGCCTTGCTTCTAGAAGATGGTGATTAAGGTGAATAGAATAAGATAAATATGAATCAGAGCATAAATTGTTAAATGGGGGCATTCTATACCATGTCCAAAACACACACAAAGAATAAATACTAAGAGGTTGTACAGTTTCAGGGAACTTTAAGAAGTTTAGTATTATTAAAGTTCAGGCTTAAGAATGAGATTGGAAAGCACGTGGACGATAAGTTTGGATGTAGATGACTTTCCCACAAAAGCCTCCTGTGCTCACTGGTGGGGCTTTCGGGAGGAAATTTGATCCTGGAGTGTGACACTCATTAGTGGACTAGTGCACTGGTGAGCTGCTAACGAACTGTGACTCTGGGCCTAGTTGAAGGAGGTGGGTTCCGGGGCAGGAAGGCCCCTCCCTTAACTCTCTTTGCTTCCCATCCGCCGCGCCATGCGAACTTCCTCTCCGTGCCATTCTGCCTGCGAGCCAGTCGGCCCCGGACTGAATGTGACCCAAAATAAACCTTTCTTGCTTTGCTTTGTGATATTGGGTCTTGCGTCTCCACAAAGAGGAAAGTAACTAAGACAAAGTTACTAAGCCTAAGGAATTTGAAATTTGTATTAGATATCTTATTATATCATGGGCTAAGAATGATAAACAAAATTCAATGCAATTTTTCAAGTAATTTTAAAAAGAATTTAAGTTTATGAATCACTTGACAGCAAGAAAAACTGAGGTTTTGATGTAACAGACAGCTGCTTGATGACGCTCTTCATGTGGCTCTTGTTCAGGGCTCTTCTCTTTACACCTCATGTCTTCCAGAAAATGGCTCAATACAACCTGCCTGGCAGAGATGATTTATGGAGTTGGTGTTACGTATGACTATTACTGGATTCTGTGCCTGATGGTAGAGGATACGTAATGATAGTATTATTATCAATATTAACATCCATCATAAATATGAACTTTCATTTGGGGGGGAGAAGAAAACAATTACGTTTTACTGTGCTACATATAAGGGAGAAAGTTCTATTTTACAGCGGAAAGTAGCCTATATGTCCATCAAAAGATGATTGAAGAAATATGGTAATTATACATAATAGAATACTATTCTGCCATAAAGAAGAATAAACTTTGGTCATTTGTAGGAAAATGAATTTGTCAATATTATGCTCATGTATATAGCAGCACAGTTCATAACAAACGAGCATAAAACAAGCCCCGATTCTTGCCTAGAAGACAAACATATGCAGTTGCTTTTGGCGATGTAAGGATTTCACATGGTTGTAATTATGGCAGAATATTTTAGATCAGTAAAAATTAATACAGTACATACTTTTAAAGACATTTTAAGATACCTTTTGTTTCTGTTGTTTTGTGTGAGAGACACGTTGTATGTGTGATCTGGGAGAACAAAAAAGAATAAATCCTTCCTCTGAAAGAATCAGTTCCTCATGCATCTGATACAGGTTTGATTATTGTTGACAAAACAGTCTTAAAGTTAAAAATATAGTTCTTAGAATTGTCAAGAATATTCTAATGCCTAAAATATATAGGTATAACTTAACTTGTATATAGTTAATTTATATACATTATAGACTGAAAAAAAATATTTTCCTTCTTTCTGAAAAGCAAATATGGGGAGGAAAATCTTGTGTTCTTTACTGTTAAAGGATTTGTCTTTTTATCTACAGGATACCTTCCAGATTTCATTGAACTATTTATTCTGGGACAGACATGTTTCCAAGTTTATTGTGTTCTTTAGCCTTAAATAGCTTTGTTTTGTTTGGACCTTGCCTTGATTTGGAGAAAAAGATGTTTCACTCCATGAGGTAGATTTCTAAATGATGCTCTTGAAATAGACCAAAGTAGCAAATAATCTGCATGGATTGGTTCAGCTGTGAAAATAACGGGCTCCCGCAGCCCCCTTGTCTTCTCGGAGTTTCAACACTGGAAGATGGTGAATGGTTCCAGTACTGCTCACAGACTTACCAAAGAAAAGTCTGTGGAAATCAACAGCACTTTTTCTCAACTTCAACATATATTCAGAAATGTTATTCATCCCTTCTGAGTGCTATAAAAATCAAGCAGTTAAGGTTTTTCTTTTGCACCTAAATGTACGGCAAACATTTTCTCCGCTCATTAGGTTTGTTTGTTTCATTGTTTAAGAAACTTCAACATACATTTTTACCTAGGAGTCCTAGGTTTTATCAAAAATTAATGAATTAATAAAATTCAAAAATTGTATGTTCTAAAAGTTAAAATGTGTTTTATGTACTAATTTATGGTCAGTTTTTTTCTGAGTTAATGCATTTGAGTTTGTGTGTATGTGTTTGTGTGTGTGTGCACACTCATATCTATGCATCTTCAAATGTCTCTAGCATGGATTTCAGTGCCTTACATTTTATAACTAACTGGAACATGGCTGGCATTTAGGAAAGCATTCATTTACTTTTGCATGTCAAGTGTGAAAATACAGCTTTGCTCTCACACAGTGACTAATGAGCCTGCCAGGAGAATGGTGTTTTACAGAGTTTTATGCAACAAAAGACTAGTGGCTACTTTTTATTCTATACTGAAGGTAGCAAAACATGGCAGGCAGAACCAAAATGTCAAATGTAATCTATCATGACTCAATTACATGTGACAAGAGACATAAAACTAAAGAAATATATTATGCAATAAATCTAACTAAACATATTAGATAATGAAAATACTTTATTTTTATAATCCATTTATTTGATTATATGCAAATATATCTATTCAATTTCCCCAAGACATAATTATGATATATGTAAATATTATGCTATTATCCATCTGTTCCTTTTTGAATATTGTAAGAAAATACAATCTCTTTAAATTTATCATTAATTCTTTCAAATCAGAGAACAATAGGAGACTAGTCAACATTTATTACAAGAAATATCTGAGATGAGTAGTTTCAATATCAGTTTGTCAATAAAATGTGAAGAATAAAAATTGCTGCAATTTCCTAGAGCAAGTAGTAGCAATTTTTTTTTAAAGTTTATATAGTCAGAAATCTGAGAAGAAATTGAACATACAAACCTGTGTCAGTATTTTTATGTTGAGTTTAGATATAAGCATCATAAAATATCCCATTACGACATTTTGGACCCAGATATTTTCAAAGCTGAAACACAATCCAAGGAAGCAATAGTGGGCTTCTAGGACATTTCATATAATATTTCTTTCAGAAATAGACACCCACTATCAAATAAAATAAAAGCTATTTTATTCAGATTTCCTATAGCAACGTTGACCTGGGACACACTTTCAAGCACACAGGTGGTTATTTATCCAGTATATCACAGTTGATGGAGACTTCTGAGGCCTCAAATTGTGCCGTTCAATAAGGTAACCACCAGGTGTATATGGCTATTTAAATATAACTTTCAATTAACTAAATCTCCTTAAAATAAAACTTTCAGTTCTTCAATGCCAGCCTCATTTCAAGTTGTCAATAGTCATATGTAATTTGTGGCGCCTGTTTTTATCTATTAGGAAACAAAGTCCTGGATCTATACTCCATACTGGAATTCTTTAGTGTAGTGAGCTTTTATTTCTAAACATTTCTTTTCCTTGACAAAATAGAATAGAAATTTGACCTTAAGGGCCTAAGCACTTATATTCTATTAATTTTACCTCAATCATTTTAAGTTAAATTTATTGTTCTCATTTAGGTAGTCCCTCTGGTTAGCTCATAAATCTTATTTCTTTCTTCATTTTCCTTTTTTTTGTGCGGGACTCACCACACTAGTTTCCTTGATCTCCAGATACTCCACGGGTTTTCTAAGCACTAGCTGATTTCACTACCTCAAATGTTATTTCAATGGAAACAAGAGTCACACTTTTACAGATTTTGACTTCTGCCTAAATATTACTTCCTCAGAACTTAATCTGAATTTCAAATTTAAAAATGTTAAAAGTATCCTTGTAGGGGTCAAAGTATTTTCTTCAAAGCTGAAATATTCTAAAATATATAATCACTATCATTTTTGCTGAAATACCTACTATCATATCAGTAGCACATAGAGAACATTTACTGTGGTAGTTAACTGTCCTGTGAACTTGAGTAGCAAATGCCCATCCAATTGGCTTAGCATAGCTCTGTGTGCAATGGAATGGATCTGCTGAATGTGGAAGATCCACTCTGGGTGTGAGTGGCACCAACCAATAGACTTGAGGCCTGAATGGAATAAAAAAAGGGAAAGGGAAGAAAGGCTCTCTGTTTCTTTTGAAGAGCTCTAATCTTAGTCTTCACCTTGGCCATCTGTCTTCTAGCTTCCAGCACAGACCATTAAGCTATCTGATTCAAACTTGCAGGGACTGTAGAGTAAGCTTGGGTGTAAAATTTTAGACTGGATCCTTCAGATCTCTAGTGCATATACAGCCCTTTTTCAATCTCCTATACGTGACTCTGCAGGCATCCATTGTGAGCCTACCTTGTAAATTCATATATTAAAATATTAAATCTTTTTCTCCAGTGAGCACTTACTGATACTTTTACTGTAGTTTAAGTAAATATAGAGTGGTTCCAAGAACTTTACATATATTGGCATCCTATGAGGATGCATGTCTTTATTTGCATGCACAGATGACCAAAATGTGAGTGATAAGGTGTAGATAGGTATCTGTCCGTGGCTTAGACATGGTGGTGTCTGGGTTCAAATCCTGACACTCTGGGAGGTTCATTTGTTCACTAACATTGTTTTAAATTAGTTCTATTTCCAGTATTCTATCTCTGATGTCTCCAATCAGTACTTACCACATAGTGTCCCTTAATAAATACTTATTTAATTAATGAATCAACAAAGTAAAATGATTCATCTTTAAAAAGTAAATGTAAATGTGAAAATAAGTTAATAAAGTTCCAGTGATTTTCAATGTACCCGGATCTTTTTTTATCTTGCCTTTTTTTAAAATTAAGAGAACAATCCCACTGAGATTGAATGTGATGAATGACATCAGTAATTATTGTCAGTGTTACAAGACTTCCCACTCTTTGGCCTTGGTAAGTTTCACAACTTCTCCCTGACAAAAGATTTACGGGTAGGCTCTGCCTTTTCTGCTCTGTCAGGTTAATGTACAGAGGAAGGTTTTCTAATGCAGTGATGCATAAAAGTCCGAATTCAGGAGAGCACTACAGAATGGTGTTGAGTGGGTATTAGGTTTCAGAACAGCAAATTTAAGAATTAGTCAGATTGTGCTTCACTTAGATGGATAATGTAAGGAACAGCCTCAAACCCCAGTGTCTTATAAAACAAAACTTTATATTTTGTTCGTGCTGTCTGTCCATTAAGGACTTGTGGGGATGCTATATGTCCATACTGCTCGTATTTCAATGTCCGTGAAGTGTCTATCTCAGCCTGCAGGGGCTGCACTAGGCTGCCAAACCAGCTTCCATCTCACATGTTTTAAATTGCCATGACGGAGGAAAAAAGGAGAGTTATACTGAGTTAATACTAACAATTTAAAGCACAACCTCTAAGGGACACGTGATCTGGGTTCATAATTTCTACTCAAACTAGCCACTTGCCACCTCCAACCTCTAGCCACAAGCAAGCCAGGAAGTACAATCCTGTAAATACCTGGAAAACAAATATTCAAAGATATTCCTGAACTTCACAATTCCTTGTCACAGAGAGAAAGAAAAAGCAAGTAACTATTACGCAGGCTGGGCATTCTGAGAAAAATGTAAGTCCAGCACTGCAAAGGGATGGCTGTCTACAGGTGATCTGGGAGAGACCCATTCCTAACAGACAACGAAAACTGCTCTCTACCCCTGTGTGGGATCTCTAGCCCTGCCTCACACCCTAACCACACTCCTCTTCCCCGCACAAAAAATCCCAGGCCAGTCTCCTTCCTCTGCTCTCTCCGGTCATTTTGGGGCTAGTTTAGGAATACTGCCCTGCTATTTTCAGAAGCTTCCTTTTATTAAGTACGGTAGTAAAATCTTTTCATCCCTTCCTGGAATGTGTGTGTTTTTAATATTTGAACACTTTAGGATGGCTACATCACATACAACTTGTACCTAATTGATCAATTCAGCAATAATTTAAACTACAAGGTATCATGTCGAAACACAGCGATTTGTAAAATAGATATTATGTATTTGATTCATTCAGAGTTCTTGCTTTTAGGACAATAAAGTCTAGTTCATCCTCTCTAACATAGTTCAGTAAACACACCTGAAGGATAAGCTTCAGATATTCCTAGGTAAGTGGATGCATCTTGAGACCATACTCTTAAGTGAAATAAATCGGACACACATGTTTAAATCCCACATTGTTTCTCTGGTGTAAGAAACTGAAATGTATATAAAGACTAAAATGTATTATATTGGGAAAGTGAAGAAAATGTCCAAATGGGAAAGGGAACAAGAGAGGGGGAAAGGAACAGAGGGACAAGAGAAATAAGAAATGGAAGGAAAGAATGGAAACAAAGTTTTTGTAAATAGGGAGGGAGCAGGGGGTGAGAAGAGGGAAATGGGAAAAAAAGAATCAACAAGATATGTCATGTACAGGTACAAATCCCCTGTGATGAATGTTATCACTATGTCCATCTAAAATGTACCATTAAAATAAAATTAAAAAACAAAACCACCTGAAAACGAGATATGGTCCAGATCATGTGTTTTTTAGAATCATGAAGAAAACTTGAAATTTCATTTCTTAAAACTCTTATCACTGAAAATTTTCTTCTGGATAATGCCTATAGAGAATGTATTCAGCCAATGATCTCCAATGATGGAAATGTCCAAGTTACCTTTCCTATTTTCGCCTGTTTTCTTGACATCTAACATAAATCGCATGAGTTAATCCCATTATTTACTATAATGTAGTCAAAAGAAATGCAGAGCGGCTCTGTCCCATGATATGTCTTAATGTGCTTTAAAAATAATTCTAAGATAGACCTCTATCTAGTCAACTCCCACTCTCAGTTAACAAATGAATCATCATTTTATGTATGGTCAAATCCAGTTAGTCGAATCTTTAGTGGTTTCAGTATAACTCGTCTGAAATTGTTTTTACCCAAGTCCTTTTCATCTCGCTTGTAATACAGATTCTGTATCTAGGCACTGTATCTTAATAATTAAATAATACGATCATAAATAACTGTTTTTCCATTAGACTCACATAATATTTATAGTAACTTTGTGGCTCTTGATTATAATAGACAGGATGTTGGCCTAAATACCAACATCTTCTTTTGGTTTGTTTGTGTCCATATTTGGTGGATTTATAATATCTTACTTGTTCTTATACGCTACCATTTAGGCAGAATGAGAATTTTCTGTGTTTAAAGAAATATAATTTTCTCTCTCATCTTTATATACAACCGTTATTTTATTATTTTTTTTTCTTTCACAGAAGGATTCGCCACTCATTGTAATCTAGTCCAGCCTTAACTAATGTTCCAGGGAAGACAAAGATGAGTTCATTAAAGGACATTGCAGTATCTGGACAAACACAGGGCTGGCTACATGAGGAAGAGTAGAAGCAGCATTTACTAGTTAAGTCAAATATATGCAATTCTGGCTATAATTTTCATTCCCGTTTTCATGATAAACTCCTTGCTCCATTTATGTTTGTATGATTGCCTTTTTTTATTTTTACCAAGAACATGTATTGGTACATTATATACATAATGATCATAATCAACATGGTTATTTTGTACTTGTACATGATGTGTCTTGGTTTTCTCCCCTCTTCCCCTCTCCTCACTTCCATTCACCCACCCCTCTCTATTTGCAACAGGTTTATTTACATTTTTCCATTTTTTTCTTTCATCTTACTTTTCTTTTAACCTTCTTTTTCCCCCTTCTCCCTATCTATTTCTCCTCTCTTTTGAATACTATATTTTTTTCTTTACATAATATTTATTATACCCCTTTGTCCTTATTTACACTTATGGTTTCTCATATCAGAGAAACAATTTGATGTGTACTGATAAATGTCTGATTTATTTCACTTAAGAGTATGTTCTCAAGGTACATCCATTTACCTACAAATGTCTCTAGTTTGTCCTTTTTTATGGCAGAGTAGTACTCCATTGTGTAGAAAAACCATATCTTCTTTAGCCATTCATTAGTTATTGGGCATTTAGGTTGTTTCCAAGACTTAGCTATTACAAATTGTGTTGCTATGAACATGGTTGTGCATATATCACTGTGGTATGATGATTTTAATTCTTCTGGGAAGATACCAAGCAGAGGAATAGCTGGATCAAATGGAACCTGTAGTTGTAGTTTTCTGAGGAATTTCCACACTGATTTCCACAGTGGTTGGACCAGTTTACAGTCCCACCAGCAGGGGAGGACAGTTCCTTTTTCCCCCACAGCCCCACCAGCGTTTGTTATTGGTTGATTTCTTGATAATAGCTGTTCTTTCTGGAGTGAGATTGTATGATTGCTTTTTGAAAATCACCACAGCATACTATTATTACATAATCATGTTATTTAAGGTTTACACAAATTATGAGAATGTTTTGGATTCCTAGGATGGAAAACACTCAAAACAGTTTTAAAGACACATTGTAAGGTGTGGGCTTTACTAAAAATCCTGGAATAAGTGGTCAACTTAGTAGAAAGAAGGATACAGGAAATATCAAATCCAGGACACACTTTCATTTATCTTTCTTCTCTCCTTCGATGACTCTTTCCTTGGTTTAGTTTGTTAACTTTTTTTTCTAACCATATAAAGTGTGTAAGCTTCTATTTGGTTTTTTTTTTTTTTTTGGTAATTTATTTGACAAAAACTTAAAAATGACCATTCTAGCCTCAAAATTTAAATGACATCACAGGCATATCGTTTGTCAAAATGGCAAAAGTTGTCATCTCTTTCTTTGGGTTATAATTTGTCAATTTTTTTTTTTCGATGCTGAGGATTGAACTCAGAGCCTTGCACTTGCTAGGTAAGTGCTCTATCACTGAGCTAAATCCCCAACCTTTGTCAAATACTTTTATAAGCCAAATAATAAATCACACATATTTGCAAATTTGGAGTAATGTATTCACACCTGATCTTACTATTCCTTGCTGTAATGGAAGAAGAAATAGAAGGCTCGAAGCAAAATATAATCCTTAGCCTAGAATTTACAGTGGTGATTAAACACAAACAGGCCTTACAGAAATAAATGATAGCAAAAACAACAACAACAACAACAATAGAAACAAAAAAATACGGAAAAAAGAAATGGTAGGAATGCGTTGATGAATAAAATGTCTGGTGACGCAAGAAGAAACAAACTGTAAAATGTACATAGTAATGGCCTAAGATAACGTTAGTCATGCTGCTATTCTAATCAAGATGTTTGCAATTTCTTGGATCTCTGAATCTTAAAACAATAAAAGCAGGAGATTAAAAAAAAATCACCTTAAACAAGGAGAGTGTTATGGCTTCTATCTAGATGCTTCCCTGAAGTGGTCATAGGCAGGCTTTCAAATGTGGCTGGATCTAGATTATATGATGGTGGGATGAAGGATGTGACACTGGGATAAATTTATGGTGCAATGCTAAGACTAAGGGAAAGAAAGAGAGCTGCTGTCATCACTTGCTTCTTTACTACTTCACTGTTTTGCTCACTTCTGCCTGCCATAAACTGTTTCTCCGCTCTGACACCCTTCTGCCATGCCCCTTGCTTTGGAGCCAGCCAATTATGGACTGAAACCTCTACAGACTGTGAGCTGAAATAAACCTTTCCTCTTTTAACTTTGGGTGTCGGGTATTTTGTCTCAGCAACAAAAAAAAAGTAACTAAGACAGGGAACAAGACACACATAAATGTACACTGGTGCCTCAATTCACAAACAATTCATTCTTCAATTCTGGTTGCAAATTGAATTGGACCAGAACTGAATCTTGTTGGCCTTTTGGGGGAATTTGATTTGGTTCTCATCCAATTCAGTCTGCGACCAGAATCATAGAAAGAATTAAGTTTGTGAACTGAAGTACCACCGTGATAGAAAAGTGTAAGGGGGACAACCTGTGTTCATATTGACATGATTCATGTGTGGCCTCAAAGAAAATGCTTTCCATCAAATAATTTAAAGAAGACACTATAAATTGTATATAATCTCATAAGTTTGTGTTTTGATTTAAAAAAAAAGCAATTCAAATTACCTCCAGTTCTGAACAAACCATTACCCAACACCTTGTGAATTGAAGTGATTAGAGAAGTGATTCTTCCAGATGACTAGCTTTTTGAGCTTCTGATTAGCACAAAATATCAAAAGAAGAAGCTTTATTGCCAGTGCCTGAAATACTATTTCCAAAAGCACATAAAACACATTTCCCAGTATGTTCCTAAGCATGCCGTATATGCTGTAATAAGATGCTTGATAATATTGTCACATCACAAAAATTCAAAGTCGAATAATAGACTAAAAAATGATCCCTAAACAAATATTAATCATACTGTGTTTGCTTTGCATGAAATGAAAATAATAGCAATCCAAGCCTAGGCATACTTGTGGAGCTATGAATTCTTTAAAAATATGTTCCAGGGTTCAATAGTTTTAACTGTTTCTGATTTTAATACCTTTTGAGAAATTGGGAAAATGTTGGTTACATAAAGATATATCCAACCTAAACCTTTCTTACAAGTAAAATTGCCACTATTGCAAAAACTTCACCTTGGTCACCTGCCTCACCAAGTCATAATCATTTTGGTAATGTACACATTTTTTTAAAAATGCCTTCTATTTGGAAGTCATTGTTAAACTATGTTTTCTCTGTAAGCTAAAAAAAATCTCATAAAAATCTTGATCTATCTGGATGAAAACTTTTCATTAAAAAGTTACTTACAAAACATGTAGTTTGCCATTTTCAAAATATCCAAGTCGAGGCAAAAACTGTAACAAAAAGCCATTATAAATTTTTTTCATATTAAAACAAAACAACAAAGATTTCCATGCAATAATTAAAGCTAAGTTTTAATGTCATCTCTGAAAAGAAACTAAGATATATAATCTTTGCTAACATTGTGTATTTAAAATATTAGTATCCCAAAATTGCATACAATAAGTAATTTACTCTTTAATAAGCTTTATACTTTAGAAATATATTAAATCATATATTTAATATATTTTCGTTGTTTAGACACGAAAAAATAAAAGAGATTTTTATAGTGTTTAGGATTCAATTATTAACAATATAATGGAGTTCTGAAGAATAATATTATAATTAAACTTCTTTAAGATGATTAGAGACTCACCTGCTTTTGAAAAATGCAAAATCTTTACCCAATCACACTTCACGTGTATAAAAGTTATGGGTGTGATTTTGACAGAATTTTTGTGTGACTTGTATATACACAAGTAGGTAAAATTGAAATCTTTGCTAAATTAAGTCTTCTAATCTATGAGCATGTTCCATTTCTTTAAGTATTAATCTTTTTATTTTATCAAAGCTTTGTGATTTCCAGCATAACTTCCTATGTAGATATCATTAGGATTTTATTTTTAGCATTTTATTAAGTTTATATTTTAAGGTGTTTTGTTTTTAGTTTGTCCTTCGTATCCATTCCTATCATAACCTTTTGATCTGGGTTGTCATCAAAATCTCATGTGCCAAATTGTGACTGCCACAGTGGTCGTATTGGGAAGTAGAAGATGTTTTAGGAAGTGGAACCTAGAGCAAGGACATTAGGTTGTTGGGGATGTGCCTTTTTATTTTGTAGGCATGCTTTATTTTTAATATTAGCATATTACTAGCTTTATAAATCTAAGTATTCTTTTATATTTTCTATAAAAGATTGAGAAGATTGGATATCTCATATAAATTTTTGCTAGAATTATCTAGTGAAAACACTTGAACCTGAGATTTATTTCTTGCAGTATATTTTAATTATGAATTCATTTTCCTTAGAACTTATATCACAATTCTGTTTCCATCTTTTAACTAAAGCTGTGACAATACTTTTTTACCACAAGTACTTTCATATTCAAACATTTCCAGGGAATATTGTTCTTCCTTCATCTAATAGATTTCCTCTTTATATGGTAATGTATAGCAAATAAATTTAAAATGTAGTTCCAGAACGAAATATCATAGTCCTTGAGAGATTGCTCCTTATGGAATGCATGCCATTATTAATTTTGATCTGGCTGTCAGGAAGCTCAGGGTCATATTTCTTCCTCAATTACAGCAACATGTTTTCCCTTATGGTGAACAAATTGACGTGCTATTTCCTTACTCCCAAATAACTGAAATTTACATCTCAATTTTATTGATGTGTTTTATCATACATCAGGATTGGGCTAACATCCTTTTGGAGGAGAAGGAAGATAGTAAATACTCTAGATTATTAAACATAGCAGATGCAAGCATGTTTTATTCAGATCTTCTTCAAAAAGAACTTGCAATGAAGCTGTGAGCAGGAAAACACTTTGCAGTGATGCAGTTGTGAGTACAGGCCTAAAACCTTGGGATCCACTGCACCGATCACAGACGACATCTCCCAGAAGCTACCTGGATGATAAAGCTTGTGGATGTTCGGGTGCAGGGCAGCTCAATGCTATGAAAAGATGAGAAAGCATCCTCTGTGAGATAAGACATATGTGAATGACAGACTTTTGCATATCATTCTGTGCCCAATGGGAAGAAGATATAACTTAGAAAACCTGATGGTAAACATAAGCATCCTTCACATGTCAACCACAAGACTGGCAGACTATGATCCCCATACCCATAATTTTAGGCCCAGTCTGGACAGAGTGGCTGGTCCACAATGAAGATATTCATACTCTTTTTGTCTCTATCTCTATCTCTTTCTCTCTCTCGCTTCTTTTGCTGCAGGATACAATAATGGGCTTACTGAAAAACCTGTAACTTTGTCTGATATCTTCAGCACCTTGTAGTACTCCTGATAAATCTCTTGTTCATGTAACCATCTCTCCGCATGTGCTCCCTCACAAATCTAGCCTATGTTACTTAGTCTTGCTACATTTTTTAACCTAAATCAGTGTCTTTTTCCTTTGGATTATTTGATTTCATCAGTCTTTAGGACTTTTGTTTTTGTGATATTAAACACAGTTTTGTTGTGATCAAAATCTAATATTCCATAAAGAATGGAGAAACTATTCTTATATATTTGTATAAATTGTTCTATGGCATATACACGGGGTAATTTGGATAAAAAGAGAAATGAGCCTAATTGTTTGTGTTAGAGTAGTCGAAAGAACACTATAGCAATTACCAAATAAAACTACACATAATGAACAATAAAAATGTGTAGAGTGAAAAGGATATTAATAGTAATATTTTAAATCACTTTCCAACAAATACAAAGGTTCTGTTGTAATTCTTAAAAAAGTAACTACTATCTCAAGAAAAGTATAAGACCATTTCACAAAACGTCATGTACGACACCACTGAGCAGGCCAGGCCTTAATGTAAAATTCAGAATTGTGATGCTTACTTATTGAATCACAATAAGCAAAGCAATGTTTCTTTTACCAGAATGACAAAAATATATGACTTTGAACATAACGAAATGAATATTTTGCAAGGGTTAGTAATGTGTAAAATACTTCTAACACATACATACATATGTAATTTACACATAGTCTATAAAATTATGAAGTATTATTTTATGTAAATTGTCTGATTTTATTCATGTATTTATCTTTAATAGCTTGTTTATATTTTTATTCACCAATTAAACCATTCATATTTATTTTAATATACTATAAAGGTAAAGATGTTAACACTTGGATCCCATTATCTGATTTTGAGAAAAATGAGTATTATATACAATACATATATTCATATATAATTATATATGTATACATATATTTCCTCAAAGCTCTGTGTTTGTGTGTGTGTGTTTGTGTGTGTGTGTGTGTATGTATGTGTTTGTGTTTATAAAAAAATTTTCTGGAGAATCTACATCGCATTTAATTGTTTTTCAAATTTTTTAAACCTTTTGCTTTCAAAATTTGATTTCTTTTGATGATCTTTTATGACAGTCTTTTATTACTCTCTAGAAATCCAGAATTTACAGCACATTTTACACTGCTCACTAGAAGTTGAACTTTCAGTAATGCCACTCCTTTCTTATTTGAAATATTAGTAGCTGTAATACTTTTTTGTTGAAAAAATGTTTCAAAATACGACAGTCATTATATCATCCACATTTCTTAAATCTGCAGGTGGTTTTGATTTAGAGACTAGATTATTGGTTGGACTAGTGATTTGTGAGCAAACTGAATTCAAGTTCATGTACACTGAAAGACTTGTGGCACTAAATAATTGTGAGGAGATTTTTATTTTGCCCATGTACTTGACTTCAGATGAAGTTGATTTTCTGTAATTTAAGATGGAACTCAGAAATGGCTGTCAGAAAGAGACAGATACCATACATTTATTTTTGAATTCAATAAGGCAATTTATTTAGGTTTTTCTTCATTAAATTACAATGGAGACATATTACAAGATTCTAAAGTGCATTTTAGAATCAGTAATGCTATTATCTTTACAAACAATACCTTTGAACATGAAGTTTTATGTAAAGTCAAGGAATTTCTGGGAAATCATAAATTTTTTATACATGTTTTGATTTTTTAAAATCTACACTGGCTGTAAAATAATATTTCAATACACAATACAAAATATCATGCTATATTGATAGTTTGATGCCTGTATGTATCAATAGATATTTCCAAATATACAGTCTGTTTACTGTTTCGTTGTGTTAAAACTCTCATCAATTTGCTATTATTGAACCAAGATTGAGGTATAAATTCTACATACTTTTACATATATTGTCTGAGACATTTTTAAAATATTATCTTATGGAATTGAATTAAACCTTCTAACATAATAAGGAATTGTTGACATTTCAATGATTTAAAGCAAGAAATATAGATCATCCAAAGATTCATTTTTTTTATATTTGCCTAAAAGAGTGTAATTTGCATTATCTACTAACGGGTTAGAAGTTACTACCGTAGTGTTACTCATTCTGAAAATGGTTTCATCCACATCTAACATACTGGTTTGTTGCGAAGTTCTGCTCGCATAACTGTTACCTGATAAGTTCTCATCAGCAACCCATGATGTCTTGCTTGGGCAAGACTCTTAAACTACTTCAATGCACAGTGACTTCTCCACCTTTATGCATGACATATTTCACTATGGGACCATGACAATCAGTTTATTTATGTTTAAAGCTTGGCATCTGACAGCACTTCTCCACTACAGCAGTGCCTAACTCTTTAACAAATGTCAGGTTTGAAGTTATGTCGATAATCCCTGTCTGTGGCCAGTGCTTCTAAAGCTGTCAATAACCTGATCTTTGAAAATATCATCCTACATACTGCTATATTACAGTAACATTTTTAGGTTTTTATTTTAAAATAAAAATCTATGGCTTTTCACTCTGGCTGTCTATTCCACAAAAATGATGTTTTCTCTAAAGCTGTATATTTCTCAATAAAAAAATTATCTAGATGGTACACAAAGTTTGATGGATAAAGAAATGTGTTTTAATCCTCAACTAGTTTTAAAAATCCCTTGGACATGCAGTTTAGCAAGCTCTAAGAAAACACCTTACTGGCTATTGTTTGCTGGTTGTGATTATATGGAGTTTGAAATTTAGTTTGTATTGGACATCTTTATCACTCCAAGTTTTATTCAAAAATAAAGAAAGAGAAAAAAGAAAAGACTTCATAGAAAGGAAAAAAAGAAATTTTTGCTCAGTATTGTTTTTATGTGCTGTTATATTGACTGAATTTGACTTTAAATAAAAGCAATAAAATCATGATAGAGGTTCAGCACAACTACAGATGCTGTCTTCCATTGTAGACTAATAATTCTGTAACCCAAAAGAAAAATGGAAAATAAAACAGTAAATCCAATACCTCATGTGACTTTTCAATTGCTATAAAATTAAGAAAGTAATAATGCAATAATTTCCCGAACGATGCACTGTTCTTGGTACTGAAACCAAGCTCTAATCACAAAGTATTTAACAGAGATGTTTTGACTGGATGACATGGCTTAAATGCCAAAACTCTCAGCGGAAATGCAAACAAATACAGAACATGAAATACTTTTAAGCATTGTTGTAACATTTATTCACAGATTTCAGGGGCAAGAGCAACTCCTTGATGTGGCACTGTCATGAACTAAAACAGAGATTTAGAGAGGCAGCTTATTACTTCAGGAATCTGGCATACTACGGCACAGAGTCAGTGGACTGAGGGTTCTGCTTGTGCTAACAGGCAGAGAGGTTATATGTTCTTGCTGAGGACAGTGACCAAAGCGCTATGAGTCAGAAAGTAAGGAATCCTGTGCTGCCAAAAGCCTGATGCAAGGAATGGTACCAAAACTGAGGCTGTTAATTAGCATATAAGAAATAAATTAAAGATATCAGGGTGGTAAAATGAACTTGTGTAAACGTGCACTTCAGCCACAGTGGGAAAAAGAAACATAGTCATAGTACTTCAAGCTTTCCCAGTTCCACCCTGGTAGCTCCAGGATGTCCTTGCTGCCAGCCATGCCCAGCATAGAGAAGCGTTCTGGCTGATTGGGGCTGTGCATTAGAGGGTATTTTGAGGTTAAATGTCCCTGGCAGACTTCATTGTATCAAAATTTAAGTGAACGAGTGGCTTGTATTTTTCTAGTTTAGCTAAACTATTCATCACAAAGGAGTTTAATTGTCTTATATAATTAAGGTAAATTGACGATATCAATAATATTATAATTAAATGAAAATATCTCTCTAAAATTAGCTCTTATATAACTGTATTATAAAATAAAATAATGCCAATATTGCAACTGAAAAGAAACCTATCAAAATATTAAACATTTAAAAGTTTACTTGAGGGCTGAGGATTTAGCTCAGTGCTTAGAGTGTTTGCCTCGCAAGCATGAGGCCCTGAGTTCGATTTCTGGTACCAAAAAAATAAAATAAAATAAAATAAAAGTTTACTTGAAATGGCAATTTAAGTACTTTGTTGTGAAAGAACTTTGTCAAGAACATGTATCATTCCTTGAGATTTAAAATGATGTTCATATGAAGGCTTCCAGATAAATACAATCACTCAAAACCAAGTATCCAAAAATATGAATGCAAGACATTTTAGACTTTTTTAAAAATTTAAAAATTAAAATGCCTTAATATTTACTTAAATGTCTAATTTTATTCAGTTAATAATTCAATTTCTAATCCTATTCAGTTACTAATCTTTTACAGCTTGTATATTATCTTTATGTTTTACAAACAGAGGTAAATATGTATTTAATTTATGAACAAATAATTTGATGTATTGAGTATATATGCTAAAAGTTTCATTAATATTATTACTTATTCAGAATATTTGCACATTACATCTTTAGTTTTGTGGCATTAAACATCTCTTCCTTTGATTTCTTATTTTGAACTAACCTCAATTTATTTTTTGATGACAAACTTGACTGATTACAAATACTTTTTGATCTTACTTTCTTAAGAAGATTGAATCAAGCATGAGTTCCTTTAAATTGTAATTTTAAAAATGTCAACACCATCACCAATTTATAAATCAAGGTAAGTAGTCTGCATTTAATTTAAAATATTAAGGAATTTGTTTTTCTGTGGCATTCAAATGCATACCAAAATTTCAAATGAGAGGAATAAATGTTAAAGATTTTATGAAGGCTCGCATTCTGTCTGTTCAGAGAGCCAATAAAAATCATTCTTGATTTAAATGTAAGTATTTACATTGACATTTATGTAGAACAGGAGTAATTAAAATCTAGTGTGAATATCACTTTTCCTAAAGTATCAGCTCATATTAATAAAGTTAGAAGAAACACGTGATTCTATATTTTCTTCAAGGATAATTTTGAAGATATTGTCCATTATGATTTATACTCTGTTTTATTAAAGGCCACAGGCAATATTTGTCTTTGATTTTAGAACTAAGAAGAGTGGTATTTGTTTTGAAAAGTTTATTTCATTCAATTAAAATATATTTTTATTATTTGGTTGTGAATGAAAAAAGACATTTGAATGAAAAAGGTACATTTTTTCCATGTAATGGAGTTAGAAACAATGAACAAATGCAAGGAATAAAACAAGTTGCTGTATGTAATACAAAGGAAAGTAACAGAGCAAAAGAGGTTTTTGTTTTTATTGTTAAGTCATATCTAGTTACGTAGGGAGACAGGCACAGCTCTACAAGTTAACATGAAGCAGAGCAAAAGCATTAGAAGGTTAACAGAAACATCCTAACAAATAATGAAGGAGTGAATTCCTGACCAAATAAAGGAAGGTGCTTTGTTCCAAAGCCATTAGCCCTTCATTGCATAATTGAATGAAAATTACTTGTGTTTGAAGAATTGAAGGAAAGAAAATAGCTGAGTCTAAATTTGGGTAATTCAGCAGGAACTAGAATACAAAGGCCTTTGTAATTTTTTATCATACACAGAATTTATTTTCAGTTCAATGTAAAGTACTTGAGATGACTTTAATCAAGAGGTACCATAACATTCATTTCCTTTCATGGTATTAATATGTTGTATATAGAGAATAGATTGGAAGAAAATAGATCATGGCCATAGGAACAGATCTATAGAACTTATACTAATACAACATTTAATTATAGATCACTACAAAACACATTAACACAGACTGCTATCTCACAGTTTCCAATGATCAAAATTCCTGCTGTGCCTTCATTGAATTTCTCAGTACAGTGTCTCAGTAAGCAAAAATAAAGATGCCAGCTGGCTGTAAATTCTCATTTGAAGTGTGAGTTATTCACCAATCTCACATAGTTGTTGGACTTAGTTTCCTTGAAGCTGTAGAAGTCATGTCAGTTTCCTTTTACAAAGACAGCATGGGAGTTACTGACCTTTAGAACCTCTGTTACAGGCACTGTTGATTAGGTCAGATCTTCTCGCAATGTTCACTTTTAGCTTAAAGTCAATTGAAGAAGACTCTAGCTTCATTTGCACAATTTCTTCGCATTTTCTACATAACACAACCTAAACCTGGGAATGATTTCTCATCATGTTTACACATTACACCTATACTCCAGGGAGTGAAAATCTTGGGTGCCATCTGATAATTCTGTCTTCTACAATCAACCCACCCAACATCCTGCAATTCACTTCTCTCCCACATGCAAAGCGTGTTTATCTCCGCCCAAGATTCTCAAGTGTTGTACCATTATAGTAACAGTTCCATTTTTTAAATACCATCTGAATTTACATCTCATCATCTCATTAGCTTAAATTCCAAAATCTTATCTAAATCACATCAACTCAAAGTTCAAAATCTAAATCAAAGGCGAATAAGTATCCTACCCACCCCCTCCCCTTTTTCTCTCCTCTCCTTCTCTCCTCTAGAGAATCAGCAAATCAGCCCCCAACACTTCCAACAATAATTTAAAATGGGATAGGATAGCGGTGGTAGATATTTCACCTCAGAAGGGGAGTAAATAAAATGTAAGGAGTCACTGGTCCATAATACTTCTGAAGTCCACTGGAAAAGTGTTGGATTTTCCTTGATTAGACTTGAGTCTCAGCAATAATCCTCCCTGGCTTCTGGCTGAACTGTCTGGGCTCTTTCTTCAGTCCTCTGCGTCTTTGTTCCTGTCCAGGAAGCGTAGTACATGCTTGCAGTTTTCACAGCATTCTTCCTGCTAGTAGAGTTTTTGTGGGCCTCAAACTCTCTATCATTTTGTATTCCTTAGTCTATTTCAGTGCAAGTCATCACTGTTTCTGCTGAAATTAATTTCTCAAAATCTTTGTGGGTCTTGTGGGGATTTCTGAGGCTTTCAGTCCATTAGACAAAAGCCACATTCACAAATCTTTTTGGATAATCCTGTCTCTGTCCCAGGCTTCTGCTGAAATGGCTGAGGGACAATACCCTCAAGCTTTCTTGAGGCCTGTAGTTTGAGTCAAAAGATGGTGAGGCACATGCTTAATCTCCTGAAAATATCCCTTTTTCGACTGACTTTTTTTTTTTCTTTTGATCAATCTGAGGTTTCAACAGAAGGTTATAGGAACACTCAGTCTTTCTATGTACTACGGTTTTAACAGACATTTCTGGTGTGCAGAATCTTTGTCACTTGGAGAAGAAAAGAACCTTCACAATTATTTCGATTGCTTCCTTTTTAAGTAGTTCTTCATTTTATTTACCTATTTTGTCTCAAATTTTTACCATAAGCAGCAAGAAGGAAATAGGTGGCGATGCTAAGTGTTGTTTATAAATTTCCTTAGCTATGTATTCAAGTTTATCACTCACAAATTTTGCATCCACATAACTACAGGACACAATTTCTCTAGGTTTTCTACACTACATAGCAACTAAATCCCTTCTTAAAGTTCCCAGTAGCTCATTTCTTATTTCCTTCTGAGTATGTACCAACAGCGTCCTTGGAGTCCAGGTTATGATATAATCTAGGCTGAGCAAGATGATTTAGACTTTTTCTGATGATTCTATCATGTTACTCAAAAATCTACCCTTATCTACTCAATTGCTTGTCCCCAAAATGCACCACCATTTTAGTAGTTTGTTGCAGTTGTAGCTGATTATCTTCATCATGACATACATATAATTTCTGTACAGCATCCATGGGTTAGGTTACTGACCACAGTTTAGCTGTGTCTTCTGTTCAAGGTCATATGAAAACAGCAAATGTGTTGATCCTATCTGGGAGTTAGAGTTCTTTTCCCAGCTTATTGGTTGTTTGGGGAGTGAAGTCCCTTCAAGCTAGTGGGACAGAGGTTTTCAGCTCCTAGAAAGTATCCATCAGACTGGGATATACCTCAGTGGTTAGAGTGCTTGTCTTGCAAGCACAAGGCCCTGAGTTTGATCTCCAGCACAAAAAAAAAAAAAAAAAGTATCCATCAGTCTATTTCACATGGCTACATGGCTACCTTTGCAGCATGGAGATTTGTTCCTTCAGTTTTTTTCTTTTGTTCTGTCTTTCTTTTTCTACCTTTCTTTTCAGCGTCTTCTTTCCTCTAGAGGCTGTTTTAAAGGGATCATCTGATCCATCAGAGCAACTCTTTTTTATCAGAGGGAAACTTTTAAAGAGCTAATAAAAGTGGTGCTGCCTAATGTATGGATTTTTAAATACAATAGTTTGACAGTTTATTAATGTTCATTCAGTTATATTAATAGAACTTCTCACTTTATATCTTGTATTACAAAAATATTTTTACTGCATCACGTTACTTACAATTTAAAGTTTATTTTTATCAATGCCTACTAATTTCACAAAACACTGGGTTATAATGTGGTATTTTCACATACACATATACCATATTTTGAATCATACATCCTGGGTGTGAGGGGCAATAAAAAAGAAATAAAGAAGGAAATCTTTCTTCTGTTTCCTCAGAGGAGCTCCAAGCTTCACCTTCACCTTGAATGTTATATCCTAGCTTTCAGCACAGACCATTCTGTTTTCCATAGCAGACCCTCCGGCCTCCTGATATAGGCTTGCACAGGATGCAGCAGTGGGCTCCCATCTTTGACCTTTGGCTGGATCTTTCGTATCTCCAGTGTGTAGACATTCATTTTGCATTCTTCCACACCTGAACTTGTGGGCAGCCAGTATAAGCCTTTCTTGTAAAGCCTTATATATCTGGCATTACATCGGTTTCTCTAGTAGGCACTGACTAATACAGGTATTGTTTCTCAGTTTTGAGAAGCAAAACACAGTCCTTTCCCCATCTTGATAATTCTTCTACATTTTGTAGGACATAATTCAATCTATACTTTTTAGAAGGATTTTGCTTAATCCTCTCCAACCAACACTGGTAAATTTTTTGTCTTCTACAAGAACACATAATTCAAATCTGAAAGCTGGACAGACTATTATGTTTTATTTCTATTTACAGAGGCTTTTTTTCTTCTACTAGATTTAAAAATCTTAAAATATATGGGTAGTGTTTAGCTCAATTTAGTGTATTTAGAATTTAACAATTTAAACAGTATTCTATCTTAAATAGTACAAGCAGTGTAAATATCCATTCTCTTTGTTGATTACTAAATACTCAGATCAAAAGTTATGGCTAATAAAAGTTGGATAATAGAGCCTCAAAAACAATTATTTCTAATCAATGTATAGAAATAGTAATCACTGTTAATCTATATATTTATGAAGATATTCTCTAAACACCAGGCAAATACAGTAATTGCTGATTTAATACCATACTTAACGCAGTGTATGTTTAAATACGTGAGCTAATAATAAAATATTCAGATTTCTCTGAAGTCCTAATTTTGTTTTAATAGCTCAGTGAAGATTACTAAAAGTACTTAAGCTGGTGATTCCCAAGCCCATTTAAACATTAAAGTTACTTACAGAATTTTAAAAATTGCGCTCAATCTTTTTTATTTCCTGTGGTATAGGAGATTTAACCTACAGGCTTGTGCATGTTAAGCAAGCACTTTAAAATTAAGTTGCATCTGTGGCTCCCCTTCCCCGGCTTTTTAAAGAAAGGATCTTGCTTAATTGCTCAGGCTTGCTTCAAATTTGTATTTTCATCTCCCTCTCCTGAGGAACTGGAATTACAGGTGTGCACCCCACACCCAGTTAATCATACTCAACCTTGAAGATCATTTCTAAGTAAGCATATTGCCCAAGTCTCTATAGACTTTTCTTATTTTGGCTTACAAAATTTTCTTTATATTCATATTTCTATATTTTAAATTTCACTTAACATCATTTTTATGGAAAGATCATAATTGTATGTATTTTAAGGGGTCATATGTGATATTTTGATGTATGTATACAACGTGGAATGATTAAATCAAGCTAATTAACATATATATCACCTCAGTTCTCAGTTTTTTGTGGTGAGACTCTTGAAATTTACTCGATTGAAAATTTTTGAACTATGTTATCCATTATTAGTAACTATTCTCACCTAACTATAAAATAATCTCAGAAATTTCTTATTTATAATTTGTTGGGAAGTGGAATGGGGAGTTGTATGTCAGCAGTTACTCACTTTTCTTTTTAGATAATTGCTAGTCATCATAATCTTTCAAGGTTCATTATCATGTTTATAAAAAGATAAGGAAATTCTGCCCCAAAGTAAACTACAATCAGCTATGGGTGTGAACACACTAGTTCAGTGGATTTTTTTATGGAAAACTTCCAATAAAAGAAGTTGCATTTGCAGTAGCTCTAAAGTATGTGATCCTCATGATGTGATCTGTTGATATAAATTTTCATTTTTGTTGCTTCTGCATTCTAAAGGAAATCTTATCACTAAAATCTGCATAGGCAATCTCTTTCATTCAGTAAATTAAATCATTTTCTGATATTCCATTCCTCCATGTATTTTATGAATTTGTCTAGCAATAAAAATCTAGAATCCAAGAATTATTCTTGACACATCTCACTTATATCTACCACAATAAATTCTAAATTGTGTCATCACTTTCTTCTGAATATATTACAAATCTATACATTTCTCTCAACCCCAATATTGACCTGTCCAAACCATCACCATCTCTCCTTTGGTCAAATAGATGCACTGGAAAGGTTCTTTTCTAAGCTTTTTGTTGTATTTCAAGCAGACATAAGTTTAAAAAAAAAAAAAGCAACTTACATTTTGGGTCAAATTTGGATATCTCTCAAAAGCCTCATGCACTGGGGGCTTGTTTCTTAAGGTACTCAGACACGGGGCTTTGGGAGTGATGAGGTTATGTGGCTCCAACCTCGTCAGTGGCTTAACTCAGTGATACATTCAGAATCTGATGGGCCACAAGGAGATGATGAATCTAGGTGGAACCTACTTGACAGGAATGCATCTTGAGAGCCCGTCCTTGGGGACTATATCTCATCCCTAGCACTTTAATCTCCCCTTTCTCTTTCTCTTCCAACTCCTCCTTCTTTGCTGCCATAAGATGAACGGCTTTCCTTCACTGCCCTTGTTACGTTTTTTCTGGCTATCCATAGGCTAAGCAATGAAGCCAGCTGGTCAGGGACTGGAACTTCTGAAAGTGTGCGCCAACATTTACATTTCATCATTCTCAGGTACTTTGTCACAGTGTTGGAAAACAGACTGATGCAGCTTTTGTCATGTTTATGACAACTTGGCTTCTCATTGTTTTTAGGATAAAAACAATTTTTGAATGTACAATTTAAGGGCCACAGAATCTATTCTTACTTCTCTACCTGCAGCTTTAACCACCCTGTCCTTTACTCAAAGACCCAAGTACTTTCTTACTACTGACCATTTCTTCATAGTATTATCTTTGTCCAAATACCTTCTCTCCTAATCCCACCACCTGCATATAATTGTATCTAAAATTTCTTTCAAATCTAAGCTTAATCAGGAAAGCATTTTATGATCTATCTGGTTAGTTACTAGAGATATAGTAATCTTTGGTTCATTTCTGCAAACACAGAATATTGATGAACCTGACACACATAAGACATGCAATAGGGGCTGAGGATTTAGCTCAGTGATTAGAGTGCTTGCCTTGCAAGCACAAGGGCCTGAGTTCGATCCCCAGCACCACAAAAAAAAAAAAAAGACATGCAATAAATGTGTTCTCTATTAATTAACAAGTGTTTATAAAACTATGCTCCTCTTCTTTAATACATTTATTTTCAATTTAAATTTCAATTTTCCATACCATTCTTTAATCAATCTTATCTACACCTACTAAAAAATTAGCTCCATATTGGTAGAGTCTATATTGCTTATTGTTTGATATGGTATTTCACAAATAAACACAGTGATTTCCTCAGAGAAAATAATTTGTAACTAGTGCGTGAAAGATAAAAGCATAAAACAGACTTCTAATATAATTTGTTTTCCTTGTATTCATATAAATTTAACATTCCAAAGTAACTGGAAGATTTTCACACTATTTACTTAGTGGTACAAAGAAATGGGTGCACTTTCACTCTAGTTTTCAGAGGTAACTCTAGCTCAGCTCCCTTACATTCATTCTAAGGCTCTCTTGATCTCCATATCACCATGGGGAGGATGGGCACTGAGAAGCATCTGACTCAAAAACAAAGGGAAAGTTGGTAGCGAGTGATAAACAAGTAAACTACACAGTCATATAAGATGCTTAACAGATGCACTAAGAGAGAAAGCAAATGTTTTGGCAAAAATGCCTACTGGATAAAACCCATAGACTAAGGACAATAGATGTTTATGGTTCTCTAGTCAGGTCAAGAAGCACAGGCCAGAAATTTCCTCTTAGTCCTTTGACTTTTTTTTTAGAAAAAAATCAAGTTACTTTACATTTACATGTGTAATCAGTTTTCTTTCTCTCAAACTGAGATAGAAACGATAAGTTTACTAATAAACTCAGCAGCATGTTTTTAAAGACTGTATCCATCTGCGATAATATGGATAATGAGTTTCTTTCACTCTCTTGTTCCAACATACTATACTTGAATATTTTGATTGTTTATTGAGATTTTCTAGTGTCTTTCCTTAATTTTCCTGCAATTTATTAAAGGAAAGAATTATCCTTAGTTTGTTATAGTAACACTATAATTTACATAAATAAAAAAATATATCTATGCATTAACATTTTATTTTTCACATAAACATGTATTTTGTAAGTATCTTTTATCAAGAATTACTCACTAAAAGCAAATTTGAAAGAAAATAAAGAGATTAAAAATGATGGGAAAGATGTGATAAACTGATCTTTGGGTTAGACCTGAGTGTAGAATGTAGAGCAAGAGTTGGGCTTGCAGTTTTGTGAGCTGAGAATTGATTGGCAGAAACTGAACAATGTGTTCAACAGTGTAGTTAGTACAGATGGACAGTAATATAACTGGATGTGAAATATACTCTGAGGCCACCTAGAGCCATTTATTCAATATGCAATAAATTGCAAAGGTGGGAAAACCATAGATATTGATTTATGACACAGAGAGAAATCTTACAAATCTATGCAGCACAGTGTTTAAAAATGATATAAAATTGTGCTAGAAAATAATTGAGTAAAGTCCAGAGTTAACCCACTGGATTTATCAATTTGGAATAATAACTTCGTGAGTAGTTACTGATGTTTTGATACTATACCTCTGAGAATTAAAATAGGGAGGCAACAGAATGATCTAACAAGGAAATAATTTCAGGTTACAATAGACCAATAATTCATTCAAGTTGCCCAAAGGCATATATAATGCAAAGAGTAAAACATTGTATATGCAAACAAAAGATTTAGATCCAGAACACAGTGTAAATAATACAATTGAAAATATAACCAGAAAGGGGCTGGGGTGTAACTCAGTCTCAGAGTGTTTTCCTCACTTGGTTATGGCTCTAGGTTTGCTACCCAGCACCACACACACACACACATACACACACACACAGAGGCCAGAAGAAAGGGAGGAAGTTTTCATTATCTTTCATAAGCAAAGCTCTAACAGTTTTTAAAGGATGTAAGCTTTGTGTGTGTGTGTGTGTGTGTGTGTGTATGTGTGTGTGTGTGTGTGTGTTTGGTAATCAATAGAACAGAAAGAGTGGCCTTAACCTAACACAATTTCTACTGAAACTAAATAGGAACTAATGCCCAGCCGACCCTTTCACTTTGAGCATACATGCTTAACAAATTCTTCACATTACTGTGTGTTGTGTGAAATATAGCATATTTATTTTATTCACAGACTCTGGAGACAGTCTTGCCTCAATGATTCATTAGCTGTGTGAAGATGTGGAAGACATTAAACCTGAGTTGCTGTTTTCTTCTCTGAAAAATAGGAATAGTTGTAATACATTTTTCTTAAAATTTAAAAGGACGAATCAGGTGGTTTAAATTAAATGTTTAATCCATAGTAGACAATAATACTAAAGTAAACATTATAAAATCTCCATTAGGCCAACAATAGGCTTTGTTGTTTGTTTAGTTAATATTATCCTTCAGGAACATTTTTGAATATCTGAGATGACATCTGAATATCTGAATTTTTAAAAAAAAATCTTAGGGATTGGGGATTTAGAGTTAGCACACTTGCCTAGCAAGCACAACGCCCTGAGTTCGATATCCAGCCCCTCTCCCAAAAAAATCCTTAAATAATTTTCATTCCCATACAAGGATATAAAGAAATTTAACAGTTATAAATATCCTGGTTGAACATGAGGCTATTTGGTTAGTTTAGATCAACCCCTCCACTTTGTGTAACACATTAAAAATAAAGGCAGGCCATACATATTTATTTATTGGTTACAGTGTTCCAAGCACATACTTCATGTTTTTGACTGTATCTTATTTAATTCTAAGAGCAAATGCATCAGTATTTTTATCTCTATTTTATACACAAGGAAACTGAGTTTGAGAAAAATGAAATAATTTCACAAGCTCAGATTTTATCTGAAAGTCTTTGATTAGGATAGACATTTAAGTGAAACAAAATAAGTTCATAAGTACGCAGCTGAGGTCAAATGTCAAAGTTGCCACTGCGTCCATGGCAATATGTTTCCTCTTTTAATACATATTTTATTCTATGTGAATGGATAAAAGGTCAACAAGAAAATTCATTGCGGGGGGAAACAACTCACTCAAATGATTTGTCAAAGGTAGATAAGGTCTTCTTAATGAGGTGCCAATCTTTCTAAAGGATTATAATTTGGATATGTAAAGGTGCTTTGCATCTATTATATGTGTTCAATGGAATTATGACATTTATTATGGAGATACAATGCTCTCTGGCATCTGCTGCCAAGAGTTTCCTTCTGTTATTTAATTTGGACCTGCCACATCGCGAGCAAGTTATCCAAACAACTCTTTGTATGGGAGTTATTATATTGTCTCGGATGTACTTGGATTTAAAGAGATTGGCAGAACAATTCAAAGTGTATTTTTTTTTCCTCGAAGTGTCCTGAAAAATTATCATGAATTTTTACAACCATAAACCACTTGCTTTAAATTCTAAACAGTTCCCTACATAGAAAACATTTCAGATCAGTTAACCATACCCTCTCATGAGTACTCAAATTCTGAAGAAATGGCTTTTACAGACAAAATTTCCACTCAATGTCCTATTTCCAATATTTTAGCAAACTTAGTTATAAATTGGTAAGTATAAATATTATTTAGAAGCAAAACATGAAACTACTTTAATACATGTTTTGAAAATGATTCCTTAGGCTGTCCGAACTAGCAAGTTAACAACATATAAACTTGGGCATTCAACGAACTTTGCTTTTCACAATAGTTGCCATATGAAAATATATTAATATTTTCCCTAATCAAATACCTATTTGGTGTTGACCATGGGAAAAGCTAGATATTTTACTATGGGAAAAGTTAATATTAAAATATTGCCTTGCATTTTTAATTATCTTGTTTATGGCTTTAATCCCCACTAAAAGTATGCTAAAGTTCACTGTTCTCATAGAAAAATCAAGTGAAACTTGAAGTTTTAAAACTTTCAAATAGATACAGAATATTGTTATGAATGTGTTGTCAAGAATTCATCAGATATTTAAATAGACAGCTGATTTCATATCTGTTAATGTCCAAGACAATGAACTTAATAAATATCAAGACTTCTCTGATAACTCATATTTCACTTAACACAAAGAACTAAGTACATGTTCTATCAAATATTTTGGATCAATGTCTCTCACAATTTGAATATCTCCTATTAAAAGGCACCAAACTTTAACACTAAAGGTCAGTGAGTGATACCATAAGAAAATGCAACAATAAATACTCTATTAAAACATATGACAAAGGCTAGCGAGGCCCTCAGCATTCTGTGAGCAATGATGATATCTGAAATTAAGGAAAAGGGTTTTTGTTTTCAAAATTAGCTTTAATTCATAGTGCTGAATACTGTTCATTTATGCTAGTAATTCATATGTTTAAAATCAGATATTGATGGAAACAAGAGGTGGTACCTAGTTGAAAGCAAAGGGTCATGGGTGTGACCTCGGGGGTCTCTATTTAGTCTCTGTCCTCTTCCTCTGTTTGTTTCTTACTCTCTGCTCGCTGGCCACTATGAGTTAAGCCTCTATTTCTACCCTACCCTCTTTGCCATAGTATATTACCTTACCGCAGTCCAGAAGCAATAGAGTCAAGTGCCCATGGACTGAAACCTCTGAAATCATGAGCCAAATTAAAATTTTCTTCCCTTTAAATTTTCATCTCAGTGTCACAGAGATGAAAAGGTAACAAATGCAGTTTGGGTACCAGTTGTTCACCTTCTTTTCTTTCTTTAAGCCATTCACTCTGTTCAAATGCTACTCATGAACACCTCAAGGCATTTTTAAAGATGCCTTTCACAAAACTGAATGCTCAATTTCTACCTTACTCCCTACTCTTGCAAATACATCTCTCATTGAATTTACAGAATAATATACTAGTCAGTAACAGTTTAACCAGAAAAGGTGAACAAGCAGGAATTATATATGCAGAAGTGTATTAATAAGGATTTGTTTGCATGATGATGGGGGCTGGCAAAACTGAGCTGTAACTTGGGCATGGATTCAAGCTGCTTACACAGGTAGATTGTCTTCTACTTCTGCAGGGAAGCCTCTGCTTGGTTACTTTCTAGGTTTATCAACTGACTGGAACAGACACATCCAGTTAGCAACTGACTGGAACAGACACATCCAGAATACCTAAGATTATCTCCTTTACTGTCAACTAATTATAGACTTTAATCACATTTACAAAATACCAAGATTTGTCTGACTCAATAAGTGTGAACACATGCAAATCTCCTTAGGCCATTATTAATGTCTAAATAAGTATAAAAACAGAATATTTTTTCTGCCTTACATGACCACTATCTCACTCATAACTAAAAATATGGGATTTTTTCTTGAGAAAAGTGTGTTCTTTGTTCCATGATGTTCTTTTTCTTTGGTGTTCTATAATGTAAATATTATACAAAATTATTATAAGTGTATCTTAGGTTATAAAGGCATGAGAATACAATGAAAGTTGGCAAGTTTATATACAACATTCATAGTAAAATAAAAACAATAGCCATTCTGTGTTGAGACTCACTACACTTGAGTCCCTCGGTTGCTTAATGTGGCAGTAATCTCTCCCATCCCTCCAGGAAGGTGGTATTTCTTTTAGCTTATGTTTTTTGTATGTAAGGGAAAATGTATTAACTTCTCACTGGCCTTTCTTTCCATCTCAGGTCATAGAAATAGTATGGAAACTCTACCAGTTGCTTTCATATCTATATCAGTTGCTTATTCTGAAACTTGAGGAATAATCATAGGATGAGTTTGGAAACCAACTGACCCAATGAAATACTGAATGGAGTTAAACAACTGAACACATGATTTACAAAAACTACTACTCAGACTAGGGAATGAACTTGATGCTTTGGATTTCCAGAAATTAGTAGGCTGTGTTCACCCATAGGTAAAAGTGTTTTCAATTTAATGTAGTTAATTCTTATTTAAAGTATTTGGAATTAAAATATGTTCATGAAGAGAGAATTCTAGAACAAGATCACTTCACTGATATATCCTCTTAACCTTTAAGGAAGAAGTAAAACCAAGCCTATAAAAACCTACTTGGAGAGCACATATGTAGATCACACTTTTCATCTCTCTCTCTCTCTCTCTCTCTGTTTTGTTTTGTTTTGTTTTTTGTTCTATGATTTGCTGATCATAGAACTCAGAGCCTTGCACTTGCTAGGCAAGCACTCTATGACTGAGCTAAATCACCAATCCATTCATCTCTTTATATAAGGAGTAATATGCTTGATATAAAAAGGAAAGGAAATTATATACTAATTAGCTTCATAAAATAGAGGCAACGTCATACCCCAAACATAAAGTTACTTATTCTAGCGATGTACAAAAGTGATAATATTGTCATGATCATTTGAGTATTTAATCTAATTATAAAAGACTTGTTAAATAACTAGTAAATGATTGATCTAAATATGTATTTTCATGGAGGATACATTGTCATAAGCCTCTTCCATACATCTATCTCCACATTGGAACACTCTTTAGGTAGTGCTAAAGATGTTGATGGCTAACACATTCCAGCTGTCTTCCCTGGCAAACTGTGGTTGGCTAGAGATGTAATATATGCATGTGTCCTTTGGGGAGGGTTTGATGTTATGTCACTTCTGCTTCAATTCTGAAAACCTCTGTAAGGTCATTACAGCTCCATAGTTTCCCAGGGAATGTTTAAAATTTTTGCTTTTACCCTGTTGTAGCTCAGGTTCTCCCACAGCCAGCCCTGCTTTCTTTTCTTCTCCATAGGTTTTGATTCTGAGGACATTCCCTTACAAATAATCTATATACAAAAATTTATCTCAAAATTTGTATCCTATGGGATCTGTCCTGTGACACATTAACAAATACAAGGGGAAATATCATACAATATTTTCAACAGATTTTAAAGTACAGTTGAAGCAAATTCAACACATATTCTTTGGTATAGTCTCCTAGGAAACCAGAAATAGAGGAATATTCTAAAGATTAAGTGTATAAAGAGAAACTTAAGGAAAAATAATATCAGTGATTTTTTTTAAACTTTACCATCTAAATATAGTTACTTGCTCAGTAATATAAATTCTACTTGAGATTATCCTAAGCAGAGGTTAACATACCTTTTCTATCAAAAGACAAAATAGTAAACATTTAGACTTTATTGGTCAGAGTCTTTGTCACAATCACTCAATTTGGATTTTGCAGTATGAAAACAAAAGCAATGCATAAATCAATAGACATTTTTCTTTTCTAATAAAACTTTGTTTACAAAAACAGATGGTTGCCCTTGGCTTGTAAGTCACTGTTTGCCAACCACAAAGAATTGAAGAAAGGAAGAAAGAAAGAAAAAGGAGAAAAGAAAAGAGAGAAAGAAGAGAGTAAAGAAGGAAGGAAGGCAGGAAGAAAGGAAGTAGGAGAGACATAATTAGTAAATCAGTGATCATATAGTTAGTACATCCTAAGTGATCACCCTACTACATAGTAGAATTAGTAGATATAAACATCAATGTGCCAAAATACAAAAAAAAAATATTTCTGCTCACATCAGACAGACTCTCTCTCTGATACCACACAACAGACAAATAATAAAAGTGACCAAAAAATACTTTCAGACATAGCAAAATAGACTCTCCAGGGAAAGACACTCAATACTTTTCCCATATTTATACATTTGACTAAAGGCAGGATGCCATCAGTCCCACAGAACGTAATTAGTTTTTACATAGAATCTCATGGCATTCCTTTAACAAGCAGATGCTACAATTAGGGGATACCAGAATATTAAAAAAAAAAAGATAAATTTTAGAATGCAGAAAGCCACACAAAAATAAATTCTGCCTAAGGGCATTAATCAGGCTTCTTGTTCTCAGCACAAATTACCCAACACTGACAACTTAAAAGAAGATATATTTATCTGGCTCATTGTTTCAGAGGATTTGGTCCACCGTGACTGGTTCGAAGGCAGGACCATCATGGCTGAAGGGCAAGGCAGAACATTGCTGCTTATTCAGTATGGGCAGGAAGCAGAGCAGGGGAACAGCACTAGTTTAGACAGGGCCATGGATCTTACATAGTCACCACACAGACATACCCAGAAGTGTGCTTTACTAATCCCCTAGTAGTTGGCAGATAATCAAGGTGACAGTCTTACTTATCACACCAAGAATCTGGCTGACCCCTGAATTATACATGTCCAAGCCAGGTTTCAACCAACATAGCTAAATACTAAAAAAATGAGATGTTTCAATTACTGCCTATCAGAATTCTATTGTGGGTTTATAGTTTGAAGAAGCAAAGCTCCTGAAAAAACAATGAAATAAAGAAATCTTCAACCTTGTTGGATAAATAAGACAAATGACACTGAGAAATATTGACTATGATCCAGTAACTAGGATAAATAGATCTATACTTGGGGAAAAAATGCAATCAATGTAAAGTGATGCCAAAATTACCCAAATATCAGTATTTGCAGGTAAGTGTCACAAAGAAGCCATTTCAACTACACCAAAGAATACTGAGTTACATACATTAGTAATAATAAAGTAGAAAATAATAAAATAATGAAAACTAGAAAAGCTCAGAAGCATAATGTAAGACAAGAGAAAGTATAGAAAATATTTATCCAATGAATTCAAAAATTAAGAAATATAAATTCTCTAAAATTAATAAGAGCAAGAATAAAAAGAAGAAAATATATAATTGGAGTCCCAGAAAGAAAAATATGAGATGAAGTAGAAAAATACCTAAATAAGTAGTGGGGGATAATTTCTCCATATTTGTCAAAAAGCATAAATTTACAAATCGTAGAAGTTTACTAATACATTAGAAGAATAAATTTAAAGCGCATGCATCTATAAGGTTAAGTGGAATAATTCAGACACACAAGTTTAAATACTGCGTAGTTTCTCTTATATGAAATGTCTATATAATGAAATAAAAGACAGATAATAGGAAAAAAGAAAGAAAAAGAAAAGGTATTGTAATCCAGGGCAGACAACGTATCTTGACTTAGTACAATGTCTTACATGTTTCATGTGTTTATGGTTGATTAGTCTTATCTTAAATCTGTAAACAGTGTATAATAATTAACTTTATAAGGTCTTATAAGTTAAATAAATGAATCTGATGCTGGACACAAAAAGAGAGGAGAAAGAGAATTGAAATGTGTTATGTGCGTGTACCAATTCCCTACAGTGACTGTAATCATTATGCACTGCAAACATGTACTAATAAAAGTTTAAAAAGGAATAAGTTTTTTAAAATAATTAGGTATACTATAGCTAAAATGTTGAAAAACAACAATTCATGAAAATTTTAAAAGCATCCAGAAGAAAATGAAAGTACACACAGAAGAATTGTGAAGCACAGCATACTTCACTTTAGAAGGAACTCAGCAGAAGACAGAGGAACCGTCCGACCGACCATACTGCGAACAAGAAGACTTGTCAACTCAGAATTCTACATTAAAGAAAAATATAATTTAAGAGCAAAGGCAAGATATATTCATTTTAAGAATAGTAAAATAAAGAGTCTATGGACAGAGTATTTGCACTACAAGCAAAACCAAAGGAAGTTCATCAACTTAAAGGGACAATATGTAGACTAGAACATAGGGTTTTCACAAAGGAATATTTTAGTGTACTTATACCTGTTTTATTTAAAATAAAAATTACAAGATTGCATTGGGGGTTTTTAACTTAGATAACTTATGTATTTTTTTTTCAGTACTGGGGATTTAACCCAGAGCCTTCGAACTAAACTACACTCTCAGACCTTTTTAAACATTATTTTTTTTAAATTTGTGTTTTGACATAGGGTCTCTCAAAATCGCTAAGTTGCCCAAGCGGGGCTTAGACTTGCAATCCTCCTGCCCCAACTCCAGAATTCTAGGCCTGCAGGCATGCTTCACCATGACTGGCCTATTAAAAATATTTATTTTGTCTAAATATAGGTATGGTATAAATAGTATTAACAATGAAGACTGAGCAACAAGCGTATTGTAAGTTTCTTACACTTTGTATAATGTTACGATATCAAACTAAATAGATTTAAAAAGAATTAAAAGATGTATGTCTTACTGATTACAGAAACCAGTAGTGAATATTATAGAAAAATATTTAGATAATAAGTCAATACAAGGCATTTATAGTCACTATTATGATAAAATAAAAAGTCATAGGAAAAAGTACAAAAGAGAGATAAAAAGAAATCATTAAAAATAATCAGAGCTCCAAAAGGAAGAAAAAGATGTAAGATATACATAGCAGCTTTCACTTACAGAAGTTTGAATTCAGGTGTTTTATATAATTTCAATATCTTTAACTTTTAAACTTTTCCAATATATGGAATAAAATTTGAATACCTTTTTTTTCTGAGACAGTGCATCTCAATGTTGCCTATACTGCACTCTAACGTATGAGCTTGTCATCTTTGAGGTAGCCTGAAGTTTCTCAGTGCTGGGACTTCAGGTGTGAGGCATGGTGCCTGGTTCAATTTAAATAACTATTAATGTCCATCTGCTAATTGAAACACCTGTGTGAGTCCCTTCTTGGCTTTTATTGATTTCTTTAAATCCAGTCTCTTTTCATGGGTCATACAATCTTGCTTCTTTGTATCTCTGGCAATTTTTTCATTAGATACCAAATACTGTGAGTTTACCTTGTTTGATCCTAGATAATTATGCATTCCTATACATATTCTTGAATGTGCCATGAGAGAGTTATATTGGTTGGACTTAGTTTGGTCCTTTAGAGTAATGTTTTTCAAATATGTCAGTTGACTATGTGTCCACTGACAGATGAATGGATAAAGAAAATGGGGTAATTGTAGGCATTGGAGTACTACTCTGCTAAAATGGTGGATAAACTTGAGTCATTTGTAAGAAAATGGATGCACCTTGAGAACATAATATTAAGGGAAATAAATCAGATGTACAAGCTTAAATATCACATGGTTTCTCTTATATAAGAGACCCAAAATATAGATAAAGAGCAAAATAAAACATATATAATGTGAAGGACATAGATCATTCTCAAAAGAAAAAGGAATCAAGAGGGGGGAAGAAAAAATAATTGAGATATGTTATATAAATGTAGCAACTCTCTGCAAAGAATGTAATTATTATGTAATGCAAACCTGCAGTAATAAAAAGAAATGGAAAAAAAAAAAGAAATGGAAAAATAAAATAAAATTTGTCAGTTGAGACCTGAGTAACAGTCTTTCTCCAATAATAAGGCATGGCCTTTCTGTGTACTCTCCAAGACTCGATGAACCTTGACTATTTCCAGGACAGCATCTGGAAATGAGAATTATTCCCATTCTGAGTGCACAAGGCATTGCTAAATCTGACTTTTTGGAGGTTTCCTTCTTTAATCTCTTTTTGTTTACACATACACACACAGACACACACACAGACACACACACACACACACACACACACACACACACACGTACTCTACCAACCCTGAGGGAAACCTTTTGTGGATCTTGAGAGTTCTGACTCTGCCTGCAACTCTTTCCTCTTTGATACTGTCTTGCAAAATCTAGTCACTTTGTTCTCCCAGACTCTCCACTCTGTTTCTCAAATCAGAGTGTTTCCTCCATCCATTTCAACTCCTTGTGCACAGTAACCTGGAAACTCACCTATGGCAGTAAACTGGGCCAATCAGAAGACTTGCTTTTGTTTATCGAGCTTGGAGAGCCCTTTCATTCATTGTGTGAGCTTGGCTGTGTTTGTAAAGTGTTGTTTTCATTTATGCTGTCTATTTATTTTGGCTGTTTACATTGGGGGCAGGGGAATCAGGCTACTGCTATTCTGTCTTAGTTTTAAGAGGTTATAAATAACTTTTCATCTGTGGGTTTGGGGTATTTTGTCCCATCGATAAAAAAAGTACTAAAACAGTTTAAGACAAAAATTGATTAATTCTTAGCATGGTTGAGAATATTCTAAATAGATTTTTACTCTTTGTTAAAATTTATTCATGAAAACAAAGTTATGATAGAGGAATGATTTTCCATATTTTTTCATTGATTCAACTGTTCCTTATAAACAGAAAAATAGCTCAAGTTCCTGAAGGGAAGAAGTGAAGGAGTTGAATTCTCAAACATAAGCAAATTGAGTTGAATGATTCATTCAGTAAGTAAAAATCTTATTTTTACTGATTCTAATATTAAATATTATATTACCTTCCCAAATACTTAAGGATAACAATGGCAAAAATTTTTTTTTCAAAAATTAGGAAACCTCACAATTTCAGTATTTACATCAATCTTAGGAATATTCATCTTTCATGAGCTATCCCTAACCTGATAATATTTTCTTAAAAATTACCTAGGATTGTACATCTCTTGTTACAGTGATATTTGTATATTAAATTAGAAGTAAAACTCTACTGAAGTGAAAGTAGAGATATTGCATGAGAAAAACTGACTCTAAATAAGAATTGTACATAATAAATGTAGTTCAGGCAGTTTGATCAAAAATGAATGTGAGATATTTCATATGAGCAGTTCTTGGCAAATATTTGTGCAAATAGCATATGAATTGTAATGATGAAAGGCAGAGGTAAGTATATTTTTCATTGCTATCTCACGTTATCAATTATATTAAGGAAGTTTGCTCGGGCCAATTTTTCAATAAACGCTGCATTTTAAATTATATAAATAGAAAATGAAGGAAAACAGGATCCTTTGCTCTTATAAAACACCAGAACCACTTTTGACAGGAAATAGGATTATCTGAACTACTGAATATTTATGGGAAAATTATCTACTTAGTGTAGACAGATTTAAATGATAAATCAATAAATCATTCAGGTACTGAGAACTCTAAAGAAGGTGAAAATGTAAATCAAAATGCGTATGTATATAAATGATTATTTTAAGGAGGCTATTTTACTAGAAAAACTAACAGAAAGGAAATATTTGTTTGCCTCTCAAATTCTGATTGTTCCAGTATATAGCTAACTAAGAAATAAGACAGATTTGTCTTCATGTAGTATTTAAAGATTATCTATATTTAGCCCTCAACAATGAATTTTTTAATTTATTGTGTACACTAATGTTTACAGTAAACCTGTTCGTCCAAGGTAGAAGAAAAAAATAGTATCCTAAGTACTACACTTTTCTATGCCCACGAGAGACCTCACATACATATTTCTAAAATGATACTATTTTCCCTTCATAATAACATGTGGAAATATAGTAAATGCTTGTTTCTTGGCAGCTGTATAATGGTTTAATCTCTGGGGTCTTAGTAAAAGAATAAAAAATAAAATTGAGAAGACACCTCGTTCTCATTGCAAGCCAAATAAATATAACTCTAGACAAGGAATACACTTTTTACTCTTCTAGGTACCTCTTGAGAGAATGGAGAATCTGCTTGGACTCAACTGATAACATTGGAACCATTCTTCCTAAAAAAAAATCCACCTTTAACTATGCCTACCAAGAATGAGGATTAAGGATGTACATATGTTTCACAAAAAGAGCCCAGAGTGGATTACTGACCCAGCCTATGCAGGTCCCATGAGACCAGAGCTCAATAAGGAGTGTCACCTTAAGGCTTTCAAAATACCAGAGAGAAAATTTATAGAGTAGAGCATTCACTCATGGACTTCTGATGCTCTGATTTTCAGTAAAATACTTCTGACTGTATATTCAGAACCATGATGTAGGAAACTTGGGGAGGAGGGAGAAATGATAGCAAAGCAAACAAAAGTCAAAAACATGTAAACAAACATCGCAAAATATCAGGATAAGATGAAAGAAGACTACATTCTGAGTAAAGATTAATATTAGAAATAGGCAACCTGACAATTGTTTTCTATTTCTCAGCATTTATAAGCTTCTAGTATTTTCTTGATTGGGCAAATCATCCCCATATAAGTGGCCAGGCTATATAATTTATTCACATAATTGAAATTTCATACAAGAAAATGTATTTTTTTATTTGTAAAAACTAAAATGCTGAAATTTATCATGTTGGATTAAATAAATTTGGAAAAGAGTTTCCATTATATGGAAGTAAACAGTTAAATTCTAAAAAGCAAAAAAAAAAAAAAATTAAAGAAATGAAAGAGAGACACAAGACAGAAACAAAATTAAAGGAAAAAACTGTCTCACAGAGTTGCACATTTCCTTGGTATTTCAGTTACTTCTCTAGAGTCAATGATTTGCAAGTGAGCAGATTTAGCACAGGACATTTACAAATTATAACATTCACACACACAAGCCAAATGCAGGAAGAGTGCAGAACATCTACGCTCTGGATTCCCAAAAGATCCAGTCAAGGGCTGGGAGTCCACAGCAATGTGTCATGTCTCTTTTGCCCTAAAAGGCTGAAGAAATCTATCCTTGAGCGAGGGTACCACATTCAGAGCGGAGGTGATGACCAGAGCTCCCCCAAAGCAAACAACAGCCATCCCGGACAACAGCAAGGCCCTGAGCTCCTCCTGAGATGAGAACAGCTGAGTTCACTTCAGGGAAAGCAGCTGCAACAGAGTTTCTCCTGGGAAACAGCGGCCGCCTATGTTGTGTTGGCGATAACCTTCAGGTGGATCCCCTACACCCAGAACCATACCAACTCAGTCCAGCTGGGTGTTTTAGCTCAAGTTGACCACAATAATAAGTCTGCTACAATCCACCCCTGGTCAACTTGATAACCACACACATTTCTTTAAACCATAATCTCCAGTGGCATATTTGTAGTTATATATGTTGGTCTATTCAGATTTATATTAGCAATACAATTATTGCACTCATTCCTAAACCAGAAACAAATATTCAAAGGATTCTCAATACTGATTATAAACAGATGTCCAAAAACTACAACTATTCATACAAATACACAATTCTATTCTGTCTCTCTTGTTCTAAAACAATAACTTTTTTACAAAGTACAATATGCCAATACAGTGCATCCACATTAAAAAGTATGGCCTCAAATTTTAAAACTCCTTTGGTTTCCATTAACTTTAAGAACAGAGCATAGCAACATTAAGAAATGCCCCAAAGGATCTTCTGCACCCCAAATACATTCTTCCCTGTGGTCAAAGGCCTCAAATCATTTCTTCATTGTCCTGTTTCTTCTCCACAACCACATTCTCCTCTGTTCATCCTTGCAATTCATAGCTGTCCTCTGGTCAAATGCTTCAAGCCACCCTTCTGGCTCTCAACTCTTGATTTCCAACATAGATCTGGCCAAAAGCCCTCACTAGTAACAATGCCACTGTCCATTGCACTGAAAGTTTTCTGCCACCCAGGCAGTATCTCCAAACACAAGCAATATGCAGCCCAACCTCTGCTAAAGCACACATATACCTCCTGGGAGCCAGCAGCCAATGCAGTCCTCAACAGAAGCCTCATGAGCCTCATCCCAACAGGCAGAATTTCTATCTGGGCACTCTGGTTCTGCAGGCCCCACCAGAGTCCAGAGTCTTCCACACAGTAAAGTCCAGGGCTACCTCTTCAGCCAGTCTCTCAAAACCTTTCCAAATTAATTCCAAAGGCTCTTAAGCCACATGGCCAAGCAACATGACAGCAAAGGCCCCACTCTCACTACCAATTTCTGTTTCAGTTATTTTTCTAGAGTCAATGATTTGCAAGAGAGATTTAATACAGGACATTTACAAATTACAACACTCACACACACAAGCCAAATGCAGGAAGAGTGAACATCTATCTATGCACTGAAAAGCTGAAAGATTCAATCAAGGGCTGGGAGCCCACAGCACTATCTCATGTAAGTCTGTGTCTGCACTAAAAGGCTGATTAAATCTACACTCAAACCAGGGTACAACATTCACAGTGGAGATAAAGACCAGAGCTCCCCTGAAGCAAACGGCACTCACCCCTGATGACAGCAAGGCCTGGAGCTCCTTCTGCCATGAGAACAGCCAAGATCTCTCTGGGAGAACCAGCCACAACAAAGCTTCTTCTGGGAAACAGCTGCCTGCTATCATCTCCTGTTCTCCTTTACACTGTGTTGGCAATAACTTTCAGATGGATCATCTACACCCAGAACTGCACCAACTTGGTTCAGCTGGGCGTTCCTGCTCAATTTCACCACAATAATAAGTCCAGTGCACTTGGGAAGTATGAATTTCTATTAAGTGCTGGAATATAGAATAAAAGGAAATGATCCTCAGTTATTTTCTAGGTGCTCCCATTTCTGGAGTTTTCAATGTCCAGTATGCTATGACTGTGTCAGAAGGCAAAAGAAAATGGAATTTCAAAGAGTTAGCCTAAGATGTGCGAATGGTGGTTATTCGAGTGTCAAGATCACATAACTAAAAAGTAAAGACACATTCCAGCATCTGCACACTTTAACTGATTTATTAAAAGTAAAAGAAAACAAAATGCATTCAATTTGAAAGCAGTGATCTCTGTAGTAATCTAGTTCCATAGTTGCCTGGCATTAGCAAATGTTTTTAGCAAGGAAAACCACTTAGAGGTTAATGAATTAAATTTCTCAAAATTATCTGTGGGTATTATGTGAGTAAATGGTATTAGTTACAATTCTTTTTGTCACAGACTATTGAAAACAGGTTAAAGAAAAATAGAGACTATATCAGCTTAAGTAACTGGAAAGACCAGAGGGTATCACTAATTTAAGGTATGGTTGGATACCGAGTTCAAACCGAGTCAAAATCAAATTACCCTCTCTCGATTTTTTTCAATTCTGCCTTTATCTTCATTTGCTTCATTTACAGGAAGACTGTTTTCATGGTATCCCTAGAAGTTTCCAACTTGTTCTCTTTGATCTCTTTATTTACAAATATTTGGAATGATTTCTGATTGGATGGTGTAATCTTTAAACAATCTCTGTGTTTGGAGTAAGTGATAGGTTGATTGGACAATCCTAGGTCACATGGCTGTGAAGCAGAGTGTAATTAGCATGGTCTGAGAATGAGGTAGAATTTTTAATCTGATGTTGCTGGAAAGAAATACTACATAAACAAATAACGAATGAACAGTTCCTAAACCAGTCTTGCATCTCGCATTCTTTAGAATAACAAGTTGTATTTCATTAGACAATTACAACTTTTTAGTGAACTGTTTTATTTTTATTAAAACTGGTTAACAACAAGCAAGAGCATAAAATTTGTCTTTTAAAAGAGCAAACGTTTTGTTTGAGCTACTACCGCCAATAACCTTCTCATCTACTAACTCTTAACTGCTATAGAAAAAATTTTGCCTCTTAGGAAAATTTTTCATTTTTCATGAAGAAATATTTTTTGAAAATCAAAATTATAGGCAAAGTCATATAATCATTTCGAATGGATTCATCATGTATTTTATTCTTACTACTATGTAGTTGATATTCTCTTAACTGTATTTATAAAATAATATGATTAAGCATGTAGAATCTAAATGAATAGGAATAAAAATGTATTTGCTCCACTCAAGTAATGGCTTAATTTTACTCATTTTCTAAAATAAGTTAGCTATTCCCCTCCAAAATAAGGAATTTGTTTTTAGCCTTTTTAATAATAAAATTAGTCCATAGAGGATGTTGAAGTAGCTAAGGGAACTCTATAAGCTAATGAGGCTGTTTTTGCCTTATTCGCATAAGTGCATTATGAAACATTCCAGGTGCCAGTGACAGCCAAGCCACAAGGATCTAGTCATTGCTTAAATGGCATTTATTTTTATTACTCATACGTTTCTTTCTATTACTTAGTCCTGACATCTCAGTTCTTTTAAATAGATTTAGGTTTCTTCTGTGTATTTAATAAATCAATAGAAGTACTTTACAGGGAAAACGCTTTGCACTCTTACCATTCTGAAAGATGACACATTACTCCTTAAGCAACACGTGTTTTTTGTTTGTTATTTTATTTGTTGCATTTGATTAAGAACTAAAATGTCACTTTAATGAAGAAAGTTGTCTGCCTAAAATATGTCAGTTTTGACATTTCTGTTTTCAAAGTTCAGTAAATCAAAAACTTCATGTGAAATACCAAAATAATAATAAATCTTTCTCACCGTTCCATTTCTCAGCATGAAAACTCTTAGCTGGTTGTCTGCAAAAATCCAGTGAATGAAGCAGAAGAGAAATGCAAGCTTTGAAATTCCATTACCTCTTTATGAAAACCACTGAATCACAATCCAATACTTTTTGAATCTAGAAATACAAATTTTTCCTATTTTTTTCCTGGTGGAAGTATAACATTGCAATTCAGAAAGGACAGACCAGCCCATGAAAAGAAATCACAGAATGAGTTACGTACACGCTGCCATGATGAAGGCAGAAATGCAGAGGAAAAAAAAAAAAAAAGAAAGAAACAAAAAAGAAAAAAATAGAGCAAAAAAGAAAAACAATCTAATTTACCAGCACCAACAAAAGTGTGAAGAAGAAAGTATATAGTTACTTTTATAAAAACAGCAATGTGTTTTGGCAGAGATGTTGTGTTCTAGTTTTAAAAATATAAATGAAAGTTCATTTAAATTTACCATGACAATAATAGCAAGATTTTTATAGTATGCTTAGTGTACAGATAATCAAAATATAAAGGACCAATTTACCAATATCAGGTGTATTCTAGTTTTTTTTTTTTTCATTTTAAAAATCATGGTAAAGTGATTTGATAAATATCACTTCTCAAAACAAATTATGTGGTGTCTTTTCCAAAATTGCTTCATTTTTTGATACCAGTTGGGTGTCCTGCAGTTCAATTCAGTTAAATTCCGATGCTACCTGGTGTCAGAAACAGAGCCCACAATTTAAGGGGTCCGTCTTACTACATAGCTTCCATTTCAGACGCCAATCCTAAGTTCCAGGCTGTCACTGGTACTTCTATTTTCTCATTTCTGAGTAAACCTGGAGGGTTCCCACAATTTCCTCCTCAGATTTCATAATTCTGTGGAACAATTCACCAAACTCAAGAAAGCAGTTTACATACTAACACTCAGTTATGATTACAGTTGAAATTTAGGAACATCTAAATGGAAAAGATGGACAGCTTGTGAAGAAGACACATGACACTTCTATGGCTTCTCTAGGGACGCTCCCCTCCTAGCACTTCACTGTAAGCATCAACTTAGCAACTCCCTGAACCCCGTCATTTAGGGGACTTGACTGAGGTCTTACTAGGTAAGCATGTTTGACTAAACCACTATTTATTGGAAAATAACTCAATCTCCAGCTCCTCTTTCCTCCAGGTGGTAGAACTAGAGTTTGTATCCTCTAACTGTGTCTTAGTACTTCTTAAAAGCTCCCATTCTGAAGTTATCTAGGGGTCCCTAGCACATTAGCATAAGAAAAGCACATTGCTCACTACTGAGCTTTCAAGAATTTTTAATTTTTTCTGTTAGGAAGTGGGAGAAAAGAGCAAACATTATTTCTTATAATGTCACTATGTTTTAAGCAAAAATTGTTGAATCAGAAAGAGATTTATTCAAGTGTAAGTAAATGCTATATGTGACCAGTTTTATTTTTGCTTTTGGCCAATAGGCCACTATCCTCAAAATAAGTATGTGAACACATGAAGGTACTTCAGAGCAACTGAATTAGAATTTCTTGAAGGAGAGAGAAAATTTAAAGCAAAGAAAATCTCACTTGGGACCCAGTATCGAAGTATTTTCAATGTACATTCATACCAGTAGTAATATAATTTTAGTAGATATTTGCTTAACACATAAAGCTACAGAGAAGAAAATAATCAGAAACAGAAAAATTGATCATTACTTCAGTTGACATTTAAAACAGGTATCTTCGAAATTTCAATTGAGATTTTCTCGACTTTCTTGACAATTGAATACAAGCTTGTTAACAGCAGCTGATCATAGTCAGGTTCAACCATTTCTTGCCTTTCTTAGTGAAAAGAAAAGAGTTTTAACCATTTACTGAAAAATTAGATCCATCAGTTCATGGACCGGGCCTTGACAGGGTCTTGAATGGGTCTACCTCCCCAATCATCCCTGGAATTTTGTCCACCTAGAGTTTGAGACAACATCTCCTTTTCATTAAGCTGTTTCTCAGAATTTTAGAATTCATTAACAAAGTTGTCCTAAACCAGCTCCTGAGTCCTGTGTATGCATCTTTTCCCACTTAATCTTTTTGAAGTTGACCAACCAACAGGTACGCACACCTACGTGGTGGCCAAAAGAATAGTGAACTAAGCTTAGACTTTCAGCCTGGACTCTCCAGATGTGAATACAATGGGGGCAAAATGGAAAGCAGCAGTGAAAGACACAGACCAGGAAAAGATGCAGTTCTGTATGGAAGCAAGTTCCAGTGAGGAATGTCAATAGGGCCTCAGAATTTTATGCTCAAACGTGGAATTTTTCAGTATTAAGAATGCACATTTTAAAATAAAAAATAAAAAAGGAATGCACATTTTAAAAGTACAAAACAATGTTATTTAAATGTCTGTTACAGTATAAGACTTATAACTTTTAATTATACAAACATAATGTAACTTTGCCACGATTTGTCCTCAAATGTTGGGAATGAGTTTATTTGCCAACCATAATATTTTTACCATTCAAGCAATGCAAAAAAGTTAGAAAAAAAAAATCAGTGGAAGTCAGAACTTGGAAAGAGCAGGGCTTTAAAAAAATAGGGCTGAGCTGGGCAAAGAGGCACGCATATGTAGTTTGAGCACTTGAGAGGTTATGAGAGTATAAAAATTCAAATATTTTGGTACAAAACAGGTTTGTTTTGATTGTTCAATTCAAATTCATGTATTCAGCATGTAATGGAGGTGAGAAGGAATTGCTCAACTAAGGACTTCCAAGCCTTCCCCTAATGTTCCCTAGAAATTGCATTAAACTCAAGGAGGAAAAAATTCTTGGACTATAAAACTATTCACTCCTAAGTCTGGTAGTATGAGAGAGGGGGTTAGCAAGAATGAAATAATTCTTTATCCATGATTCACGAATAAGTAGGCTATGTTTTTTTCAATGATTTTAGTTAATAAAACTTTATAGCAAGAAAATAAATTACACAAGATAAAATTAAGCAAAGAGATATTTATTATAGAATTGTTCATAGTATGAAAAATTAAGTACATTCTAATTTTCCCTAAATAAGTGACTACAAAACATTAGACATTCACATAAAACATTCATGAATAGTTTGTAATGATAACATATTTATGATAAATGTTCATTTTAAAAGGTAAAAATTGTACATCATATTATTGTAAGAGTTACGTATTAAACTTCAGCTATGTCAATATGCTAAACTATAACATCCTTTGATGGTGGTCTTACATATGGCTTACTTTCTTCATTTTAACTTCTGAACATTGTAAATTATCATTTATTGGCAAGCATTACATATTAAAACTGAGTTGGTAAAAGTATAAAACTAAGAAAACTTAAAATGGAAGAAAAGTAAAATACTTAAATTCTCCTAGATTAATGATTTAGGAATTACTGTAATTATTGGCAATCAGAAAATTCAAATTTCTCAGCAGTACATACTTAGGTGCACAGATTGAGAATAAATTAAGTGAAATTGTAATGAAAATGTTGTGACTTAACATATTGAATCATAGAAAACTGTCATTAGTGGCTAAAGAAAGAGTCCGGTGTATTTATTGTCCATGACTAATTTTGGTTTCTTGTGGGCTTCAATTTATTGCTCAAGAAATTTGGCAAACTGATCTTGGTAGGGTATCTGATATCTCATATCCCATGTTCTAACAAACCATCAGTTGCGTGGAAGAATAACAGAAATAATAAAACTGAATTTTAAAAATTTAGAGAAGACAATGCTTGGTGATCTGGTATCGAATTAAAATATTCTAGCAGTCTTAATCCTTTCTCTATGTAGAACTGTATTCAGCAGAAATCAGAAAACAAGATCATAATAATATTTCTTCTGTTATGTTTCCAAGGCTTACTGGATAAATTACTTGATCTTTCAATTCTTCTGTTTTACCACGTGTAACAGGGATTTTCGAGCCCCCCGACCCTCTGATTGCTGTCCACTTCCCACTCTAATCATTCTGAATGAGGTTTAGAGAATTTTGTCTTACCCCCAAGAAAACGAAAAAACGAGTTGTAAAGCATCGCTTTGAAAATCATTTTTGTCCTGCTCTAAAGCAAAATTAGAAAACAGTCTTTCGATATTCCACAGTAAAACAAAGTCCAGTGCAAACACAGGATAGAAGCAGCCTTCAAGCACCTGAAGGAAGAGGTCAGGAAAATCCCTGGCTGCATCTACTTTCAGAGCATCTCCCTGTGAGTTTCGTAGATCGAGTGATCTTCCTTACCTCTTCTGCCGTCTCTCTACCACATTCACAGCGTGACCCTTCTTGACATTTGCCTGGTTATTCTCAGACACAGCTCTGTTTGGCAATGTAAATTTTTTTTTCTTGGCTGCAAATTTGTTCATTAATTATTTCTGATCTCCTTGCACACGTTTTTCTGCCCTAATCTCCATCCCATGCTCCTGTTTGCTTCCCATTCCTCTCACTATTTGCACATTATTTAGAGTAAGGCTTGGTGCATCTCAACCTTAGCTAAAAAGAACACTAATAGTGTGCATTAGACATTTATTACAGGAAAGATTTTGACATCACTGTGACTCAATTGTCACTGGAAATACACTCAATCTGTATTCAATGATAAGCGTTCATGATTTACATTTGTGAGAAACTAATAATGTGCTCCTCTATACTGTTAAGAAAATAGACTGATAGTGAACCCCAGCTCCAAGCTCCTGTAATATCAGCCCTTAATCTTTCAAATAAATGGGGTATGAAAGAACCAATTTTCCAAACAACTTCAATAAAAAATAAAATAATGTTACAGTAAGCTGCATAATTTACTCTTAAGTAAAGTTAGTTTAGAGTAAAGTTTTATAAGTCTATAATGGAATAATTCTGCGATATACATGGCTAGCTTACACTGATGGCCAGTCAGGAGGTATGAAATGTCAGAGGAGCAATACAGTGCTACTTCCTTAAGAACCAAATTTAACTAAAGGTGAAAAAGTTTTGAATGTGTGCACTTTTTAAAGGGTTTTTCACTTGCATGTGCATATAAAAACAGCAGAATCATTCATTTTCATGTTTTATATAAAACAGAAGATTTCAAAGGAACTTTGTGTTTTCAGGGCTGCTTCAGGCTGTCTGCCCAGACTTCCCAGGGATATGCACATACATTGTCCTCTACTTGAAGGAGCACTTCAGAGAAAAAGTTTGAGAAGCCCTGGTTCAGTTAAAAGAATGATAAACTTAGTTCTGGGAGAACTGAGAACAAATTTTAGCTTTGATATTCGCTAGCTGTGTCACCTAAACTCTCAAAAACTATTTCCCCTTCTGTAAAATGGGGTACAGAACCCCAGGTGATCGAGATCCAATAATTGACACATCTGAAAGGACTTGGGAAGCTGATAAGCACAATTTCCATGAAAAGTTTGGTTTGCAGCATGAGTAAGATGCCTGTAATAACCAAAGCTCACATTGACCAAAAATGCTGTCTCGATATTATATTTGCACAATGATTTTTGCTATTTCCATGGATAGTCACAGAACTTCTTACTCTATCTTGCTGTCCCATGAGTCACTCTCCCCCAAATTCTTTGACAGGTTTTGTGGGGGGGGGGTTGGGGATCAAACTCAGGGCCTTGCACTTGTGAGATAAGAGCTTTACCACTGAGCTAAATCCCCAGCCCTCTCTGACAGTTTTAATGTTAAGTCTTGCTTTAGCATCTAGTGTTTATAGAAGTTATGTCTTATTTAACATGATTAATACCCCTGAGTTATTCATAAAGCAGTTTTTCTTTTTTATTCCCCTAATACCTTCTACATATTGGCATTTAGTGAAAATTTCCTGAATAAATAAAATAATGAATAATCTGGAATTATAATATAAACATTGTATTATATCCTTGGTTTCAGGAATCAGGCTGTCTGACTACGAATTTTACCTCTGGATTCTAAGACAAATTATTTACCTAAAACTTAAATTACTATGTAGAATATGGGAATTATAGCCATGTCAGAGTGTTGTGAATATTAACTTGATATGTAAAGTGATAGCATATATTTTGCCACACATTATGCAGTAAACAGTAATTTCTATTGAAATAGTTTTAGGAAGGAAGAAAAGCACATACTGCGTTTATGTGTTATGTACAAAGATCAGATTTTTTCCAACTTCTAGAACTCATGACTTTAATAATTCTAGGTTTGATTTTAACAAGTATCCATCATGCGGCTGGGGATTTAGCTCAGTGGTAGAGCAATCACCTAGCAAGCACAAAGCCCTGAGTTCAATCCCCAGCACCCCCCTGAAAATAACAAATATCCATCATTAGAAACTTGTTGTTGTGAGAATCTGTGCCCTCACCTCATCTCTACTGTTCCCTTTAGTAGTGCTTTCTGGACCTAGTTACCTAATAGCTTGAGGGTCTGCTTCTTACTCACCAGCCCCTTCCCGCCTCCCTCCCACTTCCATATGGTTCAGCACAATGCATTTCCATTAATAACTCTAGCTTTTTTCTGAAAATGCTTACTTTTATGTTAATAGTCTTCAAACATGTGCCTACAAATGATGATTTTTCACTTTTATTTATTTCTGTATTAAACTAATAGCCAAGAAAATTTTTCTGTTCTATGTGGTTTGAATAATTCTTTTTGTAAAGTAGGCACTCGATATATGTTATTGATTACTTTTAAAAATGCTTCCCATCACCTGCACATATTACAATAGAAGGACATTTATTAAGGTATAAAATAGGAACTTTCTGACTTCAAGATCATTAGATTCATAAAGACTTGTGCTGCAGAGGCAAAGTAGCTTCTTCCCTTAATGTCTTTGTATGTGTGTGTGTGTGTGTGTGTGTGTGTGTGTGTGTGTGTATGCCAGGATTGAACCTGGGGCCTTGCACTTGCTAAGCAAACACTCTAACCACTGAGCTGAATCCCCAGCCCCCGCTAATGTCTTTAAAAATGAGAGGCAGTCAAATGATTTTGGTAAGTTAAATGCCATTTGATGCACTAATAATAAATGAACATGTTTTCCAATCCCTGGGTGTAACTCTAAACTTTTTTTAATGGAACATCAAAAATTGAGACAAAATTGAATGTTTTCATACTCAGAAAATGACAGAAAATTAAAGTTCATTTCATATTAATTTAGGGTCAAATTAAAAAATAAAATACATGGACTACCCCTCTGTTTCAAGTAGCAAATTCGAACTAAAAATAGAAAAATGATGCAGCATGGATTGATTTCTCAAATTGTTCATGGTCCACTTGATGGGAACACACACACACACACACACACACACACACACACACACACACACACCAAAAAACAATGAGCTTATACAGAAGGGAGAATATCAGCTGGCATGGAAATGAAGACAAGTTGAAGAGACAAACGTAATTTTAATAGTAATGTTGATTCTGAGTTTTGAAGATGTAATGCACATCCGACTGGGCCAGAAGGATCTTTCCATGCAAATAAAACATGCAATTTGCTGGAGTATAAATTGCAAGAGGAAAAGTAAAGGAGATAATAAGGGGTCAGATCATGAGAAATTGTGAGATACATCCACAAAGATATGGGGGATACAAAGCAGCAAATAAGTATCAGTCTTTGGAAACAGAAGGTTGGATACAACCACTGTTCCAGTAAAGGACTGGAACCCCAGTTGCTCTAAGGACTCATGAACCCCAAAGGCACGGATGACTCTAGTCCTCCAATTTCAGGAAGCATAGTGCAGTAGTTTAACCACCTGATGCTTCATTTTTGTCAAATCTCAATATTGTACATTTTATTTGAAAGTTAGTCTCTTCTTATCTAAAAAAAAAAAAGTTCTTTAGTCTCTGAAGATGTGTTTTTTGGGCTTTCTGTAAGAATCTGTTATCAAAAACCATGATCCAGAACTTACGGTTCAAGGTGTCACATAGTAAGAATTTTTCTTTAAATTCATTCCAATTAAAATAAAGGCACCTGGAGTTGATCACATGTCAGGGTAGCATGATGCTGGTGAAGGATGATTTTGTTCTAGTAAAAAAGCTTTCCGAACAACTACAGAAGGTGCAGCCGGCAGGGGTGGAAGGGATTTAGCTACAATTTTTCTTTTGGTCTTTCCGTTTTGTAAACTATCTCTCTTTGAAAAATAACCAGGAAGCATTCATTATTACAATAAAACATAACTTGATACATGGAATACATGGACACTTGCCACTTTTAAAAAATTAACAAGATTATGAAACTATAAATAGAATAGAAACATTTATAACTGTTTAGTCTCTTTTTCAATTGCTAATATTTTCCCCATTAGGGGGTTTATCTCCAACCATTCCAAAATACCGGGAGTGTTCTCCCTAATCCTCTTGCTGGTTAACTTGTAGACCCAATGGAGACCTACCTTCTTTCACTCTGTCCTTCTTAATGCAGTGAAAACTGCTGCCTCCCTCTGGGAACTCTTCTCTCTCCTTTTTTTTTATAAACACTTCTCCTCTTTCTGTCTTTTCACTTTTTTGTCCTTCCTGAACAGACTCTTTCCTTGGATTCCTTTTCCCTTCTGAGTCCTTAGATATAATTATTTCTTTAACATCTGTACTTAGGTGACTTCCTCACTGCTTGAAACATTCTATCCCTTACCTACTGCTTAGATGTAATCCCAGAAAATTAATTTCTGAGTTCCGTCTTCAGCTCCCCAATGCTCATGAAAAAGAGATTGCCTACCACATCCTTCCAGCAGTTACAAGAACATAAAGCTAAAATTCTCTGGTGCTGCTTGTTCTCCCATTGAACATAATCAGATTTTACCTTATCTTGTATGGAAGTAGACTTCTTCTCTCAGAAATCCCCCTGCCTACTGATGGGATTTCACCTTCACAAGCTTGAAACCTCAGAGCTTTGTTTCTCTCCGATACAATATCCTCCAATATCTAGACTTCTAATTCTAACAAATACCTCTCAAAGGTACTACCTCTTCTGAGTCATTCTCCCTTAAATTCACTGTGGCTACATTTCTATTTAAATCTTTTAATAATGAACGTGTTCCCATAACTGGTTTTTCCTCTCCCCAGCCCTCTCCTTTATCATCACGCATACTGCAGATTTATTGATACTGAAAATGTAGCACTAAACACTGTCCAAAAATCTCAAAACATCACCACATTCTACATTTTTGATTAGCACTAAAGACCTTGTGCTCTTTTCTATTGTTAGTTTCCAAGGCATCTTACTATGCCTTGATGCCAAATATCGGTGACACTTTTTGTTCTAAATTCAGTCTACCTTCATTATGTTTTTGCTTTTCCTTCTGACTTTCTTTGCTTCTGTAGCTAGCAAGGCAAAATAGAATTTTATTTTTAACTTTTAGAGCTAAAAAGCTTCCCACACTTGACCCTGCTGAGAGTGTAACTGACACCCCTTCTCTTCTCAGTTTAGATAAACCAAAAAAGGATACGAAATTGTTTGCCCCAGGAGTATGGGAGATCAGTTTCCTTTCTGAAGGAAAGAGAGAGTGCAAGCAGAAGAT
>PVJO010000866.1:0-201728 GCA_004026905.1 Hystrix cristata
CATTCATCACATTTATTTTGTACCTGTACATGATGCATCTTGGTTCTCCCCCCTCTTCCCCACCCCTCCCCTCTGTTCCCTCCCTCCCTATTTACAGCAGGTTTATTCATAATTTTCCATATTTTCCCTTTCCCTTTTCTTTCCTTTGTTGCCTTTCTGCTTTTCCCCTTCTTTCTTTCTAGTACTCCTCTCCTTTGTAAATTATCTTCCTTTTATATATCTATGCCCTTGATTTGTATTTCCTCTGGAGGGTCCCAAATGAGGCTCAGCCAACTTGGGGGAGATAGCTCAAGAGTCCATGATAACCTGCACTCTGCAGTGTCTCTGCTTCACATCTGACCTCAGGTCCTGTGGTCTGTACCACAAGTCACAGAGACCTCTAGCTGCTCAGCATTTCCTGTCTTCTAAGGCCTGTTGATCAAGCTGATCAGGAGCCCTTGGAAGAGCTTGGGAATTTTCCCAGCTCCAAATTATAGGCTGGGCTTGGAGGGTCCCACTAAGACCCTCTGAGTCAGAGATTTACTTTAGATGTGGGGAAACTGAGGCACAGAGCGAAGTTGCCTGATCACCCACCAAGATGAGCCTGTAGGGAACGGCGTTGGTCTCCTTCATACCAGCACCTGGAGAGGAGCCATAGCTCAGAGGTATATGTTAAAATTTTGACTTCATGCCACCTAAGTATGGCATAAGCATCCTTTCCCTGTGTGGGGGACCTGAGCTGCACATGTGTAAATTGGGGCCCTTCCTCCCTCAGATGTTTCTCCCTGGGAGGTGCTGCTGAAGGAAGGAGGGGCCTGCCCAATTACCCAGCACAAGGCCAGCGGGTGGAACCCCAGATTTCTCCAGCCCATGATGCCCTTACTCGGGTCCCAGGAGCCTGGTGTCATCCAGTAAGGTGGTGAGGGCAGATTCTAAATCCTGACCCCCAGGGCCATTCCCATGATCCTATGGGAGGGGATCTCAGGGCTATTGGCCTGCACCACAGGAGATCCCATCTTCCCACTTGCACCCAGTCACCTGGCTCCCCGCAGAGCCCTCGACATCCCCTGGATCCCAGGCCTGCTATCAAGAAAGACAGTCCAGACCATCCCATTCAGCCCCCTGGGAAACCCTGTGATTGTGCGGGGTTGAGGATCTAAGCTGGTGCTCACTCTTGTCTGTGAATAGAGGTGGGATGAGAGAGACTGGGTGCTTTGCGGAATCCCCAGTGTACCTCCTGCACTCCCAGCCCAGCCCATCTACGGGTCTCAGGCCTGCAGCTCTGGACTTCTGGGGTCCAATCCTTGTCTTTTCTTTTCCACCTGGCCCTCACTGAGTCTTTTCTCATGGAGTGTCCACACCTCTGCTCCACCAAGCACACCAAGTTACACAGGCATGAGGTTGTTCTGCAAGGCAGTGGGCAGCCAGAACCCCTGGAAAGTGGATTAGAGTGAAGGAGGGAAGAGAGAATTTGGAGGTTTTAGCACATATCTGTGCCCTGCATGTGTTAGGAGAGGGCTTTCACTGGACTCCAATCAGAGTGGGGGTCTGATGGTGCACAGCCCAGCCTGGGTCTCCCTGCACTTTGTCCCCACCCTTTGGCCAGATATAAGGACAAAAGCATGAAGGTGCAGGGGAAGGACTTGAAAAGCACAGGAGGCCAAATCCCCTGTCTTCCCTGTCTAGCCCCCTGGGTCCCAGTGAAGCCCTGGCCCCAACCCTATTGCTCCCCCTTGCATAGGGAGGTTGGGTGGGACGCTGTGACACCACCTGCCCAGTGGACAAAGTTTCAGATTCCATGTACAGGGCCCAGTGGGCCCGGACAGTGGCTCATGCTCTGCTCTCAGTTGTAGATAAAATGAGACAAGACCTCCTAGGAGAAGTGAAGATGTGGGTGCTGGAGGCTCAGACAAGCTTTGTACAGCCTCACTCAACACCCCCTGCTAAGACCCGAATTACCAGAATCTCTGTCCTTGGGCCGTGGCACAGAGAAAGGATGGTCACTCCACCCAAGATCAGCAAGCCTCTCCCCTTACTCATGTGACATACTTGACAGGTATGATTTCTCTCTCCTTACATCACATCTAGGAAACCCAAATCATGAGTGTGCCTTGTTCAGGCAGTGAGGGACTGAGGCCAGAGGTGCCAATTGACTTGCTCAGGCACCCAGAATCTCTCAGACCTGGGGGCTCCAAGGCCCTCCTCCTGCACCTGTTGTCTTGGCCACCTCCCTCTCCCAGGTCTCTGAATTTCCACTCTCTGAGCCAGCTTGTCAGTCCCTGACCCCAAAGAAAAATCAAGGCTGGGGCCATGGTGCGACCTGGTTCCCGCCTGTTTAGGCCCTTGGTGTCCCTGCCACACACTGTTGTCCACATCACCCCAGCCTGTCACTCAGCACAGTGTCCTGGAGGGGAAAGTCTTGGAGGCAGGAGACAGGAGAGGGGGTGGATGTGACTGGAGAGGTTCACAGAGTCCTCCAGGTCCAGCAGGGAGATGTTTGCGCCATTTTGGATGTTGTAGAACTGGGGGTGTGAGATGATCCAGCTGACGGTAATAGAGGTGATGCTCACAGAGCTGCATCTTGCTTTTGAGGGGATCTGTGACATTCCTGGGGGAAAGGAAGCTCTCGCTCAGGTGGCCTGAGCGGCCTAAGCTCACCTGGCACCCTGGGGGAAACCAGCCCCTTGCTTTCCCTGCCGCCTTGTGGACACTCATAGTTTTCTGTAGTGTGCTGCAGTCAGCACCTACCGGGGATGGATCAATGACCCCTTGCAGAAGTGCATCCAATATGTGGTATTGACCCTCACCTGCCAGGGCTACTTCCTGCCAGTGACCTCCTGGACCCCATGATGCCTGCTTGCTCCAGGACCAGGCCTTGGGTGGGGCCAGGAATAATCTCAGGACCAGGCCACAGCCTCACCCTGGCTCAACCCTACCTTGTGATGGGGGGACCCAGGGCTTCCCTGAGCCCACCTGCCCCAGCCTGTGGTGTGTGAGGCCACAAGCAGAGACAGGGCCAGCCTGGGTGGGAACCAGGGATTGTGTGGACCGGGCAGGACAGGAAGGGCAGGGCCAGCACCAGCAGGCTCAGCATGGGGCTCAGCATCTGGGAGGACCAGGAGGAGGCAGTGTGAGGCAAGACAGGATTGGTCTTCCCTTCCCCCAAGAGACCCAGATCCACAGATAGATCCTGCAGTGTGGCCTCTGAGCCTTATCTATTCTACTCTGCTGACCGGAGTGTACCCAGTAATCTTGGGCATCTGTGCTCCAGCAGCTGAGAGGACAGTGCATGGACTTCAGGGTGAGATGGCAGAAGAGGCCCACACCAGCCTCTCTCAGGCACTCTTGCCCAAAACCACCCCTAGTCTCTTCATATCCAGGGCCAATCACTGCCTCTCTGTCCATCCATCCCACTCCTAGCTTTCCCCAGGGCCCCCTCTGCACCTCGGGCTCCTGAACCCCCACCCTGTGAGCCTCCATTCTGCCCTCTGTACACCCTAGGGCATACTGCTCTGGGCTGCTCCCAGGCAGCATGAGGTGGACAGGTGGTGTTCCATTCAGTGAATCTGCTCCCCACTCATTCTCAAGTCCAAGGCCAAGTCTGACCAGATGGGACCAGCAAGAGCCCATAGGTGGTGGAGGGGTGGGGTGGGAACAGACAGAGAACTCAGGAGCTGGGGACACAGAAGGCTGGATCTTGCAGGCACCACTAAGTCATAGGCCCTCTGGACATGGTCCTTCATGAAATATTTCTATTGGCTTAGGCCTGGGAGGAAGGCCAAACAGCATGTGAAGATTTGAGTGCTATGATTGGTGGACAATGGACCAATCAGCAGCTGTGAGGATAGAAGTGCTATTATTGGCTGACACTGGATCAATCAGGACTAAGTATTTGCAACCAGGACTCCCTTACTTAGAGGGACCCCAGCTAAGCATCAGAGGTAAAGCAGTTAAACCAAACAGGGTTCTCCCAGGACACCCTCTCAGGGAGATTTCCTTAGTCCATCATTACAGTGTTTAATTGTTTGGTTTTGCTTTTTGCAGTACTGGGGATTGAATCCAGTACTCTACTACTGAGCTATATCTCTGACCTTCTTTATTTTTTAAAACAGGGTCTCACTAAGCTTGCCCAGGCTGGCCTTGAACTTGTGACTCTCTTGCTTCAAACTCCCAAGTAGCTGGGATTACAGGCATCTGACATCTCACATCAGGTCAATGTCCTAACTCTTGCTACTCATCAACAGAGTTGAACTTTCTTATTTACAATCAGTAGCAAACAAAAAATGACAAGGTCAAAACCTCACAATTCATTGAACATGAATTTAGTTATTTTTATTGTTTGAATGTAAATTTTTAAAAGATTCAATCTAGTTAATGAAAATGCAAAATAAACTGGGCAGTCCTCTTGGGGTTCAAATTTACAGAGGTTCCAAAACACAGCACCCTGCATTGCAGGAGAAACCATCCCACAGGCTTGGGGAGAATGGCTGTGGCCAGGTTCACCCACCAAGGTGCTAAGAGAGTGACCTCTCTGACCTCACTGTGGGTTCCTAGTGTCACAGAAACCGTGGTGAATGAATGCCACTGGAGTTTCCTCAGTACCCAGGGTGGCCCCTGCAGAGGTCATTGGCTGTCATTCCCCATGATCTAGGAGGGACCAGTCAGTCTGAGGTGGTGGCTTCTGTCCTGGTGGGGCATGACACAGCCCAGGCACCATACTGAAAGATGAACCCATCACACTGATAAATCATATTGCTTATTCAGATTCCCCCTGCTTTTCTACTAGTGTTACTAATGCCCCTCCTCTCCTTTTAGTTTAGTTTTGTTTTGATACAGGGTCTCTCTAAAGTGCAGACTGGCCTTGAACTCACTATGTAACCCAGGCTAACCTCAAACTTAATGCTCCTGCTGCAGCCTCCTAAATGCTGGGATTATAGTTGTGCTTTGTTGCGGCCAGTTCTAATGCCCTCTTTCTGCTCCAGTATCCAGTCCAGGGATACTAAAAGATTAGTCGTTTGGCCACCTTTGTCTCCTCTAACCTGTTATGAATAATACTAAAGGGAATTGTAATCCTTGCATTCTGGGAGGCTGGGACAAGAGGACTGCAAGTTCAAGACCAGCTAGGGCAACTTAGCAACTTAGCGAAACTCAGTTTCAAAATATAGAATAAAAAAGGGTTAGGGATGTAGCTCAATGTGAAGGCCCTGGGTTCAACCCCCAGCAACAAAAAAGAAAAAGAAAAACAACAACAAAAAACAAGGAGGGGGAAAATAGGATTTTTCAAAAGCTCATTTTTTTGTTCTTCAGTATTCGTCTTTGCACTTTTGAAACTTACTGGTCAGATAATCATATATTTGGGTTTTTTTTTTCTTTTTTTCTTTGGCGCAGGGGATCGAATTCAGGGACTTGCGCTTGCTAGGCAAGCACTCTAACCACTGAGCTAAATCCCGGGCCCCAGATAGTCATATATTTGGAAGTGTCTTTCAGTTTGAGTTTGTCTGACGACTTCTCATTACTAGACTGGAGTTATGGATTTGGGGACAAATCCCACAGAGGCAAAATGTCCTTGTCTCACCCTGTTGCACACCTGCTGTCACAGGACACCGCTGGGGGTGTTTACCAGCACTGACCGCTGGTAAAGGACATGCATATTTGCAAGGGTCGTTCTGCTTCCCATATGCATGATGGAATGCAGGTGGGGAGACAAGGTCCCCAGTGCTGCAGGTGAATTCATCTGGGATAGATGAGGGCCCAGGGTGAACTGTGGTGACCTGGAGATCAGGACTCAAAATCTGGTTCCATAAAGACTCTGCTTCCCCTGTCCCACTGGTTGACATTGGGCTCCAGGGCCCCATGTAGGAGAGGCCTGGGATGGGGACACTGGGGTGTCACCCTGCTGCCCCAGTGCCGAGCTGACCAGGCAGGTCCCTCCTTCCCCCAGCAGCACCAGATTAGCCATGCGAGGGAGGAAGAGACGGGGGGCTGATGTCATCCTTGTTGTCCACAGGTCAGACATTTAGTACAGCAAGGCTTTTGAGCCAAGGCTCCCATCAGCCAGGTCCTGGTGTGAAAGAGGTCAAGTCCAAACTAATCTGTAGATTATCAAGTTATTTCTCTCACACCTCAATTTCCCCACAACTAAGAGGGCATCCCTGACTTAGAAGGCCTCACTGGGACCATCTAAGCTTGGCCTGATTTGGAACTGAGGAGGGTGCAGGAAAGTCCCAGGCTCTGCCCAGGGCCCCAAATCAGCTTGGCCATCAGGCCCTGGCCAGACAGAGAACCGTTAGGAAAGACCTGCCCTGTGCCCTCTGATCTGCGGTGGAGACCACGGGACCTGCAGCTGGATGTGGTGGCAGGGACATTATAGAGGGAGGGGACTTTGTAGCCCAAGCTGTCTCTGGCAGGCTTAAACTGGCCCTGGGACTGTACTTGTGTATTGCTTTCTTTCTTTTTAAATAACATTAAATCTAAAAATGTTTTAGGACAGTTTATTTTGATTTTTTCCTTAAACTTGGAGAACTGTGGGACAAAACTCCTTTCTGTGGTTGAAAAAAAAAGCAGCGACCTGGACCAAAATTTGTCCACTTTCTCCACTGATGGGTGGCTTGTCCAATTTTCCCAGGGTCTAATAGTGCCACACCCAAACAGTTATTAAGTAAATTATGATATACTTAAATTGATTATAAATAAAAGGTTGCTGGGTGTGGTGGTGGCACATGCCTGTAATCCCAGCATTTGAGAGGCTGAGACAAGAGGATTGCTGTGAGTTCGAGGCCAGCGTGGGCTACACAGTGAGTTCAAGGCCACCCTGAATTACATAGTGAGACCCTCTCTCAAAAAAACAAACAAACAAACAAACAACAACAACCAAAAAAAGGTTAAGCTCTCTATGTCTAAAACAATAGGGTTTTCTGATTAAGATGCTCTTGGTTAAATTTACAAAACTAGATTAAAAAACAAAGCTTCTATATTTTGTTAAGATAGTTTCTTGTGTCTCATTTTTAGGCTTTTGGTTACTAAAATTTTTTTTGTTTTAAGAGTTAAAGATTATTTAAAAGTTGGCTTATAATATGCTTTCAATAATCACTTTATGATTCGTTAAGTTTATAATTGGTTAAGCTATTATTGCAGTTTATGACTCAACCTATATATCTGGCACTGTAGATACATAAGAAAAAACAAGATACTGCAAGTCTAAACTTTAAGGTTAAGTTTATCTGGAGTTAAGACTACATAAATTTAGTACATACAAAGTAACAAATAAGTGCTCTCTTTTATGCACTATATATCTAAAAGTTAAACAAAATGGTTAAATATTTTGACATCTCTTTAAATTTGGTTCTGCCATTTAAAGCTTGACCTACATCTATTGGCTTTGCTAAAATAAGCATTTCATTTTTGTATAAATGAGATACACTTATATTGGGTAATAAGTCTATGTGTAGTCATTAACACTGTTTCCTAAATTTATATGAGTTCTAAGATGTCCTTTAATTCTTGTCAATACAGAATTGACAAGAATTCTGTATAAACCTGTGAAAAAATCTAAATTTTGCCTGAAGAGTAAAAACTAAGTAAATACACATAAAGAGTTCACTATAGCTGTGATGTTAACCTCATAGTATATTAAATACATTTGTGTTTTCCCAAGAGTATAGGTCTTTTTAAGATACAAGACCAGAAAAAGACATCTTGTCATACTGATGACCTCCAAACTACAATCGTTTATGATGATGGACTTTTTTTTAATGTTTATGTGATTGTTGTATAATTGTGGTATGATACTCTGATGTGCCTACACCTCATACAGTGTCCAGACTATGTCACTACAGAGACTAGGGGGTTAAACATAAAAGTACATTCTACTTAATGTACATTCTACTTAAATATCACTCTGGTAACAAAATGGCTAAAAGATAACAAATTAGGTAAATGTTTTGATATGTCATTTAAGATCATATAACTATATAATGATAACTGACTAAAAAGTTATTTTATACTAAGGTAAAAATTTAAATATGTTTCAGAGGTAATAGCAAAGCCTAATGGTTCTAACATAATGATGTCATCATGATCATTATGATAATGTGTTATGTTGCCCTTGATCTCAAATTCTCTCTATAAAATTTTACAACAGTTATCTGTTAATATTCTACAGGGGTCCAACTTCTAAGACAATCATGATTGATAAAAAAAACCAGTTCCTTGGTTATATTATATATTTCAAGGTACTCACTATCTAGATAAGATCATAAGATTAAACCTGCTAAGCTAAATCCCCAACCCCTTTTTACTTTATTTTGAGACAGGGTCTTGCTTGCTTCCTGACAGTAATTTCTGTGTCTGTGTGTCTTACTACACCCGATTAAACAAATCCCAGGCACAAATTTTAGAACAACATTGAAAACTAGAGAACATTTCTGGAACACACTGAAGTGAAAGAAGAGGTAAAGAAATGGAAAGACATCACATATTCATGGCTTGAAAGATATGACATTATCATGGTGGAAATTCTACCCACAGTGATAAGACTCAGTGTAATCCCTATCAAAATTCTAGTGGTCTCTTTTCCTTTTCAGAAATGAAAAAGTCAGCCCTTGAATTCATGTGGAATTGAAAGCAGCCCCAAATAGTTAAAGCAATATTGGAAAAACAGAAAAAAGTTGGAACTTGCCAGGTGGGTGGTGCACTCTATAACTCCAGTGACTTGGGAGACTGAGGCAGGAGGATTGCACACTCCAGCTTGGGCAATGTAGTGACTTAATGAGACCCCGTCTCAAAATAAAAAATAAAAACGGCTGAGGATGTAGCTCAGTGGTAGAGCATCCCTGGGTTCAATCCCCACTACTGATTTCAAAATTTTCTACAAAGCTATAGGAGTCCAAAGAGTGCAGTACTGACATGAGGACAGACATACCTACCAATGGAAGAGAACTGAGAGTCCCAAAACAAAAGCACTAAGATGGTCACTTGAGTTTTGACAAGATTTCCAGGACCACTTTACTCCTGCTGGAGTGGGTATTAATTTAAAAAGGAAGACAATGTTGAGAATGTGGAGGAACTAGAGCCTTGTCCTTGCTGGGTGGGAATGTAAAATGGTGCAGTGGCTGTGGAAAGCAGTTTCGAGGTTCTTTATAAAGTTAAATGCAGAAATACCATATAACCCAGAATCCCATGCAAAAGAATTGAAAACAGGCATTCAAATACAGGGATACACATGTTCATAGCAACATTATTCATAATAGCCGAAGGCAGAAACAACTCAAAAATTGTCGGTGACTGGATGAATAAATAAGCAAACTGGAGAATCCACATGGGGAGTGCTGTTCAGCCCCAGGAGGAAACAGGGCCCTGACACACAAACACACAGGAACCTGGAAGCCATGAGAAGACAAAGAAACTGGACACAAAAGGGCACATATTTATCGTGTAATTCCGCTTATGTGACATGTTCAGAATCGGTAAATCCACAAGACAGGAAGCAGACTGGTAGTTCTCAGGGGTGGAGGGATGCGGAGAATGAGAGGTGACTGTTTAAGGGTGCAGGGTCTCCTCTGGGGTGTGAAAGTGTCGGGGAAGCAGACAGCACCATGAATGTGCTGAATGCTGCCAATTCATTCACTTTGAAATGATGAATTTCATCTCGATAGAATGTTTTAGTTGAACACCAAATAAGAAAACAGTATCACTAGTTTTAGTCGTGCCATTATGTGTCACATGTGAAGAGGTCACTCATGCACAAAAATAACTGTTAAGCTGTTTCTGGAGATTGGGCCGTTTTAACCACAGCCCCGCCCCCCCCCCCCCATTTCGGTTGCTCCTCACTACATCGGTGTGGCGATTATCAATGGGCGGCAAAGGACTATCACCCTGGCAGCACAATTATTCCGTTAAAACATCCTGCCCAGCTTTAACGACTACACAGTCATAAGATAACGTACTGACACTGACCAAAAACTATATCAGATAAAATCTTTCTCCCAACCAGAAGGGGACTTCTGTGAGGCTGAAGTAAATGACCTTGTCAATTTGCAACTCTAATGTACAACTTTAGTTAGGATGCAGGTATTCCTGGAAGATCAATGGGGAACAAAATGCCTGGACAATGCATTTTTGAGATAATTACATTTACTGAGACCCTTTCCCACATCTTCATCCTTAGAAAATCCCCATCTCTCACCCCTGATAAACTCTTTTCTTATTCTAATCCGGGTAAATTCTTTTTACTACTCCTGTCACTGGCCCTCTACACACTGCCATCTCACATGGCAATCAGCACTTGGTCCAGTCAGTCCTCCTGTCTATGTAACATATATATATGTGTGTATATATATGTATATATATAATTTTGGCACAATCACAATCTTTGAGAGAAGAGTCAAGCCCAGTGCAAAGAATACCACTCACCATTTCTGGACCATTGAAAGCTTTGCCAGTACAAGGCCCCTCTGCTTCTGAGAGTTTCGGCTGTATCTCCTATTAAAGGAGAAATACTCCCCTACACCACCACCTTATAACCAACCAAATGCTGAGACAAGCATGGGCATACTATGATTTTTAAATGCCATCTGAAACTACCCACCACCTCAATGTGGTCTTTGGAACAGAAGCAGCCAGTCTGGAATCCTGCAACACATCTTGGGCCTCCTCAGTCCCCTTCAGTCTGAAATGGGTTTTTGGTCTTTCCTGGACTTTTTAGACCCTGAGACTTTCAAGAATTTCAGCCCATTATTTTGCAGAATGCTCTTCAAGCCGGTTGCCTGATAGTTTCTCATGATTAGACTGAGGTTATATAACTTTGGCAAGAATATTGCAGATGTGACTCTGAGTCCTCCTCGTTAACTCTTATCAAGTGCCCATAATTTCAACGTGCCTGGTTCCTGGAGATCATTCTCATGGCTTGATCAGGGGAGTGTGTCCACTTCTCTGGGAGAAGGTACTCTTTCTCCCTCAGTAATTAGTACATCTTTTGTGGGGAGCTTTCTTGAAGCCATATGACTATTCTCATCAGAATTTTAATTCTTTCATTAATTCATTTATAACTGTATAGACATATGTTTTCCTATTTTATTTAATCTTAATTTGTTTCTTTTTCCTAATTATTATCTGATGTATGAGTTAGCCCTGGACAGGACTCTAGGGGCTCCTGCAGCTGGCTTCTGTTTCTCCATCTCTCTTGGAATTTTTCCTTGCATGAGATTATTTCAGGGTCTCCTTGTACTTCCCTGACCCAGACCTTTCTTCAGGAAGCCCAGCTCCTTTCATTGGCATAATGTGTTTAGAAACCAAGAGGGAGGCTGCTCATTGCTCTTGGGTGTTTCTGCTCTCATCGGCCTTTCTCAGGGGTCACAGCGAGGGAATACATGCATGTACAAGAACATACACCACAGGCATATACATATGCACGGGTTTACACACATATGTGTGTGCACAGCAACTTGCCCTTGTGTATCTGCATTTCTGTATCCACACAGGAAGCCACGAGGTCCTTCTCTCTTGTGCCCTGGTGGTGATCCGTGCCCTGGGGTACATCCAGGTCTGCTCCCCTCCATCTCGGGCTGCCCCCGTGGACAGTGGGCACACCAGCTTCAGCCCTCCTCTGTTGACTTACCCGGTCAACCTTCTGTGTTTATCCTGTCCCCTTCAGGCTGACCCTCACCCCGTCCCTGTGGCTCCCCATCCTGTCCCATATCACCAGGGACTCAGGACAGAGTCAGAGAGAAGTGGGCACAGTTTACCTGTTTCAACAACTGCAGCCACTTTAGGGATGCTGTGGCCTCTCACTGATCTTGCCCTGCAGACCCCTGCTGACCAGTCAGAGCCATGTATTCTTTGGGCTGGCTGGCTGCTTACAGGTGTTCTTCATAGATACATCCACACAGACCTGCTGCCTGTGTTTTAATTAGGTTGAGGGTCTTATTGTAGCACTGATCTTCCTCCTTCCATTTCCTTTTTCTTTGCTTCTGGTGGGCGTCTTTCTGCCCAGCCTCCTGTGGCTGCTGGTCTTGGGCATCCTGGTAGCCAAGTGCTGGCTGAGCATCTGACCTTTGACCCTGGTCTGCCTGACCCCTGCTCTCTCTTCGCAGAACAGAGGGCGAGGGCCACATCCTGGACCCGCTCGGGGCCTGCAGCAGTCCTGCTCTGCTCCAGCTCACTCTGTTCATTCCTGCCTCCTCTCTCCACGGGGCAAACTGAGACTGAGAGGATGCAATTATCAGCCGAGGACTCACCAGGAGGGTCTGCTGACCTCAGTGCTCCTTGTTGACACTCGCGCAACCTGCTCTGGAACCCCTGCAAGGTGCTCAGCACCATCCGGGCGGAAGTCAGGCACGGGCTCGCCGACCCGCATGGTGGGCAAGTGGGGTAAGCCCGGACACACCTGCGCAGCCCGCCCCCTGTGTGGATGGCCGCGCGCCCCCTCTGGTGGAGACGGGAAGAGCTGCAGTCGCCGGACGGAGAATGGCTTCGCTGATGTGATCGCGGGCGCAGAACATTCGAAGGGCTCGCAGACGCGGGGTGCGTGAGACCAGCAAGACTGTGCGACCCGAAATCAACCCACAAGGGTATCTTACACCAGTGATTGGAAAGTAATCTTGGAAGTTAAGATCACTGCCTACAGAATAAAAAGATCAAATACTAGGCATAAAGATAATATATTGTGAAAAAAAAAGATAATATATTGTGGCGTTTTATACTGTCAAGTATCTCCCCCGCCCCCCCGGGGGGGATGAAACCCAAGCCCTTCGCAATGGGTTACGTCCCCAGGTCTTTTTAATTTTTTTTTTTTAATTTTGAGACAGTGTCTCCCAAAGTCACTCAGACTAGGCTCAAATTTGCCATCGTCCTGCATCAGCCTCCCACAGTGCCGGATTACAGGCATGCACCACCAAGACTGGCTTTAATTATTTTTTGAAAGAGAAAAATGGCTTTCAATTTACACATATTTCCATTTCCAGAACTTTCCTTGGTGTAGATATAGATTTTTATCTCTTTATCATTTTCTTTCTGGCTGGATGAACTTTGGCAATTCTGATAGAGCAGAGATATTGGCAGCATATTCAGCATTTGTATGATCGAGAAAGTTTTGTTCATCTTTTGAATGATAGGAAGTCTGTCTTTTTTTCTTAGTACTTCCCCGATGGCTCTCCACTGTCTGTTGGCTCCACTGTCTGTTGGTTGCCAGTTTCTGATGAGAAGTCTTCTGTTACTACTTTTCACTGATTTTTAGCATTTATGACATACTTTTGGTAAGTTTTTCCTTAGTTTTATTCTACTTGGCTTTTGCTGAGATTATTAGATTGGCTTACAGTTTCATCAAACATCACCTCTCAAATATTATTTTTATTTATTCTTCCCCCTCTCCCTAAGGCTGTCTGCCTCACAAATTCTGGTTCTTGTGGTCCTGCCCAGCTCACATATCTGTCTCCTTCTATTTGGCAAGATCTCTGTTTTCCGTTTGTATCTCCCATCCCTACACATGTCCTGGAAACTGTCCCTGTCGATCTTACTTTGCTTTCTACCCTCTTGTCACATTTCCAATTTCACTACCAGTGATTAGTTCTTTTGATAATTCTGACTTCAGTAAAATGTGGCTCCCATCTGTCTATCTCCTGTGGAGGACAGGAGAGAGAAGCATGTAAAGTGGAGGAGATGCCACCTCAAGGAAGGGCAGAGCAGCAGCCCTACGTGGCACAGGGCGCCAGAATCCCTCTGTGAGAGGACATCACTTCAGGTCACCCTAAGATGATCCCTCCAGAGACTGATCTACCTCCACAATGCTCCTGCTTTCTCCAGGCTAGGAAGGATGCTTGGAGCTTCCCCTGCAAGAAATAGGGTAGAGGCTCTGCCTCCCACAGTCACTGATTGATTTAGAATAAGCCAATCATAGCAATCTCATTCTCACAGACACAGATTGGTCTGGAGTCAGCCAATCATAGTGCTCACATCCTCATAACCACTGATTGGTCCAGTGTCAGCCTATTGGAGCAATCTTATACTCACAACCACTGATTGGTCTGGAGTCAGCCAACCACAGCAATTGCATCCTCATAGCTGCTGATTGATCCACCTCCCAGGCTCGAGCCAATTGGAATGTTCCTTGGAGAACCAGATCTGGAGCCTGTGACTCAGGGGTTCCTGCAGGTTCCAGCTCTCTGTGCCCCAACCCCCTCACCACGTGTGGGTTCCTGTGGATCCCATCTCATCAGCCTTGGGCTTGAGAGGCTGGGGGAGTTTATTAGAGAACAGTTGTGGAGCAGGTACATTGAGTGGGACACCACCTGCCAGCCTCATGCTGTGAGAGTGGAGCCCAGAGCAATATGCCCTGGGGTGTACAGAGGACAGGGTGGGGGCACACAGGGTGAGAGTCCAGGAGCCCGAGGTGAGGAGGGGGCACTGAGGAGAGCCAGGAGCAGGGTAGATGGAAAGGCCTGGATGTCGAAGGGCTCAGGGATGGTTTTGGGAAGCAGTGCCCAGAAGAGACTGGTGTGGACCTCTTTTTCTGTCTCTGTCTGACATCCATGCATGTCCCCTGTGCTGACGGAGTGCAGATGCCTGAAATAAACAGCTACTCTCTGGTCAGTGGAGCTGCACAGATATTGTCCAGAGGAGGCCATGCTGCAGGATCTATCTGCAGAGCTTGGTCTCTTGAGGGCAGCAGGGCCCCTGCTGGCCAGAGCACTTGGTACTGTTCTCTCCCAAGGCGGATTCTTCCTCTGACAAGGAGACCTTATATGACTGAAGTGAGGTGAGGAGAGCTGAGCCCTGCCCTGTGGACTCAGAGGACTTAGGGTGGGGTGACAGTGGCGTCCTGTGGCACCGCATGTTCCTTTGAGGGAGGCTACAGACATGGACTCACATCCTGTGTCCTTTAAGGATACATATAGGGGTAGGAAACATGTGGTCTCTGGTTGCCGCTGTGCCTGAGGTTCCTTGGTGGGTCATCTTTGCTCATGCCTGGGGTAGCACCCTGACCCCAACAACTGGAAGCTGGTATGATTTCGGTGCTAGAGATCCAGCAGCTGAGAGAGGGACATTCAAACATCCAGTACTCAGTTGATGGCCAGGCCCATCTGGGAACCCCAGTACACAAAAGAGACCAGTGGATACTGTGCAGACTGGATCCCTCTCACTTCTATAACTCACTGTAGCTAGAATAGGGACCACAGCATTCCAGGGCCTGAAACTCCAAGACCCCACGAGAGGTTGGCTGGGCCTCGGCTCTCCAACATTAGGACTGGACACATGGGGGAGCATTTGTCACATGGGGACCTTGTTTCTGAGTCATCCACTTCCTCCTCCTCTGGATTGGAGGGTGGAGTGCCCCTCCTTCAACCTGAGTTGCTCTGGAGGAATAAATGGGGAGTCGAGAGCAGGCTAGGTAGAGAGGAGCAGGACTGGCCAGGGTAAGTTCTCCTGACTCAGAGACTGTGACATCTGAGCATCTGCCTGGAGACCAGGAGCCAGGGCACTGACGCTCCTGGGTCCTCCCAGATGCTGAGCCCCATGTTGAGCCTACTGGTGCTGGCCTTGCCCCTCCTGTCCCGCCTGGTCTACACAGTCCCTGGTGAGTCCCACCCAGGCTGGCCCTGTCTCTGTCTGTGGTCTCACACCCCATGGGCTGGGGCAGGTGGGCTTAGAGCAGCCCTGGCTCTCCCCAGCACTGGGGAGGGTTGAACTAGGGCAGAACCGTGGCCTGGTTTTGAGGTTACTCTGGCCCTAGCCCCAGGCCTGGCCCTGGAGCGAGCAGGCATCGTGGGGGGCCAGGAGGCCCCTGGCAGGAAGTGGCCCTGGCAGGTGAGCCTGAGGCTTAACAACAACTTCTGGATGCACTTCTGCGGGGGATCACTCATCCACCCACAGTGGGTGCTGACCGCAGCTCACTGTGTGGGACCGTGAGTATTCATGGGGCTGGTGGGTGGGGCACGATGCCAGTTTCCCCCAGGGTGCTCCAGAGTCTGGGATACCCGGCCCAGGCCAGGACTCCCTGAGTAGGGGTTTGCCTTTCCAGGCAGTACAAAAGACCCGAATTCTTGCGAGTGCAGCTCCGCGAGCAACACCTCTATTACCGAGACCACCTGCTGCCCGTTAGCCGGATCATTACACACCCTGACTACTATGATGCCCAGTTTGGCGCAGACATTGCTCTGTTGGAGCTGGAGGACCCTGTGAACATCTCCAGCCACATCCACCCCATCTTCCTGCCTCCTGCCTCCGAGACCTTCCCTGCAGGGACACCGTGCTGGGTTACTGGCTGGGGTGATGTGGACAATGACGGTGTGTAGCAGGGACAATGAGGGCTTGGACAGGTGGAGACCCAGTTATACCATGGCCCCAGCTGCAGGGTTCCCTTTTGGGGACAGGGATGGGCCTTGGTCTGTTTGCCCCTGAGACTACTCCTTCTCTCCCTGCAGAGCCACTCCCACCGCCGTTTCCCCTGAAACAGGTGAAAGTCCCCATTGTGGAAAATCACCTTTGTGATGCCAAGTACCACGCTGGCCTCTCCACGGGGGACCACATTCACATTGTTCGTGAGGACATGCTGTGTGCTGGGAATCGCCAAAGAGACTCCTGCCAGGTGGGCCCCAAATCCATCCACTGCACCCACCCAGTCGTCCTGGCCTTGCTCTTGAGAACTGACCCTTGTCCTCCCCAGGGTGATTCTGGAGGGCCTCTGGTCTGTAAAGTGAGGGGCAGCTGGCTGCAGGCAGGCGTGGTCAGTTGGGGTGATGGCTGTGCTCAACCTAACCGGCCTGGCATCTACACTCGTGTGACCCACTACCTGGAATGGATCCGCCGCTATGTCCCTGAGGACATCTGAGCTAGGTTGGCAGTACTGCTCCTGTGACAGGGGAGAAACAGCCCCTCTTGTCCCCAGCATGCTGCCTTCTCTCCAGGTGGAACCCGCTCAGCCTTCCCTGTCCTTCTACCCTGAGCCCCTTCCCTTGTCTGGAGTCCCCTTCCCTGCTACCCCAACCCTGTCCAGGTAGCTGGTGTTAATCCTCCTAGAAGCTTGTGTCTCATTAAAATCCATGAAATGCATAATTTTCCCTGGGTTTCTGATTGTGGGTATCACTTGGGGAGAAGGGTCCTGTGTAGGGCCAGCATGCAGCTTCATGGCTGTGGGGGTCCCCATTCTCTGAGGCTGGCATGTTGACATGGAGTGAGCCCTTCTGCCTGGCCCCTCCTCCCCAGAGCCCATTTCTCTCTGCATAAGCTTATTTCCTTTTGGTGAGCAGCATCATGGTCTTGGGACATGCAGAGCAAAAGGGACAACTTGAAAGATGAAAGTAGAGGACAGCTAGGCACTCCACAAGCAATCAGCATTATCACCCCCAGCCCTCATCAGTCATGGCCCAGTCCTTACCCCCAAGCATCCTCCCTGCTGTCCTGAACTCCACAGTGACGACTTTGGGGGCATTCCCAGCTGGGGCTCCAGGACTGGAACAGTTGTGCACTATGTTGTGTTGCTATGAACACAGGTGCTGGTGAGGGGTGTTACTAGGGTCTAGAGGTACACATTCTCCATGTGTCAGGACATCCCTCGGACCTGTTTCCCGCTCCCCCGCCCCTCAGCAGCAGCACCCTGTGCTTTCTCAACCTCCACCTCCACCATTATGTCAGGTCACTGCATGAAACTTATTGGCATTAATATGATTATGATGAGGGCAGCCCTTTCTTGACTGCAGCCCTCACTTCCATGGTGGGGATAAGAGGTGCAATGTCCCTATGCAGCGCTGGGGTGGAGTCTCTGAGGCCACACCTTCAGCTGTGCTGCCTAATCCTCAAGTGCACGTCTACGCTGCCCTGCACATCTCTCCTTTGGGATGCCCAGTTACCTCCCTGTTTCTATCCCTGTAGACACTTGGGATTGTTTTCTCCTGGTTTTTGTTTTTTTTTTTTTTTTTCCATCTTAGACCATTCCCCTCAGATCACCCAGAAGCCTTGTCTTGGTTTGCATCTATGGTGGAGATTGTGTTCCTGATCCCCAGCCCTGCAGCCTGTCTGGGCCAGTGTGACATACGGGGACTGGGAGGATGCCCCCTCCTACCAGCCCTTCCTAGGCAAGCTGCAGGAATTTGAGAGCTCAAAGAAGGGATGGAGTGAGACTCAGGTATACCTGCTGAGGAAGTTCATGTTCCCTCTGGCAAACCGTTCCTGTGTTCTGGCTTCAGATTCTTGCACCCATCATGTGGCTCCTGAACAGATATGCTGCCCTGTGTTTGCATGTCCCTGCCCTGGTGTCCAATGCATGTGGACATGATTGTGCTCGTAAGCTGTATGAGTCAGCTTTCCAGACACTCACAATTTAAAGGAGAGGGTTAATTTGCCATATGGTTAGCTGGCTCCAAAGCAGGAACATCATGGCGGAAGGTTGTGGCAGAGAAGATACTTAGTTCAAGGTGGCAAGAGAGCAGAGGAAGGGAAGAGTGCCAGAGAGGAAAGGGCCAGGGACTAGACAGAGTTCCCCAGGCCACACCTCTGTGACCCACCCAGACATACCCAGAAGTGTGTTCCACCAATCCCTGCAGTGGATCCCAGAGCCAGTCAAGTTGAAACTGCACACTAAATACCACATAAGCAAAATGTGTAGCTAAATAGCTGAATAATTCTGGATTCATTCTGGGGCTTTGAGGTGAGAAGAGGCTTTGGAGATGGGAAAAGTTCCTGGTTCTTCCTAGGGCTTCTAATCAGTTTGCTCATCAGGCCTCAGCCATACAGGAAGCCCTGGGCAGCTGTAGGGCTCTGTCAACCTGATCTTTGGTGCAGACCAGCATACCTGAGGATGATTATGAGGACAGGGGCATTGCAGAGGGCAGGTTGTCATAGAATCCTAAGCTGACTCTCCCAAGCTGTCTGGACCTCAGGTTGGGACCTTCTGGAAAAGCCCCATGTGCCCTGCAGGAACCAGAGAAGGCTTCCTGGAAGCAGTGACATTTATTCCAACCTAACTTGGGGACAGCAAATGCTCAGATTTGCAGCAGGGACACCTGGGTCTCATCCTGTTCCTGCTGTAGTCCAACTTATTCCCTGAGGCTGCCTGGACTACCATGTCCACATGAGGACAAAAGGATGCGACAATCCCTCCTATAGTATGAAGACAGACCAAGGTGGGACCTGTCAGTGGCACACTCTCCTCCTTTTCTCTCCCTGCCCCAGACACCAGGTATGAAACCTTCCCCATCTCATACCACACCACACCACACCACACCAGCTGCTCGGGCCTCAGCGTGGGCCATCCTCTTGGTCCTGCCATGGACAGACAGCATGGTCCTTGAGCCCATGGCCTCTGGAAGCTCCTGGTTGTGCCTGGTGGGTGACCAGCCTGGATGGAGGTAGGGGCATTGCTGGGGGAGTGTCTGCCTCCTGGAGAGGGGTGGACCCTACAGCCTTTCTGGGACGTGCCATATTTCCTATCAACCATGGAGCCGGAGCCTCTCAGCCAGACACTGTAGGTCTAAGCCAGAAGAGGGAGAAATACTGAGTCCCCTTGTGGTGGAGCCTGGTGTGTTGTGTACACAGCCTGCACCCCTTGGTGAGGCGCTGGAGATAGAGATGCTGGATGGGGGATGGGGCAGCAGCAGCCCCAGACCCCAGACATGGCAAGGCCTTCTTAGGGAGGAGTATCTAGAGGATGTGGGTAGCCAATGCTGAGGTGGAGCTCTACGCCTCCCAGCTGCTGTTTATGGTCATTGCTGGTCACCTTGGCTGCTGTCTATTGTCATGGCTGCTCTGGGTCTGGGATGGTAGCTGGCCATCCCATCTGAATGCCTAGATCTTGGTTTCAGTTGCTCAGGACAGGGGACCCATCCTAGGGTTACCCTGGAGCCTGAAGGGTACCACTTGAGCCTTTGTGCCTGGAGGTCCCTCTCTGGTCATCTGTCCTCATCCTGCCACCCTTTCTCCATCTCTCAGGTATTTCTCATGAGGCTCTGCAGCCAGATATGCCCAACAGGGGTGCGGGATTGGTGTGGGGGCCTGGCGGGAGTATCCGAGGGGACATTGTCCATTCTAGGGGTCACCTGGAGGCCCAGGGAGGTCGTTGGCTCATCACGGGTGACTCTAGTCAGGCATCCTGCCTGAGGATACACACTGGGCCCCCCGGAAAGCCATTCCTCTCTCCCCTTTTCAGTTGTGTCTTTCGAGAGATACTTTGAGACCACACAAGTAACATCCTCGTGGTCTCCCTTCCTGTCACCGTCACTGATGGCCTTGTCTGAATCAATACTGCTGCTGTCACCTTTTGGTGACTTCCCCACATCAAGGTCTTGTTCCCCCTTCTGGGGTGAGAAGGCCTTGTCTGGCATTCTGGGGTGAGAAGACCCTCTCCCATCTACTTCTCTATCAGTGTGGACTCAGTTTCTCATTTCATTCGGTGGTACAGATTTTAGTCTATTACTGTCATTTTATGTGAACGCATAATGTCATTCTAGGGTGACTCAGATCTGGCCAGTGGGGGCCCTTTTAACTGGACTCCGTGACTTTTTAAAAAATTTATTGAGGTGAAATTTACATAAGAAAATTTACCATGATAAAGTGTTTACTGGGGTGGCATTTAACTCATTTGCAGTGTTCTGTGACATAACCTCTACTGTTACTCCAAAAGGATGCTCCATTCCTACTATTACTCCCAACCCCCTAAACTCCAGGGTCTTTGCAGTTCCTGCCTCTTCAAGCTCTTTCTAGGCCCCCATCTCTCAGGGTCCTGCTACATTAGAAACCAAGGCCAGGAGACTGGGGTGCTCCTCACTTCTGAGGTACAATTTTTTGCATATGCAATCCTTCTGGAGAGCACCCAACAGACAGAATGTCCCCAAGGTGAGGGGGGTGGTGAGGGAGGCTTCCTGAAAGAAGGCCAGTGGATGGGAAGCTGCCTGAGGACCCCCACCAACACCCACCCTATTGACTCAGGGTGTGGCCAGCCTCAGGTTTCGGACGGAGGGGTCATACCACTCCAGCCAGAACATGGTCACGGCAGGCCAGCCTCTGTGGAAGGTGAACACATGTGGAGCACCCCCCCCACCCCTTTTCACTGCTGCCAGGGAAACTGCCCGCTCCTTAGTTTTCTCTTTAGTAAAGAGGGAGGACTGCGTTACCATCTGCCCACTTGATGGGGCAGTGTGTAGCTGCAGAGCTCAGAGGACATGTCTGTCTGCCAGACTGGCTGGCGCTGACCTTTGGCCCACTAGCGTGAGACTGCTGTTGTGCATCTTCGCATACCTCCTGGGCCAGGCGGCTTCCTCCCTCCCCACCGCTGAAATCGGAATCTACCCCCTGACCGGCCTCTCCAGGCTCAGGAGTGTCACTCGCCTCCATCATGCTTGACAACTTCCTGTCAGGAGCAGCGGGGGTCCAAGGTGCCACCACAGTCCTTGGGCTATGAGCAGCATAGCTACAGCCCAGGCTCAGGCCTTGGTGGCTGAGGAGTGGGCTCTGGGTGGGCTGGATGTTGATTCTTGCCTCTACAGCTGGCCATTCAGTGGTGACATCACCCATGGCCTGTCCTCCAAGTCTCTGAATTAATCCAACTACCAGGTCCACTTGGAAGAGCTGCGAATAGCCACATCCCCAACTTCTTTACCATGATGTGGATCGACCTGTACCCCAGCTCCCCGGAACCTTTAGGGACGTTGTCCTTGTGTATCTGGGTGGCCCTATGACCCTCTCCAGACAGGTCCTGCCTGTCTGCCTTACAGAGGCTTTGGCTGACTTCCACCCTGGGATGCAGTGCTGGGTGACAGGCTGGAGCTACACATGAGGGGTGAGAGACCCTTCCATCACCCTGTGGGGACAGAGGGGAAGTGACACCCGGACAAGGATCACCACCTGGTCCCATTGCTGCTCCACCTCAGAGCCCACCACACATCTCTTCACACCAAGGCCCAGGTCTGACTCACAACCGCCATGCAAGGGTCCAGGTACCCACAGTACAGGGTCTGTACTTGAGTCAGGGACATGACTCATCCCCAGTCCTGGCAGTGCAGGGGCAGGAGCCCTGACATCCCACAAACCTGTACCTCCCCTAGTGTCTGTGACTCCCATACAGCCTGTGGGAGGCAGAAGTCTCCATGGTGGACCTGCAGGCAGCCTATTCTGGCCTAGACAATGCCATTCAGCTGGAAACTGCTGTGTGCATGGAGCTGAGGGAATATCCACCAAGGTTGGGGGGAAGTCAGTGAGTCTGACTCCTTGGTGGCCTATTCACATCCTTCTCTACCCACAGAATGACTCCACAAGGCCTGTGGTCTGCCAGAGGGATGGGACCTGGCTGCAGGCTGGTGTGGTCAGCTAGGAAAGAGGGCTGTGGCTCCTCAAAAGGGCCAGGGGCCTATACCCACGTCTTTGCACATGTGAACTAGATCCATCACCACTTGCTAGAGTTAGGAGGTAGAGGTTTCCCCTCTCAGAAGGCCTGTTTTTGCCTGGCCTCCTGCTGCTGGTCTTGGGCATCCTGGTGGCCAAGTGCTGGTTGCACAGGGCTGGCTCAGCTCCCATTCCCACCCAAACTTGGACACTTGATTCTCAGGTGGTAACCAAAGTGCATTTCTTAAATAAGTTAATATTTATTCTGCTTTGCTTTGCCCCTTCCCTCCCCTTTTCCTTAAGAAGCTGAGTTTTCTGCATCAGATTATTGCAACATGTAACCTGAATTTATAAGACAAAGGGAACAAAACAGAACAGAGGGATGTCAACTCATTCTCCAGGCCACAGGGATGGACAGATGGGAGGTGCCATCAGAATGGGGCTGGGGCGTTTTATTGCACAGGTCACAACGCCCTAGTGGTGAGGTGGCCTTTCCAGAGTCATGAGATGTGCCTGGAACCCCTGAGCTGATGCAAAGGGGTGGCGTGGGAAGTGGAGTGTGGAGGGTGATGTATGGAGACTCAGACTGTGAGCAGAGGTGACACTGGCCGTGGCGGCCTTGGGCTGCTGAGGGCCCAAGGCGCAAGCGTGTGCTCCCTAGAATGGTGGAGTGTGGGGACAGTGCTGTGGTGCCCTTTCCTGTGGACACAGCGTCTTGTCACAGGCCTGCTGATGGGCTCTTTATCACCAAAGATGGTGGTGGTGGCAAAATTCAGGAAAACCCAGACCCGAACTGAACCAATAGATGGCTAGAGGTCGTGGGCCGTGACTCCCCCAACATAGCGGACAGAACACACCCACCTGCCTCTCCTGGGCTGTCCTCCCTGGCCCCTCTACCCACTGGGGGGCTTGCACCAGGGTTCACTCTCGGCCTGTCTGAGGCCACTGCCCTATAGGGTGTCCCTAACCCTGTGCCAAAGCTCTGTGCACCCTGAGCCTGAGCTACACAGGCTCATCTGCACTGTCACCTGGGGCAGGGGTGGTTGGAGGGGAACCCAGTTTCTTCAGGGGGGTCTGGGGAACCATGAGGTATAGTCCCCGCCCCCTTTCTGGGGGGTCCACAGAGAGCACAGAAGGCTCAGTTTCATGGGGATCCAGAGGTACTGCAGCCCCTGAGGAGGAAGCTCTGGGTTCTGGGGTCACACTCTGACTGCTGTCCAAGAAAGAGCTCCCACTAAGGCCCCCCATGTCCAGTGGCTCAAAGGCAAAGCTGGGGACAGTCAGATGCTCTGCCCGGCAGGGTGCCTGGCCCCACCGATCGCCCTTGGCAGTAGGGTCCCCTCCAGTGCCCTCCATGGGTTCTGGGAAGTCCCTGTGGGGCGCAGCCTCACAGGATGGGGTTCTGCGCCGGAGAGTACTGCTGCCCTCTGCCACTGGGGGCCGAGCAGAGCCCTCATCCTCTGCAGGGGGGTCCACAGAGATGCAGGGAGGGCTCATTTTCTTCTTTCTTCGTGCCCCCAGGGCTGGCTCCAGCTCTGGAACCCGGACCTTCACGTCCCCAGGCTCCAGGTGGCCGTCACCACCAGCCAGCTCCACCGAGGGCCACCTCTGTGTGTCTGCCCGACTTGGCAAGTCTAGAAAGACCTGAGCATCCACACTGCAGTGCCTGTGCAGGTCCTGCCCGCTGTCTGCCATCCCTCGGGCCACAGAGGAGGCCACAGGGGAGGCCTCGGGGTTGTGGGGCTCAGCAGCAGGCCACGAGTGGGCGGAGCTGGTGATGTGTCTGACCTCCTCGTCTGCTGGATCTGCGACTTCAGCCTCATCTCCACCAGTGGCCAGGAGCCGGCTGGAGATGCAGCGCTGTCCAAAAGTGTGCTTGCGGGTGCGAACACTGGCAGGCCGTGGGGAGCGGGGTGGGGACTGCAAGGAGCCCCTGAGGGATGCCTGCTTCACTGGAGTCTTCTCTACAGGCCCCACGGAGTCCAGGCCACTGTCTCCGGGACCATCAACCTGCCCTTCCAGTGACTCGGTAAGCATAGCCTCCTGCAAGGGCCCAGGGTTACAATGAGGAGGGACCCCAGCCAGAAGCCAGGCCCAGGGAGCCCTCCCGACCTGGGACCTGGGGAGGCCAGAGGTGGGGCTCTTGCCCACCTGTGAGGCCCAGGGTACAAGCCCCTTCCTGCCGCACTGCAGCCACCAGCAGAGGGGAAGGCTGGGGAGGGGGGTCAGAGCTCCTGCAGGCAGCACTGGCAAGGGCCTGGGGAAGCCTCATGGGGCACAGGGCTGGGCCAGTCTACCTCTCCACCCTCAGACCTCACAGCCCAGCCACAGATGGGATGTTCCAATACCCACAACATGGCAAGGGACCCATGTTGGACAGCAGGGTCGGGGTGGAGGATAGGCAGAGAGAGGACTGGGGCCAGTCTGGGTTGTATGGCACAGCAAGGACCAGGCACTGACACACTCCTGCCCCTGGGGCCTGAGGTTACTGCCTGAAAGAGAAAGGGACCCAGGTCCCTGTGGCCAGTTCTGCTGTCACAGCCTGGGCTGCATGGTGGCCCTGATCCTCTGAGACTACCTGGTAGCAGCCAGAAAACCCTGAGTCCCCAGGACATGGCCCAGGTCTTGTGCCTCCTCCAAGTGGGTAGAAGAAAGGAACAAAGTTCTCAGGCCTGAGCTCCCTTACCTGTCTGCACAGCAGCCGGCCAAGGCTGGGGGAGCAGGATGCACCCCGAGGGGACAGGGCACACTGGGGGTCACTGCCCCTGGCTGGGGAGGATGTCGCTGGTGGGACCTGGAGGGAGGCACAGGGCTCCAGGGGTGGAGAGTGAGCGGAGGTGGCCGGGCCTGGGGCAGGGATGCGTCTGAACTGAGTGGCCTACCGCCCTGTCTCCCACCATCCTACCCCTGCCCAGTGCAGCCTGCCCAGCCCAACCCAACCCCCATCTACCCTCCTGAGCGGTCCCTGTCTGCCCCCCTACCCGGCCCCCATCTGCCCCTGGTGTACCCTTTTCCTGGCTTCCATCTTCCCCCTTTCCTGGTCCTGTAACCTGCACCCATGTCAGGACCGATACCTGAAGGAGCACCTGAGTAGGTCTCCATCTCCACTTCCTGCAGTGGGTGGGGAGCTGCAGCAGGTGCCACAGGCCGGAACATGTAGCTGTCACTGGGCAGCGACAGCATCCTGGACACGGACACCTTGCGTACAACCAGGAGGTTTGGAGCATCTGGCCCGCAGCCTGGGCTGTCCTGGGGGTAGGGAGGCCATGCCCATCAGCCCGTGGCCACCCCTATACTACACCACTAGTCCCTTTTCCTTGCTGGACTCACCTGTGCCCTGGGCAAGGGGTGTGCCGGGGGGCCCTGCGCCAGCTCTAACTCAACCTCCGCATCCATCTCAGCATCCTCACGGGCCTCTTTGTTGCTCTCCTCCAGGTGCTTCATGAGTACAGCCACCACCACGTTGACCAGCACAAATTGGGCCACCAGCACAAAGGTGACAAAGTAGATGGGCGAGAGCGCTGGCAGGTAGCTGAGGCAGTGCTTGTCCTCGCGGGCGCACTCTCGCAGTGTGTCCTGGGCCGGCAGGCAGCAGGGTTACACTTTGGCTGCCCTCACCACTTGCTCACCCCTGCAGGCCCCACGGGTACCTTCATGATCCCATTCCAGTTGTCACCGGTGGACACGCGGAAGAGTGTGAGGAAGGCCATGCCAAAGTTGGAGAAGGTGGCGTGCCGGCTCAGGCCCTCACAGGGGTTGTCCTCGCTGCACTCTGTTTGGGGGAGGGGGGTTGTCAGCCACTCTGTCCCAACTCATCCTCAGCTGACAGCACTGCCTACACTTCACCCTCCTGCACAAACCCGGCCTCTTGGCTCAGAGCTGTGGAGGGTCAGTATGCAACTTGGCTTCTGTGCTGGGACAGGGAACTGGCTTCTGGGCCTGGTCCAAGAGTCATCAGACCCAGCTGGGGGAACCCAGGGCCCAGGGAAGGAGCTTGAACATCTGTGCCTGAGTAGAAGCCTGGACTAAGCTCCCCTGGGTGGGAAGAGACCAGGCTGACAGCCAGCGTGGCCACCTCCCAGCCAGAGCACACAAGGCCCTAGGCTGACCTGGCAGTTGGGAAGGGGCCAGCAGGGACTGGGCTGCCTGTGGACATCCCCAGAATGGGCCGTGTCTCAGGTGACAATCTAAAAGGACACACAGCCAGGCATGGTGGTCCATGCTTTTGAGCCCAGCACTTTGAGAAGGTGAGGCAGAAGGACTGCGAGTTTGAGTCCTGCCTCAGCAACTCAGTGACTTAGTGAGACACTGCTTCAGAAAACAAACAAACAAAAAAGCTGGGGATATAGCTTAGTGCTAAAGCCCTGGGTTCAATCCCCAGTACTGTAAAAAATATCTGAATTAATAATAGTATAAAGAAAAACATACTGGTGGCACTTGTCACCTGGGGATCATGTGGGGCTCAGGGGGAGACATGTGAGCTTGTATGACAGTGTGTGTGAACATGTATGTGCGTGAGTGTAGTGGGTGAATGCTTCTAAGTACACCCTCACCTGCCTGTCTGGGACATGGATGTGTGTGCAGGCACGTCTGTCCCAGGTGTGTGTGTGCCTGCTGCAAGCGCTGGCCTCCAGGAAGGCTGACCAAGGCTGAATGAGTGGGGTGCCCCAGGAGACTGGTGGCCTGCACAGGTCTGGGTCAGTGTGCTGAGCCGCCCATGGCATGTGTGATTGCGACTGAGCACAGCAGTCACATTTCCCCAGCCCCATATCTGTGGGCTGTACTCACCAAGCCTCCCGAACAGCTCCACTCCCAGGGCAGCATAGATAAAAAACAGGAGCATGAAAAGAAGGCCAAGGTTCCCTACCTACATGAGAAAGAAGCAGAAAGGGGTCAGCCTGGCCGCCATCCAGCCCTTGGCACAGGCCCAGCACCCACCGCCCAGGGAGGTCAGGTGAAGGCCAGAAATGGGCTCAGATCCCCTCTAGGCTTTGCAGCTTCTTGTGGCCCCTGGAGCTCCCTGTCTTTTCCCAGTGTCCAGCGCCCTCCCTTCAATGCCCACCTCTGGGCCTTATGGTATCCCACAGCCCCCTGCCCATCCTGCCTCTGCACCACTGTCCCCATGGCCACTCCACCTCTGTCTAGCAGGTGCTGTTCCCAAGGCCTGGAGTGTGTTGTTCCCTGGCCCACCCTGTGCAGGCCGACTCCACCTCAGTCCCCAGGATGGGGACACCCACCAGTGCTCAGTGGACAGGAAGATCATCTGCAGGCCCTGCTTGCTGCTCCCAAACCTGCCCATCCCCCAGCCCTCCCTGTCCTCATCCCCAGGGATAGCCAAGCTCAGTGAAACTCTGAGCAGCACTTGGGAGTGTCACTCAGGCGGGACTCAAAATGCTAAGGGTGGGCATGCATGGGGATAAGAACTGAGGGCCAGTGGTGTGTGGCCTGTGGATAAACAGGTACCACTAGGGAGGCTGCTAGAAAGGGTGGGGGAGTAGAGGGATATGTGGGTGGTTGAGGAGGTGGCCAGGGGACTGTTAGCTGAAAGGCAGAGTGCAGAGTGACAGGGTAGATGGCTTGCAGGTTGGGCAGTGGCAAGTGGCTGCATGGGGACTGAGCCCCACAATAAGAGTCTTTCACTTGAGACCAGAAAAGACCATGGTGGGGCCAAGGGCACAGGAAGTGAGGACACAGGCCTTAGCAACCCCAAGGCTGCAGTCCTCTGCCCTGTTATAGACAAGCCTGCCTTAGCCCCTGTTGGCCTCTGCCTGAACCCCACTTTCTGTGGCCCCTTGCCTCCAGAAGCGTATGGCTAGGGTAGACCATGGTCCCTGTTCTTGCCCAGAGCCTAAGGCCAAGGCAGGCAGCCTATCTACCTCTTCCAGCTCAGCTGAGCCACACACAGGCCATGACCTCAGCTGTGGGATCGGGCGCACGAGAAAGGGAGAGAGGGACATGAGTCAGGCCCTTCCTGTGGACTTATCCTTGAGGACACGTGGTGCCCACCCTTGGGCGGTGCCTGGGCCCAGACCTACCTGGGGCAGGGCTTGCACCACGGTGTCCAGCAGGGCCCGCATGCCCGTGGCCATCTTGAGCAGCTTCAGCACTAGGGCCAGGAGCTAAGTGTTAGCAAGCCTGGCTGATCCCTGATTGTCTAGGGACATTGAACACCTCTCCCCCCCGCCCACTTCAAGCCTGGACTCTAGGACTCCCCAACCCAACCCTGGCTCCAGTGGCCTCAGACATACGCAAGGACAGACACTAGGCATGGGGCAGACTGCTTAGGTCTATCTGCCATCTGTCCTGCTGGGCCTGGGACTCAGAGGCCACCAGTGGGTTCTGCCAACAGCCTAGGGCAGTGGTGGCAAACCTATAGCACATGTGCCGCCGTGGGCTATCTGTTATCACTGAAAGCTCTAAAAGGTTCGCCATCATTGGCCTAGGGGTCCCCAGAGTGGTGTGCATGAGGGTCACCTACCGCGGGCGATGCGGAGTACACGCATGATACGAATGATGGTGGGGTTGATGGGCAGTGCAGCATTCATTTCGATCTCTTCCAGTGCAATGCCCATGATAGACAGTAGGACAATGGCCAGGTCCAGCTGGTTCCATCTGGCCAGAGGAAGATGCATCTCAGTGCAGCTACTACTTCAGGCCCCACCCAGAGCCCCCCTAGGTGGTGGAGCAGGGAGCCTCCTCCCTGGTGGCCAGGGGGCCCACTCATACCTGTCCTTGAAGAACCTCCGGAACCCAAAGGCCACCAGCTTTAGCGCAGCCTCGAAGACAAAGACGATGGTGAACACGTAGTTGCAGTACTTGAGGGCCTCGTCCAGTGACTAAGGGCAGAGGGGAAGGCTGGTGGCAGGGCCTGGGCTGGGTTACCCCTCCCTCCTTATGCCTGTAACCTCCCACATAGCCTCCTGTAGTTACACAATAGTGGCCTGGGCTGACAGGTGTCTCCCTGGGTGTTAGCAGCAAGGTCCTAGTCTCTGGCTGGGCACACATATCCCATGCTACAGTGAACCTGTGGAAAGGTGGCTCCCAGGTCCACAGCCTGGCAGCTGTCTTGCCATTGCAGCCTCTCCTGCCCTGCTGACTGCCCTTGTGAGGTCTGCCACTGAGAACTTGCTGTCTGCAGCCTGTGCAGGGCCCAGGAAGTGTTACCCTGTGATCCTGGAAACCCTCAAGAAGGGGAGGAACCCAGGTTCCTGGCCTGTCTCCAACCTGGGCAGGGGCCCCAGCAGACCCTCTATCCCCAGTTTTGTATAAAATGACTTTTTTTTTTAAGGTTAAGGGTATTCCCAGTGAAAAGTTCTGATCTTCTATGGCCTCAGCCTTCCTTTAGGGAAGGAAACACCCTAACTAAAGGATGGAGATGTAGATTTAGCAGATTGAAAAGGATTTCCATGGACACCCCAGGCCTGCTTCACTGTGGACATTATAGCCAGTGTTCCCAGAGCTAAGAGTTGCAGGCTGGGGAGGACTCCCACCCTGAGGTGGGGGTCACTGCAATTTTTACCCATTTAAAAAGGAATGATTGATGGAGTCGAGCCTCCACACCCCATGTCCCCACTGAGTGAGGGCTCAGTGGGGTCCCCATGCTGGCATGGCCCTCTAGTGCCCCTCCCTGGCCGCCAGCACCTTGGGCTGGTTGTAGTGCTCCATGGACATGGTGATGACATTGAGGCCGATGATAAAGGTGATGAAGAGATCCAGGTAGTGGCTGGTGCACAGTGTGTGGATGGAGCGACGTGTATGAGAGTAGTCAGCGTAGTAGGGTCGGCGCTGGGCCTCTGTGGGGAGAGGGCGGGTCAGTGCTCTGGTGGGCACCAGGATGTCTCCATCTCCTTCCAGGAGGCCAAGGGTGGTGTGGCTCAGAGAGAACCTGGCTGGAGCCCAGGAGCTCACATGAGGCTGAAGGAAGGGGTTTTATTTGGAAAGGGATCTCATTAAAGGCAAGAGGAAGTTCCCTGTGAGCTTATGGGCTAGAAAATGCCAGGGTGCCTGAGGCAGGCCAACTTCCCAGACCATGGGCCTGGGCAGCCACCAGGAGGGACACGGAAGCTTCTGTAGTCTCCCTATAGCTCCCTGGGTCCCCACCCAGACTCTATCCTCCTGGATTTGAAGTGGGCAGCAGGAGGGCCTGACCTGTGTTCATGCTGTGCCAGTACGCCAGAGACAAGGGACCCTCTTCCCTCACCTATCTGGGCCCTGCAGACCCAACGTGAACGGAGATGAAGGTATAAGCTACAACTTCCAGCCCATCCAAGGCTGATGGCACAATGGTAGGATGGTAAGACAGGATCCTCTCTGGGGACACCCCTCACTGTGTGCACCCCTCCTCTTGGTTTCTCTGCACTACACACTGCCTGAAGCAGCCCCCAGTGTCCACTAGAGAGGCCTGCAGGGGATAATGTGGGCTTCCCAGCCCTAGACCAGGACATAGAACCAGGAACTCAGGGGCTGAAGGTCCAGGACCAGGGAGAGCCAGTGCCAATGGGAAATGACCCACCACCCTGGACCCTCATGCTCTTTGGTCCAGCATGCATTGCTACAGCTTGGCTCAGCTCGGGCAGCCAAAAGGGCCAGTGACTAGTGCAGAAGACAGCAGCTACAGCCAGCAGGAGAAAGGTGGCTCATCCCTGTCCCCACCCCTGTCCCCTGAGCGTGCACACATGCGGGCTGCAGAGGGACACACAGGAGCGAGGTTGGCAGTACGGACACCTGCAGGCAGCCTCACCCCTTCCTCCCACTGCCCCGCTGGTGCCTGTCACCCCAGCCTGTGCCCACCCTGTGGTGGACCCCAGTGCCCCTGATGGCACGCCCCTCCCCGTGCAGTGGCTGGCAGAAGCGGGCTGAGCGTGCGTGCAGGGCATGCGGGTGGCAGGTACCTGGGCTGGGGAAGGTGCCTGGAAAGACAAGGAGACGTCTGAGTGGTCACAGTGAGGGGCAGAGAGGACTCTTAGGCCTGTGCGGAAAGCCCCCTGCCCCTGAGCCACAACCTGCTCTAGCTCTACAGAGGACTTGGGCAGAACCCAAACTTGGCAAGCAGGAGGCATCTGAGATGCCCCATCTACCTCTTAGGCCCCCGCTGCCCCTCCAGCTAGCCCCTCCATGAGGCCAGCCCATGCAAGGCACCTGTGCAGAGCCATTCAGGGAGGGGCTACAGGCCTGTCACGGTGCCACCACACAGTGTGCACAGGTACCGACCCGCCACCGCCACTGAGGGCGCCTTACTCCTGCGCTTCCTCTCTAGCCTCCGCAGCCGCTTCTCCTCCCGTCTCCGCGCCTCCTCAGCCTCTTGGTGCTGCCGGCACTTGTGGAAGTTCTCTACCACGACACCCACAAACATGTTGAGCACAAAGAAGCTGACGATGAGCAGGAAGGAGATGAAGTACAGCAGCATCCAGGGGTTGTGGTTCTGCACGGGCTGTAGCACACAAGGCGGTGAGTGTCCAGCCATTGGCTGCCGACCTGCCTGCCTGGGACCTCCCACAGGCCTGGATCACAGTGAATCTGACCCAAGTGCTCAGGCTAGATACGGCCTCTGGAGACGATCTCTGAGGTGACCCACCTCAACCCCAGGGACACTGGGCCTTTGTTCAAGGTCACCTATGGTGGGTGCTCAGCTATGCACCTGCTGGTCGATGCCCACGGCGTCCAGCCCATCATACATGATGTTCACCCAGCCATCCTTGGATGACAGCACGAACAGGGACATCAATGCCTGTGAAGTGGGCAGATGTCACAGGTAGAGCTGGGGTTACCACACTGCCCAAAAGGACCCCCCCACCACCTGCCTGCCCCCATGGCTGCCCTGCCCACCTGGCCCAGGTTGTCGAAGTTATATTTACGCCGAACCCAGCGGTAGTGGGCAGCCCGGCACTCAGCCTTGGTGGAGATATTCCTGGTATCGGCGCCCTCACAGAAGTAGAACTTCCCCTTGAAGAGCTGATGGGGCAAGGGTGTCACCCAGGGCCCAGGCTGAGCGACCCTGCCCTGTCCTACCCCTGGGTCCAGCCAGGCCCAACCAGCTCTCCCAGTTCTGCTGACCATGCTTACCTGCACTCCCAGGATGCCAAAGATGATGAAGAAGGCACAGCATATGAGGACGATGTTCCCAATGGGCCTGAGAGATGATATCAGAGTCTCCACCACCAGCTTGAGGCCTGGAGCCCGGCTGATGACCCTGAAGACAACAGAGAGAATGTGCTGTTGGGCTCACTCAAGAAAAAACATGGCAGGTGCAATGGCCTCAATATGGAACCGAACAGGTGGTAGAGGGGGAATGCACTGCAGGTCCTCTCTGGACCCTATGAGGTTCCTCACTGTTCCACCCACCTCAGAGGCCGCAGGGTCCGCAGCAGGCGCAGCACACGCAGGATGCCTAGAATCTTGGCGCCACCAGCTGAGGCCATGGCCACCACAATGTCAACCAGGGACACCAGGACCAGCAGCCCATCTAGTACGTTCCAGCTGCTCTTCAGGTATGCACGCTCTCCCCACAAAAGGCCCAGGGCCACCACCTGTAGAGAAGGGGTCCATGTGCATGGATTGGCAGGAAGGGTCCAGGGTTGGGCTAGCCAGGGGCCGTGGAGCAGGATGGGGACCCCAAAAGAGAGGGCAACAGGGACACCTTGGTACCTTCACCATCATCTCGGCCACGAAGATGGCTGTGAAGATGTAATTGGAAATGCTGAGGAAGGCTCGCTCCTGTAGGAAGAGGCTGGTGGGAGGGCTGCACCCCTACCACCTGCCCCCCGCCTGGCCAGCTGCCCCAGCAACTCACAGTGCTGCTGGGGTCGATGTCCGGCCTCTCTAGGGCTATGGTGATACAGTTGAGGAAGATGAAGAGGAGGACCACGTGGTCAAACATCTTGTGTGCAATGACCTTCTGGCAGAAGGCACGCAGCCTGGGGAGGCGGCTGAGTCAGCGCACCTAGGTGGGGTCCCAGGACAGCCCTGGCCAAGCTGCTGCCTCACCAGGCCCTGTGGCTACCCGTGGGAGGGAGGGTGAGGTTGGGCCAATTCGGGGCGGGCGTATGCCTCACCTGTTCTGAGGGGAGAAGAGGTATAGGGCCCAGGACTCTCTATTGCGGCACCACTGGGGCGTATAGGGCTCCAGCACCTTGTGCAGGCGAAAGCAGCAGCTCTGGAGGAAGAGAGGTCCTCAGAGTTTGCAACCTCTTAGCAGGGCAGTCCACCCGCAACCTCACCATCTCCAGCTCATAAGCCTCCCTGCCCAGGTGATAGGTGACTATGCTGGATGGCCACAAGGCTGCGGGAACACTCTTGGGGGCCTTTCCTACCAGATGCCTCCCAGCTAGTGGCTGACCGCCAAGGAAGGGGACATGGGCCCACAACAGCTGACATGGGACTCCCTTCCTGGCCAGTTCGTTCCTGCCCCTTCGAATCCCATCAGTAACGCCCAAGTCCCTGCCTAGGCTGTGTTTTGGGGAACCAGTCCCAAGGCAGGAATAGTCAGGGTGGTTGGTCTCACCAGGGCCTACGGTGCCCACCCACTCACGTCCTCCACATCATCCTCGAGGTCAGCTGCCTCCTCCCTATGGCTGTCGATGCGCAGGAAGAACTCGCTGGGCAGGGCCACTGTCTGCCCGGGGCAGTCATGAAGCTTGGCAGGCAGTAGAGTGGCCAGCCGTGGAGGCCACAGGTCCAGAGTGCTGCGGTGGTCCAGGGATTCAGCACGCCGCAGTGGGCGGGTCACCACGGCTGGCCTGCCATCTTCAGCCTCATCATCCGTGCTGCCCTTTCCCTCACCGGACAGCAGCGACTCACGCTCCCCACACTGGCTGCGACGCTTGAGGCTGGGTGCGCGGCCCAGGCTGTTCCAGCTTGAGCGCCGGCTGCTCCAGGCGCTGTTGGGGCCCCAGTGGGTACAGGGTGAGCTGCGCAGGCTGGCCTGGAGGCGGGGTAAGGGTGTATGAACAGGCCAGTATGCCTGGGTTTCCCCTGACAACCACTTCTGGGCTAGAGGGGCCTTTCCCTACGTGTCCCTGTCAGCAGCCATGGCTGGTGTTTACAGAGTGCTCACTGTGTGCGGCCGTCACCTAGCAAGCATCCTACATGACACCACGTCTAGGTCACATCTTCAAGTGACACCTGACAATGCTAGGCACACACCCAGTGGGTAACATGGTGCATCTAGCAAGGACCACATGCTGCCCAGTTTCCTATTGGTCATCTCTGGACATGCAGAGAAGAAAAGTGTCTCAAGGCACAAAGTTGGACCCATCCAGGCCTCCTTCCTGAGGGCCTCTGCTCAGACTCTCTGTTGTGATCATCTTGGACTCCTAGGTCCAGCAGGAGCCACACTTTGCTCTCCATTGGTCTGTCTCTGTCACCTCTTGGGGACCCTGGCATTGGCTGTGATGAAATGTGCTCAGTGGCTTGGTCCCTAGGGGCTCTTATGTTCTTTGCATGGACACAGGCACCTCCTCTCACACTCTCCCTGCTGTGCATCTACCCCCTGCTGTCTCTCAGCTCGCTTAGTTGCCCACCCACTGCTTCTCCCTCCCTATTTCCTTCTTGGGGTCTCAGCAGCCAGATCCAGAAGCATCCATGGGGGCAGTGTCCTTAGAATTTATTTTCAACAGACCTGAGCTGCTGTGCTTATGGGTGGGACCCATGGTCCTCTGCCCCACTGTCACCCTGTCTCAGGCCCTGTTTGGCACGGGGTTTTTGCTCACCTTTTTCTGCTTTACCCTCTGATGTGCTCCGTGCTGGGCCAGCTATTGTCTTGTGTCACACTGGGACATTCTGATTGACAGCCTGAGACTATTTACAGAGCACAGCACCTCTCCTGGTCTGCACAGGGCAAGTGGGACCCTTATGTGCGTCAGGGCGAAGGAAGTACTCAGGGCTGGGCAGGAGGCAGTCCCTACCAGAGACTTCGGGTCCCCCATCCGGGGGTCCACAGAACCACTGCTGCTGCGCCGAGAGTCTAGGAGGCTGTGGGCTGCATCTGGGTGTGGGGAGGTCCGGGGGGTGGGCATGGGTGTGGCAGCCGTGCGCATGATGAGTGGAGGGGGCAAGCTGCCCCGGCCTTCCAGATGCCCGTTGGGTGTCACTGCCAGCGAGTACATCTTCATCTCTGCTGGGAGGAGCCTGATGAGCCTCTAGGCGTCTCAGGAAGGGGAATTTGCCCCTCAAGTGTCACCTGGCCATCCCCGCCCCCACTTCCCACATGCACACCTGTGGCTTGCAGGTCTCTCAACTTGTCAAAATCCTCCTCAAAGCGGGTGGATGTCTTGTCCTCGTCTGTGTCTGACCTGTTGGCATCACCCTGTACCCACGAAGCGCAAGGTGGATGTGGAAGCACGAGGTGGACATGAGGCCTGCAGTGTGACCACACGTGCCTGGCGCCAGGGCAGGCACGGTGTGTGGAGACTCTTCCCACCCTTCCCTGTGCTCACCTCTGCCTGGAAGCCTTCCACCAAGATGGCCACCAGCAGGTTGAAGAGGACATAGTTCCCGAAGGTCATCAGGGCCACGAAGTAGAGGGCAGCCCAGGAAGAGGTGGAGGCCATGCCGTTGTACAAGACCACATTCCAGTCCTCCTGCGTTAGGATCTGGGGGGCGTCCTCGCACTGAGGTGGCTCAAGGCCTAAGGACACCCGCAGCCTCCCTGGGGACAGGGTTTGCCATCCCCACTGCTCAGGGCTCTAGCCCTGCGGTACCTGGAATACAGTGACGATGGCCCACAGCAGGGAGTCAAAGTTCTTCCTGTCAGGCACGGTGTCCCCTGTGTCCGTCTTCAGGCTGAACTTGCAGCCGAAGAGGTGCATACCCAGGATACTAGGGCAAGGCAGGCAGCTGAGTTGGCACCCTACCCACCCCGATGGTGCCTGGTGTCCCCTTACCCCAGGGCTGAGCTGTCTACTCTGCAAGTGAGAAGACTAAGGCTGAAAGCAGGATGGCCACTCTAGCTCTGGGAAGTAGCCAGGACCTGGTACCATCTTGAGCCCTTTGGGCCAGAGAGGCTTGCCTCAGCTGCCTGTCCCACCAGAGCCTCGCCCATTCTCACCCCTCACCTCATCTCTCTGGGGGCCCCAGGAGAGCCCAGCCAGCCTGGCCTGAGCTGGATGAGTTTCAGCACACAGTAGAAGCTCACTGGGTGTGCCTGAGCAGAGAAGTGGTAACTGAGTTTCTGTGGACGCTGCACTCAAGGCCACTGGGCAGATCTTCTTCCCCCAGGGCTAATATTGGGGCAGGGACCACTCTGCACCTCACACCTTGCTGCCCACCTAACCGCAACCACGTATCTTCCACATGGTTGGCACTCACCTGAAGATGAAGATAAACAGCATAAGCAGCATGCAGAAGGTGGCCACATTGTCCATTGTCTTCATGAGCACCACAAGCTGCCGCCTCAGTGCCGGCAGGAACCGCACCAGCTTCAGCACCCGTAGTAGCCGGAAGGTGCGCAGCACTGACAGGCCACCATCCGCCTGCCCCACAATCTCCCAGACACTGCAGGTCAGCGCCAGGGCAAGAGTCAGGGAGGACTAACCCCTGGCCCCACCCTCCTCTTCCCGCATGCAAGGTTGCCAGCCTGAGAGCCACAGTAGCATCTGCTAAAGTCTGTAGTTGGGCGTAGGTTCAGCTGTACTAAGATGTCTAAGGAGCTGTGGCAATACCTCGACAGCAGCTTTACTTGCCACTGGTGGCTGCCCACACCCTTTGAACCCTCAGGAAACCTTAGCTCCAGCCAGGTCAGAGACACTTCCTCACCGAGGGCCTCTCTCTTGGTCCTGAGCTCCATAGTCCTACCTAATCTTCTGTGCTCAACTTCCTCCCTTCTGGGTGCAAGACCTCCCCTTGTGAGATTAGTCCTTTGGGGAAGAAGTCACTCCCAAATTCTTCCATCTATTCTGTGTTGGTTTTGGGTAGCACATTCCCCCAGTGGCTGGCATGACTCAGCCTCCAAGCTGGCCTCTCAAAGGACTGGGTCCTGAACATAAGTGGGCCTTGGAGCTAGAAGGCTGCTGAGCACCTGCTCTGCTCCTACAGGGAGTGGCACTCTAGAAACACCTGGCTGGGGTGTGGGTGACCTGTGCATACCCTCCTGTGCCTACAGGAAGATGAGGGTGCCAGGATCCCTCCCCTTCCCCCTGACCTACCATACAAATGCCATAATACTCCCTTGTGGGGATGGGGGCTTTGCCTTGTGCTGTTTCTGCAGGGGAGTGGAGCATCTTGGGCCCTCCGGCTAGCCAAGGATGGGACCCACCTGATGACCACAATGATGCCATCGAAGATGTTGTACGGGTTCCGGATGTAGCCCAGTGGGCCACAAGCCAGCAGCTTCAGCAGCATTTCCAGGGCAAACATGCTGGTGAACACGATGTTGCTGATCTCTAGTGCGTTGGTCAGCTCATCGGGCTGCAGGTAGGAGAGAGGTGGTCAAGGGGCCTTACCCACAGCTCCTGCCCTTTCTGGGCTCTGACCTGCAACAGGTCTGGCTTCGTCAAGGGCCCAAGGGACAGAGTGGCTACACAATATCTCAGGAACCTGGGGAAGAAACCAGGGTCCCAGGATATCACTCCCGCCCTGGCTCCCCCAGACTCTGGCTCCCTGCCTGACTCCTACCATCATGACTGGGCACAGCATCTGCTGGAGGCCTCCAGAAATACTCCCTCCCCACAAGCTCCTTAGGCACAGCATTCAAGGACCAGGGTGAGGCATTACACCAGGAACCCAAGGTGGACTGTGGGGGTGTAACAGGGTCTCAAAGTAGAGGAAGAATCTCTGAGCAGCTGTTGGACTTAGCTGCTCCTACCACTGGCAAGACCCTGGCTCCAGGGCTGAAGAGGGCCTTGTGTGCAGGTCCTGCAGTCCCCAACAGGCCCCACCTGCTCATGGTACTCGATGCCCATACTCAGCGTGTTGACGAGGATGGCCACCATGATGCCACGGTTGAAGTACTTGCTGTCCACAATGCGGCGCAGCTTGCTGCCAAAAGAGGCCCAGAGGTGGCCCAGCCCACCTGGCTCATCAGAGGCCACCTGCCCCTGTGGCCTCTGCACACTGCCCTGGCTAGGCACATCCACTGCAGGGGGCGGCTGCATGGGGTCCCGGCAGTCACCATGCTGTACATCCTGTGTGAATTCATAGACCCCATGGGTGTCTGAGTCCCCACTCTCCGAGCCACTGAACTCAAACTCAGGGTCCTCCAAGGCTCTGGCACAGTATGGGCAGCTCTTCAGTGCGCAGGTGAGTGTGCCCGCTGGGGGGCTAGGCAGGGAACAGGGCACATTCAGTCCTGTCAGGTGACTGGCGGCCCGGCCAAGGCCTGCAGGAGAATACAGATGGATCAGGCTTATACAGTGATACTATACCCAGGGTGCCTGGGAACCCACGCCCACAAAGTGAGGGTGCCTTGTCTCAAGAAAGACCCATTCAAGTCCTAAGCCCAGAACTTGTAAGTGGGACCTCATGTTAAAACAGGTCCTTTGCAGAGGCCACCAGTTAGGGTGATGTCACCCCAGAGCAAGGAGGGCCTTAACCAAATGGTATTCTCCAAGGAGGGGAGAAAGACACATGGAGAGGAGAGTGATGGCCACTGGGAGCTGGGGGGAAGAAGCCTCCAGAAGGAGCTGACACTGCAATACCCTGGCTTCGGACTTCTTGCCTCTAGAACTGAGAATCGATTCCTGTTGATCCAGGCCACTCAGTCTAGGGTACTCTGTACAGCAGCCAGAGGACTTGGGGGATAGACACATCCACCAGCACATACCTGGGTACATGTGTGTACCTGTGCACTATCTCACACGACTGGGAACACACCTGTATACCTATTTACTGTCACACACACACATGCATGCCTGTGTACTGTCACACATCCAGGCATACATGTGCCCACCTGCGTGCTGTCTCATATACCTGGGTACAAACACGTGCACCTGCAAACTCTTACGCATCCAGGCACACACGTGTGTGCCTGTGTATTATCTCACACTTGGGCACACGTGTGTGCATCTGGGCATAGTTGCACACCTGTGCATATATGCACTGTCTCACCAGGGCACACATGTGTACACCTATGGATGCACACACTCAAGCATAGAGTGTGGACTTGTGTACTGTCACATACCTATATGTAGCCATGCGCTGTCCCCTACACACCCAGGCATGTACATGTGCACCCGTGCACTGTCTCACACATTTAAGCACACACACCTAAGCAGTCCTGCACACATTCCTGGGTACACAGGTACATATCTGTGCACTGTCTCTCATGTCCAGGCACATGTATGTACATCCTTGCACTGTCTCACATACAGTGGGCACATACACATGTCTATCCCTCAGTGGTACTCCTGTCACACTGGCGTATGGATACTCAAGGGGCACAGAAGCCTGTCCTGGGGCTGCACATCTATGAAAACATAAGACAGGCTGCTGGTAGGCAGCTGTAGAAAATGTTAGCCTGGCACAGCCATACTGCTCTCATTTCCGGACAATCTGCTGAAACTCTGGAGCCCTAGCCTGATTCACACCAACAGCATGCTGTGTCATAGGCTCTGAGACCACCCTCATAAGCAGTGCAGGCTGGAGGCACACGTGCCCAGAGTATCCTGGCATTCCCATACCCTCCAGCACTGGTGCAGGGGGGCCTGGCACATTCCCACCACAGTGGACACACACCCCTCCACCATCTTGCACAGGATCCAGCAGGGCCTCCAAGTTGGCACAGAACCTGACCACCTGAGGATTCTAGGGTCTCTCCTTTATTGTCTGTCCCAGGAGGGCTGATGCAGGCTAGGAGGAACCCCACTGCACTGGGGTGGCAGCATTCTCCAGACCCTCAGGGACTCTGTGACTCTGACTTCCTTTCCCATATCACCCCAGCCTCAGCTTCCACACTTAGAAAGTGTGACCCTCTGTGGCCACTAAGGGCTGTACAAGTCCTCAGAGCCATGGCTGGGACAAGAACATGGGCACATGGGGTTCTTTTTCGGCCAGGCAGGGGCCATGGGAAGTGGGCCAGGCACCTTGATAAGGTGTCCTCACCAGACAAAGAGTGCTATCGCCTGGTCACACTCTGCCGCACTAGGTTGTCAGCTAGATTCACTGGGTGGGGGTCGGGGAGCACAGAGGTGGGATCTGCCCTCCCTTTTAATGGTCACAGAATTTGGACAGAGGTGCTGCCCAGAGCCTTGTCCTGCCCTGGCTTCCCTCTTCCTCCTCTGAAAGGTGGGGCCAGAGTCCTCACCGTGTTCTCCAACTGCATGCTGGATCTTCTCATAGGGGTCAGGGCTGCCCAGGCTCAGGGGGTTGTGCCCCATGGTCCCCAGGGTTCCTGCATTCCGCTTTCCCTTGGGCCTGGGGCTGGTGCTGCCTTTGCTGCCTCCCATGCCTGAGGGCAGGATGGTGGGGTAGTTCATGGTGCCCAGTCCGGAGACTAGCTTGAGGCTGGCTGTGGCAGTGGCTGCAGCATGGGCTACCCGTGCCCTCTCCTGAGGTCCCTCCACATGGCAGTCAGCATGATAGATACTATGCACAGACTCGGAGTTCGGTGGCCCCTGCCCTGGAGACGGAGGGCAGGGAGGCACACTGGCCTGGACCAGCCTGGTGTCACTGGGCTCAGGGTTGGGCCTACGAGGGCTGCCATGGCTGAAGTGGTAGTGGTGGTGGTGATGGTGGTGGTGGTGGTAGACCAGATGGTGCACAGAGGCTGCATGCCTGCCTGCCTGCCGCTGCCGGTGCCCAGGACCCTGGCCATGCAGGGTGGCACTGGGATCCGTCTTCTTATGCCAGCGGTTCTGCCAGCGGGCATAGAGGCGCAGGCTGCGGCGCTTGACCTTGCGGAAGACGTGGCCCATGTACTTGAGCAGCTCCTCGTAGCAACTGCCTGGCTCTGAGAAGCTGGCCAGCGTGCTGTCATTGGACAGGTAGCGGGCCCGCTGCTCACGCATTAGCTGGTTCTCCCGCTGCTTGGTCTCCGAGAACTGAGTGGCAATCACCACAAGGCACAGGTTGATCATGAAGAAGGACCCCACCTGTGGCAGAGTGGGCGTGACCACCAGCCTGGCTCCATGCCAAGCCCTCGTCTGCACTCTGGGGGCTGGGATCCAGCCATGACATTATGGCGGGAATGCCCCCCAAGGGACACAGATCAGATACTTCACACCTGTCTGTGGGACAGGGAACAGCCCGGTACCTCCCTCAAGGTCACCATGTAGCCTGCCCACCTCTTCAGGTCCATCCCGACACGATACCCCACTGTGTTCTCCCAATCACTGAGGGCTGGTGTCCTTAGCTGGGGCCACCATCAACCCCCTTCCATGCATCCCTCTCATCTGCTGCTAAGAACACACATGCTGTCCATCAGTCTCTCTCCCTGCTGGGTCCCCATGGTTGGCTCCCATGCACTCATGCAAAGCTCTGCTGCCTGATAAACTGAGCTGACCCTGTCTGGGGACCACAGTCATAAGGGAGGACCACAAGGGCCACACTGGGGGCTTGAAAACGGGCTTTTCCCTCCTCAGTTTCTCCCTGCCGGGCAGCTTCCATCCTCCCCACTCTGTCCACTCCCTTCCACTGGAGGCTGGACAGAAGCCCCCGAACACCCTGGCCTCCAGCCTACCTGCCTGGGCAGCCCTGAGTCCCTGCAGCCTCTGCCCGGGTGAGCCCAGGGACCCTCATGCAGGAGTCCCATCCTCCCCCATTACACACTGTGTCCTTGGAGCTGAATGCCTGCCCGCCTAGCCCACACTCACAATGATGAGCAGGATGAAGTAGATGAAGTTGTAAAACGAGTGGGCATCCATGACGTAGTACATGATATCTACCCAGCCCTCCAATGTGATCACCTGCAGAGGGAGGCAGTGACTCCAGGACAGAAGCAAATGCCATGTCCTCAAGGATGACGGCTCTCTCAAGAGACCCTTTCCCATGTCCTTGGTGCCCCACTGTGACAGGCACTCTGTGGCTTGATGCCTACCTGGAAGATGGCGATCCAGGCGTAGCCAATGTTGTCGAAGCTGATGGCGCCATTGTGGGGGTTGGAGTCCCCTGAGCGGCAGATGTTGTAATACTGGTTCCAGTTGATGCAGCCGTTGCGGCCAGTACCTGCAGCCTCAGCTGGTGGCTGACCATATGCCTCCCAGCCCAGCGTACACTGCATACGCAGCTCACGGCGGCTAGGGATGTGTGAGCACTTCTGCATGCCATTGTCACGGCGTGAGGAGCAGATGAAGGGGTTCTCCTCGCCCTCCTCTGGCTGGTAATATGGTCTTAGAAAGGTCAGGTTGTTGTTCCTGGAATGGCAAAGCTGAGGCTTGGATGGGGCCACACATACTCTCCTTCTCTGCCCAGCTTCACCTATAGGCCTGATCCTATCCTCACATGCTGGCCTTTGGAAAGTGACTATCCTGCTGGAAACCCATGCTGTCCCTCACCTGGGCCCTGGCCACCACACACAGGCACATGAAACAGGATGATGTAGGTAAAGAGCCCATGGTGGACAAACACAAAGCAGACCCACCCGGGCCCTTCAACCCCAGGGGCCCTGCACCTGCCCCGACATCCTCTGTTCCTGCCTACGCCTGAGCAGAGCCTTGGGGGTGGGCCAGGGGAGCTCCACAGCTTCAGGTCCACCAGAGCCTCCTGCCCCTCGTTCCAGTACCCACCAACCCAGCCTTTCCCTGAAGGCTCCCCCAAAGCCCTGAGACCCACAGACCCAGAGAACAGGTGCCGCCTCAGCCCCTGTGGGCAGCCGGGCTGCAAATACAAGTCTCTGACTGGGTGCTGGGCATTGGCAGCATGGGTTATCTGTAGGGCCTGATAGAGGCAGGTACCTAACAGCACTGCAGTCACCTTCCAGGGTAACCCCAGCAGGCCACCAGCCCCAGGCCACATGGATCCAAGAGGGATAAGAACCCCTCCCTGTAGCAGGAAGTAGGAATGCAATTACACCCCACGGTGCCTACCCTGAGAGCTGTAAGGGAGCAAGAACAGGAAGTGGGTATCTGTGGTCCACTATTCCTTAGGATGAGCATAGGACAAGCCCCAGCTTCCCCTCCAACCAGGCTTCCAGGACTATATACTCCTAGTGTTAAACCAAGAGCTGCCCTGGGGAGGGGCAGCCTCCACTCTCAGCTCCCCTGGAGTCTGTCCCAAAGTATCTGGCCTTGCATCCGCATCTCCATCTTCCTGTGCTCCTGTGAACAGTCCTGCTGCCAAACACAGGCTCTAGATATCCCCCACTGGTATAGCTTTGTCTTGAGCAGGGCTGAGTGCCCCAACATGGAAGCCCCATGAAGCCCTCCTGTTCATGCCCCTGGGCACACCCAAGATGTTTCAGGGGTCTAGCAGGGCAGGGTGGGGCATCCGTGGAGCTGGGTGCCAAGAGAAGGTAGATGAGTGGGATAGTGCAGGCTGTGAGGTCAGTCCCTGATGCCAGAGTCCATAGAAACAGACACATGCCCTCAGGGGCAAAGAGAAGAGAGAGATGCAGAAACAAGGAAGGAGACCCAGGCAGGAAAAGGAAAACCAGAACCCAGTTCCCGCTATGAGTATTCCAGGCAGAAAGGCTCTAGGGGTATGTCCTGCAGGGTGAGAGAAGCCTCACATAGTGGGAATGGCCTGAAGGAGCCTGGTAGGTGCTGTCCTAAAGGGAGGAGACTGGGGGCACAGACTGCTATGTAGGAGAAGCCTCAAAAATGGGTGGAGCCTGCACACCTGACAAAAGTGCTATCCAGGAAGCAGCGGTTCCTCAGCAGGCCGGCCCAGAGCTGCACACCCACAATGCCGAAGATGAAGAAGACAAAGAAGCAGAGCAGAAGGACGTTCCCGAGCATGGGCAGTGTGTCCAGCAGCAGGGTAACCAGGATCCGCATGCCTGCAGAGGCAGGGGAGGCAGTCAGCATGCTGACATGGGTCAGGTGAGTCTTCTGGTGAGCTGCACCAGGCCCACCTTGATCAGGCTCTCCAACCTGACACTACAGGCCTGAGTGATACTCCTGGGTCAGAGCTGCACCTAGAAGGGAGCAGGCCCCAGCCAGAGTGAATGAAAGCAGGCCAGCCCCTGCTCGTTCTGGCGGGCTGACAGGTAGGAATGGAGGGGCAGGCCTGATCACACAGCATCCCCAGGTCCCTGGGTGACCAGTAGGAAGACCAATGGCTCCAAACTCTGTCTGAGCCCCCAAGGGGAGCAGCAGAAGCTGGGAGACTCCAGCAAGTGGGGCTCTAAAGCAAGAATGAGGCTTTCTGTCTCAGTCCCAGTGGGAACTGTGCTAAGCAGAACCACAGTCCTGTCCCAAGGGGACGTAAGGGCAGGCTGTGGCTTCCTGAGACAGTTTTGAATCCTGTGTTCTATGCAGGGGCCTGTGCGTACTTGAGCAAATTCAGGAGGCAAGTTGGCCATGCCTAAGTGCCCCCGGCTCTGTCCCCAGGCTTCAGGAAGGATAACGTTTTATTCTGCAGAACCCAAGGAGTGACAGGGCTAATGCTGCAGGGCGGAGCCTGTGCCAGGGGCCCAGGAACAGGAGGAAGCCAAGGTCTCATGGGGCCCCTAAGGGTGGCAGTGGCAGACTGGACCAACAGGTCACAGAGAGTCCAAGCCAGAAGGGGTACTGAAGTCTCGGACACAGATAGAGGAAGCAAGTCACAGAAGATGTACAATCAGCAAGCTCCGTCCAGGCCAGATAGCGACTGGCTCCAAGCCCACAGTTCCAGGGGTCAGAGTAGACCTAATAGACAGGAGGATGCAGCTATGAACTATCCTGGGGCTCGTCATGGGAGCCAGGGAACAGCCTGGTGGAGTCCCCTGCTTGGGGTAGGAGTACATGCATTTAACCAGCCACCTCACAGCTCTCAGCTCTGCTGACAACATTGAACATGAAGAAGGCGCCAGGCAGTGCCAAGAGTCATGTGGGCATCCCTTCACTGCCATCCTTGGGAGTACCACTGTTGCCCACTGTTACAGCAGGAAACTGGGCCTCCAAGGGGTTTAGTAACTTGCCTGAAGTTATACAGGATTTGAGCCTAATCTGAACTTGGAGATTAGAGCCAGGCAGGAAGGAGGAAAGGCCAGCATCTGCCATGGGTGTGCATGACAACAGGGGGGCTGGGGACAAGCTAGGGTGGTAAGGCTCCCAGGACCCAGGTCAGGTGGCCAAAAAGTATGTGCACACTACACATGGGACCAAGGAGCTATACATGCACATACTTGCACTGCCTTGAGGCCTTGGCATCCCAGCCCAACACTGAGCACTCTGAAGAGAAACCCCAAACTGTCCTGATACAGGTAGAAAGCCGGTGTCCAGACAGCTGGTGTCCAGACACACAGTCAAAAGATTCTTGTGGAACCTCCCTCCATGTGGCATAAACAGGCACAGCGGATCCTCCTTGGCCCTCCTTACAGCTGTTGGCAGAGGCCTGGAGGTCTCCCTGCAGGTATGACTGCCTGGGCAGGGTTTGGTCACAAGGACCAGGTACTATACTGGGGTGTTCTACTGGGCCATCATGCCAGGCTCCTCTCCTCTGACTGGGTCATGTTCTAGGACAGAGGTCTCCTTGTTCCTCTGCCCCCCTGGGAGGGCTAGGTTGCTCAAAAGTCTCCGGGACAGCAGAGCTACTCCCCTACAAGTGTCTATACTACCCTCAGGCCATGCTGCAATTGCCAGTCAGTGAAGCCAACTGCAACCTGCACAGCTCCCAGCCTTGCATTCCAGGTGCTATATAGACGAGGAACCTGAGATTCAGAGTGATTTCTGTCACTCACCACTGGACCCTTTATACTTTGTCCATCACACCTCAGCTTGGATCTCCCCAGAATGGAGGCAAGTCCTCCAGGACTCAGGCCAGCAGCACATGTGATCTCCTCTCTCCCTTTTCCCCTTGTGCCAGGGCTTGAGCTAGGCAGAGGGCCCTGGAGCTGTCACTTCCCTGCCCTGAGTCCAAGGCCTCCCCACAAGGCTCCAAAGGATACACATCTGTCTCTACCAAGGGGTGGTGGACACTTACTAGGTACACGGTTGATGGCACGGAGTGGCCGCAGCACTCGCACGGTGCGGATGGCTGAGAGGCTCACGTTGTGCCCGTCCAGGGAGTACTCCATCATTCTGGGGGAGGGGAGGCTCAAGGGAGGTGCTGCAGGAGGGCCATGCCCCCAAAGAGCTGGCACCTCAAAGCCCCATGCACACTGACCCACATGCTATCCACCTCTCTCCTGTCAGGTACAGCACACATCTTCATCCACCCTCCTCCCCACCAAAGACCAAGCTGGGCCCCTGCTCAGACATGTCCCAGATCTGTGCCTCCTCTCTTCCGCTCTTCCTCCCTGAGGGGACTGAGGGGGGCTCTCCTGAGTGCAGCCAGGCACAGCACCATACCCCGCCATGACAATGAAGAAATCCAGCCTGTTCCAGGTATCACCCAGGTAGCACTTCTGCCCAAACAGCCCGAGGGCCACCATTTTGATAACCATCTCCACAGCAAAGAAGGCAAAGATGAAGTCGTCAAAGGCCTGGTGAGAGGAAAGATGGGGGAGTAGGGCACAGGCCAGGGCGGGAGCACCCACTCCACCCAAAGCCCCGCCCACCAGAGATCGGCCTACCTGGGAACCCTGCCCTATCCAAGACCCTCAACCCTCACCTCCAAAATGTTGCAGCGCTCAGAGCGGCAGGCAACGTCCTCGCAGGGCCGGAACATGCCAAGGGTCACGCAGTTGAGCATGATGACCAGCATGCTGACTTGCTCAAACCATGTGTGCACGTTAAGGACGATCAGTAAACGGCCCGCCCCTCAGTTCGGGAGCTCAGTATCCATCAAGCCACCAGGGTGCACCCTCACGCAGGCAAGCTTGGGGGCCTCAGAGAGTACGACGTCCTTCCGAAGGCAGCCACTAGGTGGCGCCCTAGTGTCTCCTCCCCGCGCGGGGGGGGGCCCACTTCCCTCACCTGGCCAGCTCCGCAGTTTAAGGCTAAGGAGAACTTGCCCAGCCCTGATCACCCCAGTGGCCCATCAAGTACTCGGGTGCAGGAGCCCACAGCTTGGCTGTCATGCCTGAGGCCCAGAGGGGGCCACTTGGGGGCTCACCCATGCACCCTACCCAGTACCCCACATAGAAAACCATCTCACTCCAGGCCTGCAGCCAAGAGGGAAAGAAGATGGTGGAGACCACTGACCGCTAGGAATGACTTTTCTTAAAAAGATTTTGGTGGTGCACGCTCACAATCCCAGTGCTCTGGGAGGTTGAGGAAGGAGGATTCCAAGTTCGAGCCTAGCCTGGGCAACAGTGACTTAGCAAGACCCTGTCTCAAAAAAGGGGTCGAGGGCCAGGGATTTAGCTCAGTGGTTAGAGTGCTCACCTAGCAAGCTCAATGCCCTGAGTTCGATCCCCGACACCAAAACAAAACAAAAAAAGGGGGTTGGGAATGTAGTTTAGTGAGAAGGCTCTAGGTTAAATCCTCAGTAATATACACAGACACACAGACACACAGACACACACAGACACACACACACACACACACACACACGGGAGAAGGGGAAGAAGGCCAGAAGCAGGTAGGAGGAAGGAGGACTTAGCCTTTGGAACCAGCCATGGGAAGTTCCGGCTTGATTGCAGCACCCCACACCACAGGGACAAGGAGTGACAAGGATTGGGGTGCCATATTCATACCAGGCCAGGCTTTGGCTCCGGGTTCACATCTCCTGGTAGGTGATCTTGAGCAGGTCACCTGCCTCCGAGCCTCAGTGCCCTGCAGCCCCCACCTTCTCCTCAGAGGTTGTTCTGGGGATTAGGGTGATGGTGACCAGCAGCCACACAGTCCTGACCTGCACATGGCCGCATGCCAGTGGCGCTCCGAGAAGGCACACAGAAGCACTGGGCATGGGGGACTCTGTTGGCTGGGAGGGCTGTGACCCCAGCCCTCAGGGACAGGTGGAGGATAGTCCTAGGAGGTTCAGGCCCCAAGAGGTAGAGGGCTTCCTGCCCATCGAGCCAGGCCTGGAGCTAAGCAGGGGGAAGGAAGGCCACCTTATTGTGTGCCCCCCTTCCAAAGGACTTGCCAGCCAGTCCCTGACCTATCTTCCCTTCTTCAGAGGCAGCCCCCAGCTCATGGTGGCGCCTTGCGTGGTGGCTCCGAGCCACCACTGTAATTACACATTCCTGCTGAGCGTTTCATAATTACACTTAATGGGTTCAGCAGTAACAAGTGCCTCTGCCATAATGGGGCTGCGGAAAACAGAAATCAGCCTCCCACTAGAGCACTTGCATCTTTACCCTCGGGCTGCAGAGCCCTCCCGCCATGTACCTGCCCCTACCCCACCCAAGGGAGGCTACGGTTCCAGACAGCACCACAGGATACCCACTTGTGCCCAGGCTGTGCAGGGCTTGCTTACATGACGGAGGGCTCAGCTGTGCCTAAAGGGTCCCCAGAACCTTGGCCTCCCCTGGCCTTCAGATTCTGTGCTGGCTGCAGCCCCAGGCAGCCAGGCCATGGCTCTGCCCTCCTCCGCAGGCACCTCTGTCCTGGAACTATGTGCGCCCTCTGTGGCTCAGTGGGGGACTGACTCTCCTTCTACAGGAAGGTCCAGGCTGGGGCTGGGGTGGTGTCCACTACCATATGGGCATGTGGGTCTCCAGCACAAACCCATCAGCTACCTTCCAGCCCCCAGCCATTACTAAGGCTACAATGTAGCATCCTCTGGCACTGAGGGGAACCCACAGGACCAGGAGGGGGTAGGGGGATAGAAGGGGAAGGCACAGGCATCCATGGGTGTGGGGTAGGCTCAGAGGGGACCCATCTAGAACTCTGGCTTTAACAGTGGAACAGACTGTCTGTGCCAGGAGCTTGACAGGTAACTACATCCTGCCTACAGGCCAAGAGGGGCTGGCAAAGCTAGGACCACTCCCCAGCAGGAACCACCAACCATGCTCCTCAAAACATCCTGGCTCGAGGTTCCAGGGCCAAGTCCTATCTCTTCCACCCAAGTCCCCTCTGCTATGCCACCTGAAACTCTTTTCAGCCCTGGTGGCTGGTTCCAACAGGGTGAGGGCTAACCTGACAGGCATCTTCTGGTCACAGCCTGAGCTGTGAGTCGCCCAACTGTACGCTGTCAGTGGACTCTAAAGCAGGGGAACCTCATATGTGCAGATACCACCCACTCTGGTAGCAACAAGAAGTCATGTGTAACTCATGGTGCTTCAGACACCAGCCCACTCTGGCTGGGTACCAGCAGACACCAGTGCACAGAGACATTAATATTTAATATTCTGCCCAAGGCCATGCAGTCAGGATGCCTAGCTAAGTCCTGAATCTAGAGTTGGCCCATAGCAAATCCTCAGCCTCCCCTTCCCAGCATCCTAGAGTCAGACTCCCAAGAGAAGAAGCTGCTCCAGAGAGCACCCCCATTCCCATACAACCCCTGTTCCTGTGCCTACTAATGGGAGTCCAGGGGGACAGGGTCACTGAGAGTGACCAGTGGTTCAAGGAGGCTCCCTCAACAGAGCTTCCAACAGGCATGTGCACTGGGGCCCAGCATCCACCTGGGAGGGACAGCCCACCTATTCCTGAGGCCATCCTGCGCGTGTGCCATACCACCATAGATCATGTTCAATGGGCAGCTGAGGACAAGCACTGCAAACCAGCCCAATCACACAAAGCCTGGTGACACCCAAAGGTTTAATTACATAGATGGATTTTTCTTGATTTAAATTAAAATTCCTGTAGGTTTTAAACCAAATTCTACAAATTAGAATCAATTTCCAGCATGGGTCAGTGGAAGCCAGACTGATGAACAGACAGGAGGCAGTGCTGGACGAATAGCCAAGGCAGTCAGTCAGGCGGGGGCTGCAGGCCTGGGTCCTCCTGGAGGACTAAGGTGGCCTCTCCCATGGGCTCCCCCAGCTGGTAAACAGGAAAGAATTGAGAAACAAGCTCAGAGAGGGGCTGGGATGGGGCCCCAGGTGGCGCTGTGGTGAGGGACCCCATCGGGCACGGTGCCCAGCCTGTTGGCCCAGACTCCACAACAACCCCCAGGACATCCTATCATCCTGGACAGCCCCCTTCCCACTCTGCTTACCTCTCACCTATGGGTGAGCACTCCCCTTCCCCACCAAGGTCCTACCAGACTCTGGCTCTGCAGTCTCTCTGGGGACAGAGACTTTTTCTCAAACCCTCAGACCTACTGGAACAAAGGTATCTGCCCCAGCTTTCTTTTTGTGGCAGGAAGGCCCTGCGCATCAGCCCACAGTGACCTATGCTAAAGTCCATGGAAGCAGTTACAGACCCCTTGGATCACTACAGGGCACTTTCTGAGGGGCCTGGCTCCAAAGCACCCCAAATACACACCCAAAATGTGGCTCCACAGATGGGGATGGGACTACACACCTGTAATCCCAGCTACTCAAGGAGGCTGAGGCAGGAGGCTCACAAGTAGGAGCCTGGCCTGGGCAACTTACCGAGATCCTGTCTCAAAAATTTAAAAGGGGTGTGTGGAAGTGGGGTGGAGATGTAGTTCCATGTAAAGGCCCTGTATTCAATACACAGTAATTTACAAAACAAAAAACAAACAAACAAAAAAACAAGCAAATGGTAAAAGTAATTCTAAGGCAGTGTGGTAGCCTAGCCCTGTAATTCCAGAACTGAGAGAGCTGAGGGAGGCTGACAGAAAGATTACAAGTTCAAGAGTGTAAGTACCACCTGGGCAATTCAGCAAGACCCTGTCTCCAAAAATGTAAAATAAAAAGGGCTGGAGATGTAGCTCAGTAGGAGAATTCACTTGGGTTCAATCCCCAGTAATGGAAAACAAAAACCAAAACCAAACGAGGCAACGCCGTGGGTGCTGTCCGTGGTGCTGAAGCAGCCATGCTGCCGGGGCGCACCCAAGGAGTGTGCAAGGTTGGGGATAGAGCAAAGCTGGGAGGGGGAGGGGCTGGAGTGAGGGTATCTGTCTGGGGAGCACACCGGCGTCTGCCCCCACTGAGCGGAGCAGGGTAGCTTTCTAGAAAACCACTGCATCCATCTATGCTTTTTCACTCGGAGGAGTCTGGAGGATAAGCTACAGGGCCACAATGGGTTGTTCCAGGACCTGCCTGTTGATATGGATCACGATGGCTTTTCTACCTTGTCCTAGGTGCAGGTGCAGGAATCCAGAAGCTGCATGCTGCTCTGCCAGGCAACAAACCCAGGTGGACACCAGCAACCCTGCAGCAAGGCCATCTAGGGCTTGGTGGGCAGGGTCTTCTACTGTGCAGCAGAGTCAGAAGGGCCCCAAAGGCCATGCTGTCTCATGGAGGGAGCGATGGTCCTTGGACAGACCCGCATTGCTCTGGACCACCCATACCTTGGTGTTCCTTGTCCACATCCAGTTCAGTGTAGGCCCCAAGCTGCAGACTTGGAGGTCTCCCAAGCTGGGCCCCTCACCACCCCAAGGACTCATGCCCACGCCAGAGCTGGGGAACATGAGTCTGACCCTAACTCTACATTACCAGCCTCTTAGCCTCTCTGAGCCTCAGTCTCCCCATATGTACAGTGGAGGTCATGACACTTTCTCTTCCAGGCACTGAGGGCACCCATGCAGATCTCTCTGGACAATAACCTACAAGGCCTTGAATTCTCCTGATGTGGGTTTAGGCCATCACTCTCCCCCTACACTGAGGCATCTGTTTGCAGGAGGAGGAAAGATATCTCCACAGAAGGGCAGGACAGGGCTGCTGCTATCCCTCACTTATACAGTCAGGGGCACACGGCCACACACCAGCTGATCCTTGAACCAATGGGAAGCACAGCCATGCTGGGGGGGGGTGTGATGGCAACCCCTTTAGGGGCTCAAGGGTGGCTGCTGCCCCTCTAAGTCAGACTGGCCCCCAGGGACTCCAAGCAGGGCTCCTTGCTCGTCTGCATCATGAAATCACGGTGGATGCCACAAAACCCTGCTGCTGGGCGGATCACAAGTTCCCAAGCCACCTGGGCCCTGCCTGCAGGCCCCAGAACAATCTGCTCAGCTGACTGAACTCCATTAGGCCAAATCCACAACAGCTTGGCATGTGGGGCTAAACCAGGGTGGGGGAGAGCTGGGGAGTCCAGGGCAAAGCAGCCAAGCCCCACACCAGCCCTCATACTGCCTGTCGTGAGGGTCACATGCCCTCTGTAGCGCCCCTCTCCCAGTGGATCCCTGGTTGGACCGTCTTGCCTGCCCTGGGGGGTGGCAGGGCTGTGCCCCTGCTTCTCTGCTTGCTCTGGAGCCTGGAGCCTACACACCACCCACATGCCATGCTTGCTGCTTGCTCCCGTCCTTCTCAGGAGCACTCAATCGTACTCTTTCGATTTGTTCAAGAACGGCATATGTTTATTTGTGGGGGAACCCCATCATGTAGAGAAGACTGTGGTCCACGGTGAAGACAAAGCACCTGTCAGCCCAAATGCATCTGAGCAGGTCCTGGTGCCTTCTGCAACAGGGTGACAACTTCATGTCCTGTGTCAAATAACCCACCCAGGGTCTGGCCAGCAGCCTCCCAGAGCACAGCTTTCTACCACTCACCCAGGAACAGCACAGTCCTGAGGTGCCAACGAGCCCATGGGACTGGGGACTGATACCCTCTGAGGTCTGTCCAGCCATAGGGGCCAGGGAGGCTCAGTGGTGATGACCAAGTACCAGGGCAGTGTCTGTGTAGAGAAAAGTTGAAGTGGCAGTCATTCCCAAGAATGCCTATGGGTGGCCATGGAGCATGGTGTGTTGGCACTGTTGCTCAGGGACACATGGTACTATTTACAGTAGGACAGATGATGACATCTAGAACACGTGGGGCATGATTGGCAAGTTCAGGAAGGCATGCAGCTCTGTTTATGTGGAACAGCCACAACACAAAATCCTTCCTGAGAGATGCTTGTTCTCACACATGTCCATCAGGGTACAGAAAGTCAGGATGTTACACACTCAGAAGGATATGAGTGGAGGGTGCCAGGTGGGGACGTGTTGAGGCTAACAGGAAACTAGTATTGTCCACACTCGTCCATGTGTGCCCACGGTGGCAGTGATCACAACAGCCACAGGTACAGACAGTTCAAATGTCTATCAACAGACATATGGTGGGCTGGGGATTTAGCTCAGTGGTTAGAGTGCTTGACTAGTGAGCACAAGGGCCCGAGTTCAATCCCCAGCACCAAACAAACAAACGAACAGACATATGGTTGATTATATTACTCAGCCTTGAAAAGGAGGAGGCCTGAGACCCACCCTATCCCTGAGAATATAAAGCTGCATGAGAAGCTAGACACAAAAGGCCCGCTGTCATGTGACTATGTCTCTATGAGCCACATAGAAGGGACAGGTTCACAGAGACAAGAGTAGATGGTGGACTGCTGGGGGCTAGCAAATGAGCACTACTTGGGAGGGTTTCCCTTTGGGAAGCCAGAAATGTTGCGGGGCTGGAGGAAGTGTGGGATGCATAACACTGCAAACATACTAAACACCACTGAACCACTGATTTTAAAATGGCTAATTTCATGATATGTGAACCACACTTCAACCCCTTACTGTAGTCCAAATATCAAGCTTTTTCTTTTGAACTACAGCTCTGCCTGGCTTTGGTCCTGGCCACCCACTAGTCTCTATGCTCCATGGGGACCAAGAATGAGAGACCCAGCACCCAGGCAGGAGCTGGGGGGAGGGGGTCTCCTCCATCTGCCATGTGGCTCTCTAGAGGCCACGGCACCCCCTCAACTCTCATGAAAGCTCCCTGCGGGTTGATTTGTCCTCCAGCACACACATACTCAAGTCCTCCTTGCTGCAGCCCCCTTCAACAGATGCCTGATAATGCCCTTGCCCCTCCTCGTGTGTAGGGGCATCTCCAGAACCTTAAAGAAGCCCAGAACCTTGAAGCCAATAATGACACCCTCCAGGACCCAGAGTGAACAAGTGTGAGGGACCTGGGGGGTGGAAGGCACAGTCTGGGTGAGGGTCCCTGGGACATGGAGCCTATGGGCACCTTCAAAGGCAGGAAAGCTGCTTCATGAGGTGATAAGACACATCTACTCTGGGCCACTGGCCCCATCAACCCCAACTTGGACCAGGCCTGACACCGTGGTAGAGTGGGGAGGGTGGTCCTGAACTTGGTGATCCCTAAGGGTGCCTGTCTCCCACTGCTGTGGGCAGGGTCTGTTCCTAATCTTGGGGATCTGGAGGGGTACCCACTGGAGGGGTAGCTTGGAGAAGAGGCTTTGGGAGACCTAGAACTGAACCGTCCCCAGGATACTGAAAGCCCCCTTTGCAGAGATCATACACCATGGCCTGCAGGACTCTGAGGGTGCATGATGGGGGGTCACTGTCTACCTTGTAGCCGGAGGGACCCAAGGGTCCAAGCAGAGCCCTGTGAACCTTGTACCCCAGCCTGGACCTGGCAGAGTGGTCACTGGTATGCAGCCCAGGCACTGAGGATAGTTACAAGTGCACCCCTGGCTGATCAACTGGTTGGTGAAGTTAACAAGTTGAAATTTCCTCTACAGTACTGGCCATCTCAGGCAGAGCATTTGCAGATTCAGGTGTCCCAGCACTGAATAGGAGAGATCTACTGGGGAATGACACACAGCAGGACAGAGAAGCTGTGTGGATACATATGCTCTCACTCAGTCTGCTGGGGTCTGTGCTCAGCAGTGTTAGGGGATCAGGCACTACAACCTCCTCACTATCCTCCTTGGGCTGCCTCAACCCCCAGGACTTACCTCCCACTCTCTGAAGTTCCAAGGAGTTTATTCATCCCCACAGCTTCCACCACTCCCCATTCCTCAAGGCTCCAGGTCTGTATCCTACCCCACTTGCTTGGTGCAGACTTTGTTTGCCACACAGCAGGACCACCACCCATGATATCCTGGGGACATTCCATCCTTTGTCAAAGCTGTCCACAGCATCTGCTTCTAAGAATGAAGATCTGACTAAGGTACTCCCCTGTCCCAAACCCTGCTGGGTCTCCCTAGTGGCCTGGACACAAAAGTCCCAATCATAGCCCTCTGTAATCTGAAACCAGCCAGCCCCAGCTGCTTCAAGGACCCAACTCTCTGCTCCTCCCTACAGCGGCCTGTGCAGCCAACAGGGTAGCCTCGCTACCTGCCTGAGGCCATTGTGGTTCTATGTAAGTGATCACGGGTGCCTCCATCAGGGAACAGGGCCCACCACGCCAACACTGGGGCCCCTAGTGGCCACATCAGTCAGGGAGTTCCTGGGAGGAGGCCGGGGCTGTGTAGCCCTGAAGGACAGGCAAGCTGTTCCTAGGTGGAATGGGACATGAGAGGATGCTGGGTAGGGATTGGCCTGTCGAAGGCAGACATCCTCCCAGGAGGGCTGAGTATGTTATTCCACTTCCACAGGCTCCATGGAGCAGTGTGGCTAAGATTAGGAGACTGAAACAAGAGGGTCTCACAGGAGGTGAGGCCAGGTCCATTAGGACCTCTACCTCTTTTCTTTTTTTGGTGCCGGGGATTGAACTCAGGGCCTTGTGCTTGCTAGGCAAGCACTCCAACCACTGAGCTAAACCCCCAGCCCCCATCAGGACCTCTAGAAGGAGCTCCAGGCTTGCCCAGGTGTCCCTGCAGCTCCCTGCTCCACAGTGGAGTCTGGCTGGAGCCCATAGTCCCTTTCTCTAGATGCTTGATCCTTTGGAGCAGGACTGGGGCCAGGCCTTGGCCTCTGGCCAGGAATAGGTATTCTGACCTCAGGACCTGGCCAAAGTCCCCAGACCTATCTCTATGCCCTTCCATGACCCCAGGTAGGCCCCAGCCTTGAGGGAGGTGACCAAAGCTCCAGACATGCAGGACAGGACAGCGCCCAGGAAGCCCCCAGCACTGAGACCCCAAAGCCCTATGGGCACTTGTCCTGGTCTCTATGAGGCCTGGAGTGGGGCCATCCTGCTAGAATGTAGTGATGAAAGGAGCTTCTCTTCCTTTCACTGAGACTGTTGCCATGACAACAATCTGCTAACAAGGTAAGGAGGAACCTGGGATGGCTAGAGGGAATCCCCAGCCACCCTCACTCACAGCTAGGATCCCCAGGGTTTTAACTGTGGGAGGGTGCACGCAGAGGACCTGTTTGTGTTTGGGAAAGGGGCAGGCTGCTGGGAGGGACAGGGGATTATGTGGCTCTGTGGGGGTCATTAGGAGACACCCCGTTTTACTAGAGAGCACTTCTGCACAGTGGGCCTGGCTGGAGTGGCAGCTCCATGTCCCCCAGCTGCCCCTCATGCTGGGGACAACACTGTTCTACTGTGCTATTCTGACCCTGTCCCTGGGCCAGGTGACTGGGTCTAAAACTTCCTGGAAGCCAGTCACTTAGCCCCGAGGTACAGATCTGCCTAGCTTTGGGGGTCCCAGCAGTACCTCACCTATCACTCTTGCTCTGGGGCACTCTCACATGCCTTTATCAAGCTAGGAGGTCCAGGTATACAGGGGTCAGACCCGCAGGCCTGGCTGCCTCAGGACCTCATGGCTGGGTCCCCCATAGGGTGCTCCTCAGGCTTGGTCCACGGCTGGTAGCTCAGCAATGCCAGCTGTTACCTGTACCCATTACAGGAAAGGGACACAGGCTTCATGAGGTTCAGGGTTTGCCCTGGGGACTGTGGGTACTCACGGCCTGTACCATCCTCTCCCCACAGCCCTCCCTTGCCACCCTAAGCCTAACTCGCTCCTTGCTCAGAGCTTCTGTTCTGGAGACCCTGACCCTACACCCCACACCATGCCTGGCTCAGAGAGTGTGGCCTGCAAGCCAGCGCCCAGAGCCTGCGTGACTCATGCTCAGCTCTCAACGCTGGGGGTGGGGAGTGAGGGGAGCCAGCCAAACATGGAGCTGTTTGTTCTCCAGAGGCTTGGGTCACAGGGGGAAGGGGGGCTGGGCTGCTGTGGGAAAGTGCCTCCAGCTGAGGGACAGAAGATCGCCCCACCAATGACTGGCCACAGCTGCCAGAACATTCTCCTCCCTAGTTTCTCCTGTACCAGTGGCCTCCAGAGACTTGCGCCCCACATTCCTCTGCCTCCCCAGCTGCCTTTGCCTCAGGCTGGCATCTCTGTGGGCTGTGGCCTCCTCTAACCCTAACCCAAACCCAAACCCCGAGCAGTGTATGAAAGATGCCCTGCCCTGCCTGGGTGGTCACCATGCTGATCTAACCTCGAGTCACTCTTGCCCTTGCTGCAGTGTGCAGGAAGGGTGACAAGCCCTCAGACTCCAGCCAGGCAGGCCCAGCCGGTCAAGGGCTGGGGGACACATGGAGCCAGACCAGGAACCAGGTGAGGGGGCTCACGTGCATATATACTCTATTCCAGTGTGCATACACACATTTCCAGGCCTTGGAACAATGGCGGGATCTGGGCTCTTCTCAGGAGATAGTCCCCATCCTCAGGGAGGGAGGGAAGGTTTGTTCATAAACAACCGGCAGCACATGCCCATGGTTCCATCTAACAGCTCAATTTTAAAACCAGGCTAATTAGGAAGAGTGCTAATGTCTCTGCTTAGCTCTTAATAAAGTGCGTGATTTGGGATCTTTTCAAGGCATAACTGAGTGGAAAAGTGCCTGATGCCCAGCTCCAGTCACTGTGCCTGCAGGAAGGCAGGCTGTACAGGCAGAAAAGCAGCATTCACATGCTGCCAACCACTTGGTGGCAGCATGTAGCAATGCCAGTAGGCACCATGGGAGCCACTGCTCCCCAGGAATGTTCTACGTGAAAGTGGAGCCAGCCCCATGCCGTTTCTCTCCCATATTTCCAGATACTCGTGGTTGATTCCTGTGTCATAGCTCTGGCCCTGTGCCTGCAGGGTGCAAGGAGGGCTCCTTCCTCTCAGCAGGCTTTGTTTTGGCAACAGAAGGCAGGCTCTCCTTCCCAGCCACAGCCCTGCCCATAGTGGGCTCTCCGTGTTCCCCGGGGCCTGGGAGGCAAAGATGGGGACAGAAGGAACAGAGCAAGACCCTGGGGAAGGTGGCTGCTTGGCCACAGACAGTCCCTTGGGGCTGGCGCTGCTGGAATTCTCTGTGCCAGAAATAACTGCAGGAGGACCACTGCACAGCTGACTGTGGCCCAAATTAGCAGCCCCAGGGGACTGGGCGCTCCTTCCATGGGAACGGGGCCTGGAGCTCCCCTGCCAGCCTCACCCTCCAATCTGGTCAGGAAGTTGACAAGAGAACGGGTAAGCCATCTGGATGCATCTGTCCAGGAGTGTCTGGGACTAGAGGCTGAGCTGGAGCCTCACGCGGTCCATCCAAGAGGTGGGAGAATGGTCACAGGGCCCATCTGGTCTCTTGCTGCTCTAGTCCTTAACTTTCTCCAACCTGCAGCCTGGCCCACTCTGGCCCAGGCTCCCAGCTTGGTCCTTGCCCTCACTTTCCTATCCCATACCACACAGCAGCCAAAGACCCTGCATCCAAGCAAGCCAAGGCCAGGAGTGGTCACCACAGCCCTCCCACGTCCTAACTGGCCATTGAGCACTCTACTGTTGACCGTTTGCCCCACTGAGGGTCAGGGGGCACCTGCAAGCATGGCCCAGCCCCTCCTTGCCTAGCATTCTGAGCATCAGACCCCCCACATGCTGTTGGTAACCTGTGGTCTCAGTCTCTGAATGCAAACCCTGCTCATGCTTGACTCAGGCACATGAACAGACACACTGGGTACCCGGCAGTGTCCCTGGGCCCTTGTCCCCACACAGCCTGCTCCCCACTGGCACTATTTGAAAACCAGGTTGTTTTAAAAGGAAGACAACCTTGTGGCACCCCCACACACACCAGCTGTTCCCCAACTGTCAGTTGTCCAGCTCCCACACACAGAACCCCCATATGCCCTGCCCTCTCCACGTTCTCACAGTGCTGGGGTAAGGGCACACATCTGGAGTGAGATTAAGGGTCACTTGCTAACCATTACTCACGGGATCGTTGTCATGACAGACTCCAGATTGCAGTAGTGACTCTGGCTGATGAGGCCAGCCCTCCTGGGCTGCTGCCTACTATCTGGGGAGGCCCAGACCAGTCTAGCATGCAGAAGACCAAGGAGCCCCTGTGCAGAACCCCAGGCCCAGCAGAAGCTTCCACCTCAGTGGGCAGCATCTACAACTCTCTAGAATGAGTCTTGGGCACTTGGGAGTGAGGTTGGAGCTTGACCTCCGGAGCAGCCGCAGGCTCCATTGGCTTCTAGGAGACATGAACCAGGTATAGCCTCCTCAGGGCCACCTACCCTGCTCTGGGCTTCCTCCCCAGTGTCAAGCTCTAAAAGCCCCTATAGTCCCAAGGAACTCCTCACCCTCTGCATCTGCCACTCCCCAACTTCCAACGGCCTGCATGGGCTATGACTGACTAGAACTGTCACAGGACTGCTGAATAGTCCCTTCCCCAGAGGGACATGAAGAGACCCCAGAGAATGTGCTCAGTCCTATGGTAAATTGAAAGCCAGAAAGGCTCTGCCTTCCTGGGCACCTCTTCTCAGAACTTGGGGAAACCTATGCTGACCGTGACCCAGCACTCCAGATCCTAGGCAGACCCCCTCTGCCCTTCTCTCTGGACCCCAAAGGCTACGCTGGCTGTGGAGGTTGAAACTGGTGTTGTCCAGCCTTGGCCCTGTCCCTTCTCTGCCAGCCATGTTATTAATAGTGGTGACATTTTCAAAGGGTGGACCATACCCTCAGAAAGTCCAATTTCAAAGTAAAATCAGCTCGATTTGGGTTCCCCAAGGCCACTGCCCCTCCAAGGCCAGGTCCCCTACTGTCCAGTTCTCAGGCCCAGCCTGACATTTACACACTGTGGCCACCACATCCTCAGAGACTCTGCCTAAAGTTCAGGGCCTCAAGTCTTGCTTGAGCCGTACTCCGCTGAGGCCAACATGCAAGTGCTGAAGCCACTGTGCAGGAACTGGGCCTACTGGATCTGGTTGGCTGGCCAGTGGATCAGTGTCCTACATGCTCATCTCAGGGGCAAAATTCCTCTCCAAGCAGTGGTGGAGAAAAAGGGATTTGGAGGAATCCCAGTACCCAGTGGGGGTGGGTGGGTATTTCCAAATCTGGAGGCTGAAGTCCAGGATCTGGGAAGGGTCCTCTCCTGGTTGTAGATGGCCAACTTCTCCTGTGTCCACATATGGTGGAAGAGTCCTGGGGTTGCTTTTCTCAGGGCACTAATCCCATTCATGAAGGTCCTCCCCTCGTGACCTCATTTAATCCAAACTACCCCAAGCCCTACCCCTGACACCATCCCACTGCAGGAAGGTTCCAGCATTTGAACTTGGGGAACACAAGCATTCATTCAGCCCTTGTGGGGCGGGCTCCTCCGCTCAGGCTCAGCTACCCCAAAGGGCTCCTCCCTCTCACAGACACCTCTGCCCCTTCCATTATATGCTCATAAATATGCTCACAGAAGTGTCCCAGAGAAAATGAAGCCTCTAGTGCAGGGTCCTGGTTCTACTTGATGGGGGGCATCCTTACAGGAAGAGATCAGGACACCAACATGCAGACAGATGACTGTGTGAGGACACATGGAGAACGCAGTATCTGCAAGCTCAGGAGAGACTCCCCGCAATAACAGCTTGACCTTGAACTCCTAGGACTGTGAGACCACGAATCTGTTGTTGAAGCGGCTATCTGTGGTTTCTGTAGGGCAGTCCTGGCAGATGAATGTTTGCCCTGTCCAAGGCCCCCCTCTCACCCCCATGATGTCTACCAGGACCAAGCTCCTAAGCAGCTGGCCAGGAGAGACATGGGAGAGTGGGGGTGTAGGGCTCAGAGAGCTGGTGGCTGAGAAGATGTTGTCCTGCCCTCCTCCCAGCATTGCCATTTTCCTGGTGGGTAAACTGAAGTTTGGGGCATGTCACCCACCAGGTCACAGAGAATCTGCGACCTCCAACAGCCACTCCCTTTCCACTGCCCCAGAAAAGTCGAACATAGGATAAGCATCCTCCTGCCCTGCAGGCCTGGCTCTTGTCTGGACCTAGGTATAGCAGGTTTCACAGTGGGAGGGGCAGTGCCAAAGCATCACAGCTGTGCCCCAGAGCCCTGTACCCTGAGACAAGGGAGGCTCCCTGTCAGGCACTAATTAGAGCTCAGTGTGGCAGCCCACTCGGCACAAACAGTCAGGTGGCTCCAGCACAAATATTTCAAGCCACAATGTTTGTGTTTAATGGATTGAAATTTTCTAAGCCTAGAACCCAGCTGAGCCATTATGCCAGGCAATTTGCAGAAAAGGGGAAAGCACTGTGTGTGCAACCCAAGACATGCAAGTCCACGTGCCCAGGATAGAGGTAGGCTGGGCCCTTCCCAGCCACAGCAGGGTGACCTTCCCCCTCCTGGAAGTACAACATCCCCAGACCAGGAAGGAGGAGCCAGAACACAATCTACGCTGTGGGATGACATGCTTGGGAGGTCCAGTGGGTCACAGTGAGCCTGCAAGCCATGTCAGTCACTGGGCACCCTCTTGAGACCTCCCTGCGCCCAGTCCCAATTCACCTATCACCTGCAATACTCAACTACCTTTCAGCTTTTAGAAACTCCTATTCAACCTTCAAAACCCACCCCTACAGATCTTCCTTCAGGAAGAAGCCTGAAGGGCTTCTGAACACCTATTGTGTGTCAGGGACTGGATATCACTGAGATGGGCAGAGGGGGACAAGAAGAACAAACATGTGATACATTCTGTAGGAAGCAAGTGGATACCCAGTGAGGAACAGAGAGTGATCAGTGAAGGGAGGGAGTCTTGGGGCTGCTGAGGCCACTGCAGCCCAACCCAGGGCCCTATAGGGGGAGCATGGGGCACTGAAAAAGCAGCAGGGGCCTAAGGCCGTGTGTCCTGTGCTGACAACATCTCACCTCACAGCACAGGTCCCCAAATAGAAAGCCCCCGAATGGGGGATGAGGGACACTACTTGGCCTCCTCCCACAAAAGAGAGTGGATACTGAGAAGATCCCACACAGTATGGCCTCAGTCCCAAGAGATCACACACTACAAACTCAGTGGGGCCTCATATTGTGTGGGATTGTAGGTGTACACAGTAGGACCTTGGTTTCAATGGATCATGCTATGAACATGGCTGTGCATAGCAGTCCCCAACAACAGGGACAGGCCAATGCAGAGCTGAGGCCAGGCCCGTGAGGGGTGGGGCAGGTGCCTCTTGCTGGCCTCAGCAGCTGACCACAGACGAGGACCCTGGGGAGTCTCCTGGCAAGTACTATGCTGAGTGGCCCACCCTGGCTTCCCTCCAGTGTCTCAATCGATCCCCTAATAACTCCATCCATTATGTTGGAGCACAATTCTTGGAAATTGCCAAGAAGGGGAAGGCTCTGTGAATCGTCTGAATCATTTTTTTAAGCTAACAATGGGACTCCTCTCCCCTCCCAGCACGGAAGGCTCTCCACACACAGCCACCACAGTTGTAGAAATTGCTGGGCGCCCCTAAAGGTGGGGGTGATAGTCCTGCACAGAGCACGGTCTTTCCCTCAAGAGCACTCCTTGTGGAGCAAGAGCAGATGGATCCAGCCCCAGCTCCTGTCCCCTTGAATCTGGCTGGCCGCAGCTCTGGTGGCCCACAGTTGAGGCATCCTGGTGCTGCCCATCCCCGTCCCATCCCCAAGACAGCGCAGGCAAGACCCCGCATCTCCACGTGTGTAAACTAAATTTACATTTGGCTGCTAGAGACTGTTACTTTCATTTCCTGGGTTCTGGGCTCCTCACAGGACGTGTGGGTGCCTCCAGGAGGGATGGAGGGAGAACCTGTGCTCAGCCCTAGACCCTCCTGGTCGCCTCAGGGCCTGGCTGACCCAGCCAGACCTGGCGACCCAGCTGGCTGCCAGAGACAACACAGAGGCAGAGACACTGCCTAGTTCCCTAGTGGGACCTCAGCAGGGGCCCCAGCTGTCACAGTCCCCTAGGAGGTGTTCCGGAAAGAGCCTGGGGGTTGGGGTTAGGGGAAGTGGCTCTCAGCACAGTGAAAGGACTCCTTTCCCACTCTCCTTGCAAGACCAAAGCCACACCCTTCTAATCTTTGCACTTTGGGAAACACAGGCATCCATTTTCTGTAACAATGTATTATGCTAACACAGTGCTTATCATTGGAGTTTCTAAGCATATCAGTAAACAAGGATTTTTAATTTCCCAGTTTTACACACTAAAAAGCAAGTGAGACAGGACCATGTCACAGCAGCTCCTGGGTCCTCATCCACGTGTGTGAATGTGATGGGTCCTGAGACCCCAGGGCATGAGGGCTGATGAGCAACCTCATCCAGAAGGCCAGCTTCAGGCCAGGGCACACTCCTCACACTGGGGATTCTCACAGGATTCCTGCTGGCCGTGGGCCCCCATCTGTCTATGGCTCCTTGGGCTCAAGCATGGTAGCAGCCCACTTTGTCACCTAAGCATCCCCGGGGCCTACACTGCTCCTGGCAGATGCTGCCCCGCCCCTTGCCACCTGCCTGCCAGGATGTCCCTAATGTCCCTGGGTCTGGCCCAGCTGGCCACCTTAAGAAAAGGCCCGGCTGACCCTAACCTGCCTAACCTCAGAACTAAGCTGGCAAGTGTCACAGGTATCCAATGGGCCCCAAGGTGACCATGTTGGGTGCAGAGTGTTGCCCCCTCGCGGCTCTAGATGGAAGTCAGGCCACATGCTGCCCATTGGCTGCCCTGGTGCATGTTGCCTGCTGGGTAGAGGGGCTCCAGGAAGCCAGCTTCAAGAAGCTGGAGCTTTAATAATAAATTGTTTAATTAGGGCATCGCCTGGCTCCCCTCAGAAGCTGTAGCACTATGTGCAGGCTGGAGATTACCTGCTGGCCCTGGTCTCAGGGTTGCCCCCTCACCACAGGAGGTGCAGTCCAGGGCTCCGTATTCAGGTATAGGTAGGACCCCACAGCCTCTACACAGAAGTGGATCTGGCACTGGGAGGGTTGAGGCAGCTGCCTGCTCTTGCTCTTCCTGTGGGGACTTGTAAGGCTGGAGGTAACAAACTCTCAGGGGCCCCATTCTAGCTCTGGGCTAAGCCTGGGTGGATGCTTCTGGGAAGGATGGACAGGGAGAGCCCAGGGCCAGCCTAGATGGAGTCCACAGCCTTTCCTGCCTGCCCACCCAGCACCCAGTGTATGCAGCTCATAGTCCACTGTCCAGAGGACCCTGCCTGCCTCAGCACCTGCAGGTCAGAGAAGGGAACCCTGCCTAGCAGGAGATGTGAGGGGACAACAAACCACTGGCCCTCTTGGTCCCCAACCCCCCCATTCCTTCAAACATGGCACCTGGACCCTTAGCCTTATGCTCAACACCTGCCATGGCCTATGAAATTCCCACAGGTGGATGCTGTCCTTTCATACTACTGCCCACTGTGGACAAAGGAAGGCGGCTAGGCGAGGCATGTGGTGGACCCACCTCACTCTGCCCTGATCCATCCCTGTGAAGAAAAAACCAAAATGGATAACTGAGGACCACAGTGATGAGCAGCTTGGAGCTGGGGTAGGGTGGGGGATGAGAGGCTTAGGGGGCAGTGTGGCCATGCTATGAATGCCTGATCCAAGCCTCCTGGGATAGGGGAGGTGGGGGGCTTCACAGGAGCAGACCAAGAGTGAAGGAGGGGTCCTCACAGCAGAGAGGGGCCATTCTAAGCAGGCAGGAGGGGCTTCCCCAGCACACAGGCAGATCTGGTGTCATCACTTCAGCTACTGGGAGTAAAACCCTGCACACCCCAACTACCTGTCCACTTTTAAGATGCAAATTTCACTTTCAGGAATTCCAGTACTGCCCACACCCAGGGCTGTAAAGGGTTTGCAAATTGGTTTCCATACTCTGCTGGCACTGCAGGCAGGAGTCTGCAGCTGGAGGGTGGACTGAGAGCCACAGACAGTGTTCTAAGGAAAACCCACAATCAACTGACCTTATGCCATTCTGGCCTCATCCTCAGACCCCACAGAACAGAGGCCCACGCAGTTCCAGCATCCATCCCACACAATGGAGCTGTGAAGGGACCACCCTGCAGTGTCTGGGACATACAGAAGGGAGCACATCCCTCAGCAGGGGGCTCCTCAGAACACACAGGGGAGGGGTGCTGTGCAAGAGGGAGGGGCAGGGAGTGAGGGCATATTGGGGATAAAGGCCCATGGGGGAGGCCTCCTAGGCTGGGGGGCTGATCAGTAGTGTACTGGGTGAGGGTTGTGGAGCAAGTGAAGCTGTGGGGCCCTTACACCCTGCCTGCTCCAGGCTAGGGGGTACCCCAGCTGACGGCAGCAAGGTTTCCCCAGACTATACCAAACATCCAGCAAGCCGCAGAGCTGAGAAGCTGGGCAGGCTAAACCAAGGATGAGAGCCAGCCCCAAGTGACGGGCGCAATGACCCAGGTCCTGAGGCAGCCCGCATTTCCGAGGTCAGGTCATATCCCCCCAGATCTTCCACCCAGAGAGTGGTCCTAAGCAGCTCCTGCCTCAAGCTGTGGTAGCCCAACAAGCCGGAGTAGCTAGGACCCAGATCAGTTCCTCCAGGCCCAGAACTCCTCTTGAGGATGGGACATGGGGAGGGATGCACCACCTTGGTCCTCATGCCAAGCCTCAACCAGATCATTACTTGCAGGAGAAAGAAATATATTTACTAATTAAAGTAAAAAAATCAACACTGGCCCTCAGACAGTCACTGAAGCTCACAAAGGGGCTGGGGTGGCACCATTGGGATTGGGGTTCCCCTCCCCCTCATCTGTTTCTCCAGGCAGACAGCTGAGCCTGCCCAGGCTGCCAGATTCCTCAGGCTCCCAACCCCCACCCGCCTGGGGAAGGTCGGCCTGGCCACTGCATAACCTCAGGTCCTGGTCCTAGAGCAAGGACTAGGGTGCACAAGGAGGGGGCTGCCCCTCACGAGAGATGCTATAGTGGGAGTCAGGGGTGACCAGAGCCCAGGTGCCTTGGGGCCTTACAGGGACAAAGAAGATGCCCCATGGCTGGCTGGGGAGGGGTCCAGGGCCAGCCGTACCCCCAGCACACCCCTTGGATGGACACAGTACCCACGGGGAGCTGGGAGTACAGAGTGAGGAGGGAGGCACTGGGAGGGGTGGGCGGGGGCTCAGTTCTGCACATAAACAGTCTAAATTAGGAATTAAAACATCCTGCGATTCCAACCATCCACACAGTAATATTTCAAATGTGCAGGAAAACACCGTTGTGAGAACGGTGCTGTGACGGCGGCATACTGACCAAGGACAACTGTGTGCCCCACACAAGGGACAGGCCAGGGGCAGGTAGACAAAGGCTCTCTGGGTATGGCTGCCCTGAGCTCCTTGCACTGTGGAGTACAGCCCTGGGAACACAGCACCCTCCCAACAGGGCTGCGTCCTGCTGTGGAGCAACACTGGCAGACCCTGGGCCTGCTGCCCACCCAGGCACAGCCTCAAACAGGCTAGGGCAGGAGGGGCCTCAGCAACAAGACAGCCCCAGGTACCCCTCCACCCAACATAAATCCAGGGGTGGCCTAGCCAGGCTCTCAGAAGGTGGCCAGAAGGTCTCTGATGCCCCTCCCAGGCTCTGCACACCCGGTCCAGTGGGACCCAGCAGTGGGAGTACCACAGTGGAACATACGCATCAGAGACAAAGGATCTAGGCCAGACACATGGGTTCCAGCAGAGGTTGCCCACAGGCTGGGAGGGCAAGCAGGGGCAGTGTCCTTATCACAATGAGAGCTGGGAAAAGTCTCTGACGTCCCTGTACTATGTCTCAATCTGGACCCCCTCTGGGTCACCCAAGGCCACAGGGATAATATTTTCTAGGTTGTCAGGGTGTCTGTTCACCCGGGCCACCTTGGGTGCCACTGTTCCAGTCTCTGTGCTGGCACCCATGGAGGCTCCTGCCTGTGGCCCTGGAACTTGTGCCCACAGGCAAGCCACCTCTGAGAGTGTACAGAGAGGATGGGGGCCTCAGAAGCCACTGGCAGGCCTGAAGCACTTTAAACCCATCCTTTTGTCACCCCCTAACACACACACCCCCAGTCACAAATCCAAGTCTGCACCCAGCAGAAAAGTTCACAGACACAAGCTTGGCCACATATCAGGCCACATAGCCTGACCATAGGATTTTTGGGGCATGGGCTGCTGACCCACAGAAGCCAGGTGCTGAGTGGACCTGGGACCTAGCCCCAAACACCATCAGCTGTCCCAGGCCCTCAGTTCTGAGTCCCACCAACACACACAGGACAGGAAAACCCCTTCTGGGGTCACCTTATCTATGGGGTCACTGCCACCCAGTGGTACTCTCCACCTTTGGCAAGCTCCCACTATTCCTAGAAGGAAACAGGACAGCATTACTAAGTGCAGACAAAGCCTGCAGAGGTCACATGGGGATGACCAGGCAGGTGCCCATGGTCTGACACCCACATGTGCTGGCTCTGGGCAGGGCTCCTGGTCAACCCACAGCTTAGAGCTGGCCTGGCTCCCTCCACCCATCCACCCGGCTCTCCATGGTTATGGGCCTGAGAACCACCCCAGCCAGTATAACCTACCGGGTTCCACAGCCTAGCGTGCAGGGCACAGGCTTGGATTGAGGCTTTGAGCTAAGGGGTTATCATCCACAAGCAGAGGACCTTGCTCGAGACCCTAGAGGAGCCTGATGGAGCCAGAGGGGCTGACTAGGGTGCTGAGGCCTCAGTGGGACACAGCAGCACAGGACAGCAAAAGCCTGGGTGCTGGTTAAGGGGTAGGGATATTTTTCTTGTAGGCAATGAGGAGCCATAGGGGGTTCATGAGCAAAGGAATAACGTGCTGATTCCTGGAGGTAGGGTGGGCGCTCCCAGGCCCGTTTTAGCACAGAGGGTAGACATAAGGGGCCCAGCAACCCTTGGACATGCTGTTCAACCCCTCTTGGCCTGGAGCCAGGTTGCTGGTTCTTCCCCTAATCCTCCAATAACTATGTCTTGGACACACAAACTGAGGCTCAGAAGAAGCCCATCCACAGCTGCCCATATCCAGTCAGTCTCTTTCCTGTGGGTGATCCTATTCCTCCCTGGGAAACTCCAAAGACCTCACCTCAAGGCCCTGGGCTGGCAGGTACAAGGGCCAGCTTATGCTCAGCCTCTACACTTGCCCAAGAAGGAGGGTGCCAAGGTGCAAGAAGAGCCAGCTGCCAGGTTACCACCTGGGGTGTATACAAAGTGCTCCACTACTTGCAACAATCTAGAACATTCTCTCTGCTCCCCCTCACTGTCCCACTCAGGTGTACACTGAGCACAGGCCCCTGTACTAGGGCCCCACAGCATTGCCCTAAGACCTGGCCTCTGGCAGGCTCCCCCTAGAAAGCCAGGAGGTACTCCAGAGCCCAAGACCCCAACCTACCTCAAAATATTACCCAGCGGGCAGCAGAGACACCCAGGATACAGGGCACCCTGCTCAGCCCCAAGGCCCATGGGATCCTATCAAGCTCAGCAGCCAGGGGCTAGCAGCCTGCATATCTGGCAGGTGGCAGCTGTGGGTGTAAGCACTGCCTTGGTCACCCCTAGGCAGGGTGAAACAGAGTGAGTACTCACTCATCTAGTGAGCACTGACTGACTATCTACTATGTGCCAAGGCCTCAAGGCCAAGCTGTGGTACAGAGTCCTGTCTCCAGCAAAGCCTCAAAACACTGCTTTGGCTTTCTACCTCCAGGGGACCATGTGTGGTCCTGAAGGACAGGTGAACATCCCAGGGTGCTGGGCAGAGCCAGGAGCAGCCTGGAACACGCTAAATGACTTTATGTAATGAGGGCGGGAGGCTCCTGGGGCCAGGCGGGTAAACCAGGAGCAGGCTGGGGATTAGTGACAGGCGTTGCCACAGCAACCCAATGAGTGGGAAACATGTCGTGGTTGGGAGTGAGCTCCCAGCCTTCCCAGCTCAGTAAAGGTAAGAGGAAACCCCAGAGATTCATTAGCAACAGGTTCCCATGGTAACCGCACCAAGCTCATTAATAATTTTTTTTTTAATTCAAATGTGGGTGTTGAAAATCTCCTGAGAGCTGACAGAGAGATGGATGCCAAGCAAGCACACATACCAGCTACTCCCACCCCTGCCAGTGCTGGACAGGACACCTGTCCTCACCCAACCTGTGTACAAGTCCCTGAGGCTCTGCACAGCAAAGGATATAGCAGCCAGCCCCTGCCTGTCTGGACATCACCAATGAGACTCGAAGCCCAAGGGCAGCCCAGATCCATGACTATAGTCAAGACCTTCTAAGGCCACCAAGCAGGGGCTGCTCACTGTGGAAGATGTCACAACGTATCTACAAGGAGGGTAGGTCATCACATGGGGAGGTGTGGCCTCCAGGGCCACAGTAAGCCAGTGGCTCAGACACCTAAATACCAAACAATGGCGTGACAATCCCTGGAACACTCAAACAGTATTCCCTCTGACCCAGAACTCTCTTCCCATGTACTCAAGGGAACTGAAATCAGAGCTGTACCACACAACCTGCACATATCTCTCACCAACACTTTCAACAACAATGGGAGACACATGTACTCCAGAAGATCAGCAGATGAACAGAACGTGCTTCACCCACAGCTAGGTGCTGCCCATAAGTAGGAGCAAGACAAGGGACCTGCTATCACATGGGAGAACCTTGAAAACATGACACTCAGCAGGGGCCACCACCAGCAGGCATGTACCATGTGAAGCCACATCCTCTAAGCAGGTAAGTACAGCGGTGACAGCCGACCAGCACAGGAATGTGACTGTTGGGCACAGCATTTCCACTCACCACGACAGTGTCCTAAGGTCTACCGTGGTCACAGCTCTGTAAGACTGACTAGAGTAAAAACGACCGAATAGAACACTTTATGAGCATGCCGTGTGGCATGTGGCCCACATCCCAGTAAGGATGTTTGGAAAAGAACAGGCGCAGGCGTTGCTGGAGTCTGTCTGTCCGGCTCTGGATCCTGCATGTGGCAGGAGTCTGCTCTGAGCCTCAATGTCCTCATAACGCAGAATGCATGCAGCTTGGCAGGTGAGTGGACCAGATTCCTGGTCCCTGTTCTGTGCCCACCAGGGGAGGGACTCCCAGCTTCTGCTCTGGAAAGGAGTGTGACTCAAAGCCTGGGAGCCTTCTGGGGCCAAAGACAGCTCCCTTCTAGGGAGAGCAGAAACATGGCTTTTCAGGACATGGACAGCAAGCTCACAATGACCCTACCGGGTCCCAGCCCACCTCTCAGGACATGAAGCACTCCCCAACTCCAAGCTACCAGCCACTGCTTAGCTCAGATTCACACACAGAATGGGTCCCCTACAGGCACATAAGGATGGGGGAGTGGGTCACAGCAATGCGACAATTTGCAGTTAGACAAAACAGCCCTGTTTGTAGCCAGTGCCTGCGTGCCACCATCCACACCACGCATGGTAACAGCAGCCCTGCTGGGCCAGGCACCAGACACAGCCAATTTCCCAATTAGGAGCTATAAACTCACCAGTGCGTGGTGTGCCCTTCATAGTACAGGGAACGACCAGCTTCCAGCTCCAAAACTTTAGGAGGGAAAAGAAATGTAAACCCTGGAGAGAGACGGGTAGAACTGAAAATTCTGGCTAGGTACAGGGGTGGGGTGAAACTTCCCACTGTGCACCCTTGGGATGGTGGATTAGGGGGGCAGGACAGGAGGGGAAGGCTACCTTGGGTGACATTAATTCTGGGAGAAGGTAGGGATGAGGCCCTAAGGTCAGGCCTTTCCCTCTAGCTCCCTAAATGCCAAGGCTGGTGACCCAATGCCAGCCGCCCCCTTTCCACCTGGCTTCACTGAACCCAGCTTTGGTGAGGGAGGCCTGACCGGTTCCCCATGCTCACCCAGCATCTCCTTATGGCTGCAGCTGGTCCAGCCTTTACCCCCTCCCTCAGTAACCTAGATTTAATGGAAGGTAAGAAATACAAAGCTTTGGGTAATGAAGAATGGGCAAAGTAGCAGCAGGGCCAGCTCCTGAAACAAAATCTGGTCTGGGCCACTCATCAGCTGCTGTAATCAGGCCTGGTAAGTTCTTCCCATGACACTGTCTGGGTTTAATAACATTCCTCCAAATGGTGGCAAGGGAAGGAGAGGTGTACCTGAGTAGCAGCCCATCTCCTGGTATCTCCAGCTTGCCACTAGGTACCACCTATCCAATAGGGGCCCAGAGTGAGCCCCTCCTTGCTGACCAGGTCAGTGCTACCGTCCCTGCCCCACGTGGAGTATCCTTCACATCAGAGCCTCCACAGAAGCCAATGACCTTGGGATCAGGTACCTGAAGGGTGTTATCCCTAGGGTGACAGCTCAGGCACCTAGTGTGCCATACTGGAGACCCAGACACTGCTAACTAAGTGATGGAGTAGGCCAATGACTGCAACCACTGTGAAGAATGCACACAGGGGCTGAAGTTGCCCCCTGCTTCCCGTGGATGCCAGGCCACAGAGGCCTCCCCTGCTCCAAGTTGCTGGGTCCCACAGCCAGCAAGGACAGGTGGCCCAAGCAAACCCAACCCACAAACGAAGTCCCTGCTAAGAGGCTCAAGTCTGAATCTCAGGGACAGAGGTGAGAAGGGCCTCTGAGGACACATGGTCAGCTGAGAACCTGGGACCTGAAGACCCACTGGCACAAAAAGTGTCACTGAGCACCTGGCCCTGGTGCCTTTACTTACTTTCCTATCCGAGGCTCCTGCAGAGTTGAGGAAAGGAGATGCAGTTGCGATAGGGCTCCACTGGCAGGCACAAGGCTGAGAAGAGCAAGGCCTGGGCAGGAAGAGTGGCTCCAGCCACATACCTAGGCCACTGTTGCAGCCCTCTGTGGAATCTTTATCATGCTGGTGAGGGGCCACAGTGCCCTCCCGGAGCAACAACTCCCAGGCCTGGAGACCTCAAACAGCACCTCCCACAACAGACCAGGATAGGGGTCTGAAGGGCCAGTCCAAGACATCCATGAAGGACAAGGGTCCTCATCCCACAGGAAGATGTCCAGAGACAGTGGCCAGCCTATGTCCACACCAGCAAGGGGCCAAGTCTGGGTGCACTCCAATGATATCTGCTGTGTTTGGAGTAGGGCTGCCCACTTGATGGCATAAAAATGCAGGAATTTGGAGCAAGAACAAATCACTCTTAGCATACATCCCAAATGTCACATGGGCCACCATAACACTAAAATGTTCTTCACTGTTGTTTATCATAAACTCTAACCTTCATTGAGTCTCTCTGTATCCTCTGGCCCCAGAATTAGGGTCTGTCACACTCATGGATGACATCAGCAGGTATGTCATCAGCTTCCATGGAGGGAGGAGCCTAGCACCTGTGCCCAATCTGGACACCACTCAGTGGACACACAGGGCCTCAGTGTGTCCACCCAGCTCCCTGGCAGGCACTAAGAACTAAACTCAGTCCTCACCTCCTCCTAAGTCTTAAGATGCTGAGCAGCTGTGACTCACAATGTGGCATGGGCTGGTGACAGTCACAGGTCTCATCTAGTCACTGCAATGACACAGCAGGTCAGGTTCCCACCTGCTGGGAAGGGAAGGGGAGGGGGGTGGTGTTCCCAACCAGGCTGCTCACCCTGGCACCCACTGACATGCTTCAAGAGCATCTGGCATGCTGAGCCTGTGGTGTGGCAGATCTGGGTTGGGACAAGGTGTGCACCATGCTGCTGCCACCCGCTGGAGTGGGGCACCCTCCATACTCGGTGACACCGGGCTATGGCCAGAGCAGGAGGCTGCTTGGCTTCGCCCCAGCCAAGAAGAGCTCCATCCATTTCAATGAAGTGCTAATGCAGGCTGACTCACCAGACAGTGCCCATGGCTGGAGTGGTGTCTGCTTCCAGAGACAAAGGGACACTACGGGGACAGTGCCACATGGCCCCTGCGTGGCCCAGAGAACCAGCATCTTCTTGCATGTTCCGACAAGTGGTGGCCAATCTCTGGGCACCTGGGCACAGGTTCCCTATCTCCGTAACAGGCTAGGCTATGTGCGGCTAGGGCTCAGGCTGGCTACTCCAAAGACACTGGCCAGGTCAGGCCAGAACCTCCTTCCTGTGTAGACAGCAGTATAGCCCTCAGAGGATCTGGCCCTGTGCAGATATTCCTCACACCACTCTCCCCCAGGCCCTACACAGGGTCCCTGCTCCCACCAGGCCCCACTGGAGAAGGGTAGGCAGCAGCACCCCCCAGCCCCACTGCCTTCAGAAAATTACCCCAGAGCCCTGCCACAAGGCAGAGGGGGCTACAAATTCTCAGGATGCAGAACAGGGGACCTGAGAACAGGCTGCCTTACCTGCTCAGAGCAGAGAACAGAGAAACTGGGCAAAGTCCATAGGATACAAAGCAATGGCAAGGACCAGATGCCCACTGAAGGCCCAGACAGGCAGAAGCACTCAGCCACATTCAAATGGGGTCAAGACACTCACCAGGTGGGGCAAGAACAACATTCTAGTAGTCTTAGGCCAGTGCCCATGTGGCTCCCAGCCATACACTGATGTCTTCCTCCCTGGATTTGCACACCACAGCCTGGCAGACCATCCTCCAGCTTGAAGAGAGCAGTGACAGTCAGCCACAGCAGTATCAGGCCCTGAATGTCCTGTCCTTGCCTGGCATAGCCCCCCAGACCCCTCAGCAGTATCTCAGGAAGCCCAGGGTCCCCAGGAGATAACTCCAGGCCTGTCTGAGGCTGGGGGTGGGGTATGATTTCAGATTCAAGCTGAGGTCTCTGGCTGACTGTGGAAACTACAAAGGGGACAGTCTTAGTCCTATGAATACACAAATAGCAACTGGAATACACATCTACGAAGCCTCCACCACCACAATTCAGGGTACACAGGGGAGGCGATGGCATCTGGACAGAACCAAGTAGGCTCAAAGCTGGGGCTTCCTGTTTGCAGTGCCTACACCCAAACTGTAGCCCTCAGAGATAGCAGAAAAGCACCTGGGCTAACAGCACGAAGTAAACGTTCTTGCTGACTGAGGTTCCCATGGCCCCTTCCTGGCTCGGAGGTTAAATTGGGGTTGGGGGGGACTTGCCTAGAGACTGTCAATAGTTTGGTGTGGTAGATACCCCTTAGAAGTCCTTATGGAACTGGGAGCTCAACCCCTCCTGATGACTATATTCCTGGCACCTGCAGAGACAGCCAGGGAGGCCTCTGACCAGGGCGGGGACATGCAGACTGGCATGGCCTCCCACGATGACAAGATGCTCAGGATGACCAATTTCATGGCTGATTTTCCCCTCTCCCTGTGTAGCCCCACTCTTCATCTCAGAGCCTAACACTACGCATTTCTAACTGTGATTTATCCAGAGAAGACTGCCTGCCTCTGTTAGCATCTCAGGGACCTCCTACTCCAAGACACTGATCTCTCTGGTGGGGAGGGGCCACTGGAGAAAGGGCTCATGAAGGTGTGTGGGACTGGTAGGGGCCATACACAGCACCCCATTCTCACAGCTGCATCACAGACCAAAGTGGCATCTTGGAACTGCTGTAACAAACCACTATGGACTGGGCGTGGTGGTGCACGCCTGTAATCCCAGCAAATTGGGAGGCTGAGGCAGGAGAATTGCTGTGAGTTTGAAGCCAGCCTATTATACACAGGGAGTTCAAGGCCAGCCTGAACTGCATAGTGATAGCCTGTCTCAAATGAAAAAAAGGGGGGAGGGGGCTGGGGATTTAGCTCAGAGGTTAGTGCCTGCCTTGTAAGCACAAGGCCCTGAGTTTGATCCCCAGCACCAAAAAAAAAAAAAAAAAAAAAAAAAAAAAAAAAAAAAAAAAAAAAGGCACTATGGGCCAGGGATTTCAAACAACAGAAAATTACTCTTCCTGAAGGACAGAAGCCCATATCCAGTTGTCCACAGGCTGCTGTTCCTCCCAGTACACTGAGGTAACCTGTCTTCAGACTCTCCCAGATCCTGGCATCTGAGGGAATGCTTGGCATTCCATGGCTGTGGCCACACTGCTCCAGTCTCTGCCACTGTTGTCACACGGCCACCCCTCTATGTGTCTGTCCCTTCTCACAAGGATGTCTGTTGTTGGATTTAGGGCAAACCCTACCTCAACATATCCTCAGCCCAGCTTGATCACACTTGTACAGACCCCATTTCCATACAGGGTCACATTTTAAATGAGAGGTGGTCATGAATCTTGAAGAGGACAGCATTTAGTCTGGCACAGCAAACATATCACGTATGGAAGATGCACAGCTCCCACTTGCTATACAGCAAGAGGCCATGAGAGCTATAAGAAAACTAAGGGCTTGGAGGTGACCGGTTCACAAAGACACTGCAGTTCCTGGGCAGTGGCCTGACAGGCCCCAGGCCTTGGGCACAGAGGGTCCCCAGCAAAGACTCAGGGCCACTTCGGCCTTCTCGGCCACCATGACTTGAGCTGACATTGTGACTTTCAGGTGAGTCTGCTTACTTTGAAGCCTCTGCCACCTTCTGGGAAACCCACCCCCCAATGTTACCCCCACCCTGTCTCTGTGTCTGATGCTGCATACCTGGGTACAGGTCAGAGCACTGCTAAGGCCAGGAAGGGTCTGTGCCCACAGCCAGCTAAAGTTCTTGCTGACTAGCCAATAGTACCCCACCCAGCTCCTGTGTCCTCTGATCCCAGGCACCCCAGGAACCCATTCTGCCAGTGACAAAGGACAATTAGAAGTGATACAACGGGAAACAAAAGCACATGTGGAGGTACCGCCCAGACAGGCAGGGACTGTGAGCCTCCTCTTCCTGCAGCCATGGAGACCCCAGGATCGCAGGAGCCCCTAGGCCTTATAAGGTTGAGCCTGGATGTCCTAAAGGACACCATCCCCTGACGAAGTATCAGGGTGTTCCCTCTCAGTCCTCGTGCCAGCAGAGTCCCAGACCACGAGTGCCAGAAATCCAGGGAGAGAATGAACCAGGACAAAAAGGTGGAGGGTGAGCACAGGCTGTGAGCCACCATCCCCTCTGCACCAGTGCCCTGACCTTACCTGCAGCCTAGCCTGGGGGCAGAGTTGGCAGAGGCAGGAGGGAAGAGGACAGAGTGACCAGGCAAGAGTGCCTGCCAAACACACATATGGCACCACGGCCAGCATTTACTCAGCTCCAGGCAGCAGGGCCAGAGCTGTGCCCATCCAGGATGGCCTGTTCCCAGCTCTAAGAAGGCCCAGGGGTTCACCCTGGATGCCAGCCACTCCCTGTCATGTGGCCCAGGTGCACAACGGGCCTGTCTCACCTCTGCAGCTCCCAGCATGCTTGTGGGAGACTGACCCCTGCTTCATCTGGCTGGCACATCCACAGGCTTCAGACCACTCCCACACGGTGGCCCCAAACAAGGGGCAGAAACACGCCACAAGGTGACAATGTGGAAACGGGTGGAGCTGGATCAGTAAGATCGGTGGGCACTGAGCAACCTGTGCACACCCATGTCCACCTCACACTCCTTGGGTGGTCAGAGGGGCCACTTCACTGCTATGGGAGAAAAGCCTGGCATGGGGCCACTTGGGGATACTGCCTCAGTCCTGGTCAGCATCACACATGAAAAAAGATCCTCTGAGAGCCCACAAATCCTCACAGCTGAGAGCAGTCCACGTGGGGCCATATGGGGAAGCAGGGCTCTCCCTCTGCCCACTGCTCCTGGCAGGTGCAGAAGCAGCAGTGAGATCATAGGAGGCCTGGTACCTCCCACCCAGTGCTCTAATTCAGCATATTCATCAACTGTCCTGCTAATCAACCTTCCAAACTATGACAGTGCCGCCAACACCCTGTGTCTCCTGCCAGCCCAAGGCCCACCTTTGCCCTACCACAAAGCCTGCAGGAAGCCGGGGACACCAGCCCTGGGGCAGCCACAAGGCAGGCAGAATTGGCACACCCCTCAAGTCTGTTCTATGGAGATCTCTCTGAGCAACACGCGGGCAAGCGGCCCATCTGTCAACCTAGGCGGGCACGGTGCTCTGGGGATAGTGCCTGGACCTGCTGCCAACTCTCCAGCCAGGCAGGGTCCAGGAGCCAGTCGGGCTGCTTTCCTGTGTCCCGTCCCCTAGTGCATCTCGTTTGCATTCTCATCCCCACAATCTCTGACCGCGGACCTGGCCCTAAACGACAGGAATCAGCACGCACTGACTCCCTGCCTTGTTCTGCCCAGGAAGGGCAGCTGATCTCTAATCCATGGCCTGAAAATTCTACCTATACCCCTATGACTTGAGGTTCCTCCGAGTTGTGCCAAAATTAACCCTTGTGGATAGGAGAATGCGTTACTGTCTCTTGCCAAGAGGAAGAATGACATTCTCAAGAGCCTCGGTTCCCTTCATACAAGCCCCACATCTACATAAACAGAGGTAACAGATTTCTCGCCTGACCTTGATGGCTCAGGGCCAAGTTTAGACCTAGCTTGCTGCTCTGGATCTGAGTTGGACAGCCTGGCCCATCCCCCATGCTCTTCCACATCCTGACCCTGGACCAGACAGTGGCCAGCAGCTCCAGGTCCCAGCTGGCCCACCGTGCTTGGCCTGGACCACCCTGAGCGCCCACTCCCTGCCATGGTAGCTCCCTCGGCCAGCATGTGGTTCAGGTGCACAAATGGGACACATATTGGGCCCCAGAGCCAAAGGCTGTCACCTGCCACCTCTGCAGGGCTCTGAGGGTGTGGGGCACTGGCACCTGCCCCACTGTGCCCCTGGGTGCCCATACCCCCACCTGATTCCTGTGCTTTCTGTTCCCCAAGAAATAATTCTAACCCACATACCCACTAGGGCCTGGCATCTGCTGGAGGTCAGCCCTGTCCCTGCACAGCCTGAGCCCCTAGGTTAGCCCGTCACCCCCTCAGGCACTCCCCAATTCTTTATCTCACCTGCACACAGCCCCTAACACTCATGGAGCAGGCTGTAAGTCCAGAGCCATTCAGCTGGCTATGCCCTGCCCCACCATGCACACAGGCTCTCCTGGCCCTCTCCCCATGGCCCACCAGCACCCCCCCACACTCTCTATCTGCTACACCTCCCACCCACCACAGGACAGCGGCACATACCGTTCCTCTGCCTGGATGTTCCTGCACACAAGTCTCAGTGCTTACTGCGTAGCTAAGAGTCTCTCTGTCTGCCAGATCCAATGGCTTCGGGTTCAACCCATCCCACCTCTGAAAGGGTCCCCACCTACCACAGTTGGGAATTCTGGGAGGGTGTGACTAGGTGGAGCCACAGGGTGGTGGCCAGACCTTTGCTGAATGAAGCTACCAAAATCTGGTTCTCACAGGAGCCCCCTCAATTTCGCAGCTCCCCCTCACAAGATACATGTGCGAACTACAGTGGGGGGTACCATGGTACCAATGTGGCTAATGTCCAGACTCAGGGACTTTGTCCAACCCAAGCTACCCCAGACTGGCAGAAAGGGACAATTAGAAACAGGCAGGAATGACACATTTAGTCACGTTGGTAGAGCGGTGACTCCTAGGGCTATCTGCACAGCCTCTCCAGCGGCCCAGGCTGCGTGAGGCCTTACCCAGGAGCAGTAATTAAACTGCACACCTCATGCATCAGCACAGTACCTCTCGGCAGATCCTCTCCAGATGCGCCAAGGTCAACCAGCCAGCCCTGAGCTGAAGAAGCAGGTTTAGGAAGCAGACAGTCCTAGCTGGGGCCAGACCTGCTCTGGACTGAGGATAGGTCTCCTCTTTTTTCATGGGCTCTGAGGCCTATGTGCATCATGAGCCCCTCTTCAGGGCACACTCAACCTTGCAGGTTTCACACCCATATCAAGGACAAGGCCAGGCAGGGAAGGTGACATCAGAGCATACGGCTCCATTGGTTCCCCAAGATGGGTACCCAGGAGATGCCCACCAGGGTCTCCTCCCCCAGCTGCGTGCTTTCTCCCTTGAGTCTTGTGAGGGAGGTAAGCCCAGCATGCAGGGAACATATCTGGGCCTCATGTAGCACACGGCAGGCACCCTGTAGAACCCATATTCATCTGGGACCCTGCCTGGTAACTGGCCCTTGGGAAGCCAAAATACTAGCCAGCACCTTGGGAGGCACAAGGACACAAACCCTATCTCTCCCCTCCTCACACTGACCCAGCATCAGGCCAGGGCCTATGGGGAAGCCAACCACCAGGAAGGATGGCCTCCAGGGTCCCTGGGCAGTCAGGTAACCCACAGGATGTTGAGAAGCTAAGTCAAGCTGTTGACATCCCACAACACTTCCCAGGCCAGGCTGGCTTCTTGTATATGACTGAGCCTGTGCCCAGTGGAGGGCCATAAAGGAGACAGTGGCTGCCCCATAGGATCAACCTGTGGCTCCCACATCCAGGGAAACAGACATTCTGGGCACAGTGGGTCCCCATGGGTTAGAAGAGGGAGCGGCTCCAGGAATGTACTAATGAGATCCCTGAGGGCCAAGTGAGCTTCCAGAGGCAGAGAAGCCACTCTAAGCTGAGGGCACATACCCTCCTGAGTGTCTGGCTCCCAGCTCAGGCCTAGCGGTCTCGGACAGCTCGGAACCCCCAGGTACACAACCTCTAACAATTGAGACAGATAGCTCTTACAACACAGGCAATGGGTGAGGCCAGGACAGGGACTGGCCTCCTACAGACCAGTGCCCACAAGTCTCATTGGGGATGCCATGCCCACTACGTGCTGTGGCCCTGAGAACCACTCAGTAACATTATGACAGTTCAAAATATTGGTTTTTAAAAGACGCCATTAAGACTTAGGCTTGCCCAACCAGGTCATGCCAAAGAAGGGGCTTTCAAGCCATGATGAGCTCAACCCAGCTATGCCCTTCAGCTGCTGGTGACCTTGGTCTGTCCTTCATCCCCTCGGAGTCCAGTGACCTGGGGCACTGGTGCCTTGCCCTAGGGGGGACTCTTAAAAGGAGTCCTCTTAAGGATCCTGTGCCCCAGGTGTCCCTGGCCACCTTCCAGCCCTTATACCTACAGCTCACACAGCACCGTGGGTCTCATTTCCTGGCTTTCAAGCATCCCTAAAAGGCCCCGCCCACCAGGCACCAGGACACCAGCAGCTGTATCACAGACAAGCTGGAAATCAGAAGCCCCAGGGAGCCAGGGCAGAACATAACCCAGTCAAGCAGGCTACAACACACGGGGCCCACCCACTTTCCTCTATAAATAAGCCTGTGTAGGAGAAACAACACTCGCCCCAAAAGTTCGTGTATGGTTGTATTTGTACAGAGCAGAGTAAATCAACAGACAAGGGCCATCCTAGGAAGCACCTCTGACTAGGACAAGGGCAACTCTCAGGGCACAGGACCAGAACACACAAGTGCCTTTGTGCTGGGGTCACCTGACTGGGACTTCTAGAGAGGCTCGAGGATAAGAGAAGGTCCTTCCCCGAGTTCTGGCAGCCTTCAAAGCCCAGCTCAGACAATGGGCAACCATGGGGAGTGCCAGTTCAGGAGCCAGGAGCCGCTTCACCAAGTGTGGGTTCCCTGCACAAATCAGACTATCCTTCTCTCCTGAGTTCACCCTCCATGGAAAGGTAAATGGCCCTGCCAACTCCATATCCATCTGCTGGGAGACTGAGGCCCGAGGAAGTACCCTCTGGCTACAGGATACCCCACAGTCCAAGGCAAAACTTAGCATGCCCCTGCCCCCACCTCAAAGTCAACCCCTCCCAACTATCAGGAATCTGAAGAGCCTTGGAAAGCTTCAGGCCACACGGGTTTCCCCTGAGTAAGCCGATCCCCCACCTGTCCAGGCGTGCTGGCTTATTTTAGGATCTCCCTGAGGCCCAGGCGCACACCCCCACACCCACCAAAGCCTGGCATCTGCTGGAGGTCAGCCCTGTCCCTGCACAGCCTGTCAGATGAGCCCACCCCATGGGACAAATGCAAAGCTGCTGAGGGAGCAAGAGTAAAACCACTTCGGGGCTGCACTCCCCTTCAGAAGTGTCCCTGGAACTGAGGACATTCTGAGTCAGGTTCTCAGAAATGGGAGAGTCAATCAAATTGCCTCAAGGTACCCACAGCAAGGATGGTAAGGAGTATGGCAGGGATCCCTGACAAAGACCAGTGGTTCCAAGCCAGAGAAACTACCCAAGGCAGGATGCACAGCACTCACTTCTACCTGCCAGGAGAGTCACGCTCAGGGACAAGCCAGTTCTCTCTTCCCTGGCTGACAGCTCGCCGGTATGTTCCAACCCTCTCTAGGAAGACTGGCAACGCCCAAGTCCCTCTTGGGGCTAGAAGGGCATCTTTCTCCACAGACCATAAAGGAATCTAGGGACAGGGCCTCAGGTCCTACGGCACGGCCAGCCTCAGAGCTCTCGGCCCTCAAGGTTTCACCCTACCTGCATCTCACACACACACACACACACACCACCCCCAACTTCTTGACACAGTAACACAAACAACCTAGATGGAAGTCCTCAGGGACACAGCCAGCCCATAACACCAGGATCAGGCTAAAAGACTCCTCAGCTGCAAGGGGACAGAGAAGCCAGGCTTGGGGACTGTCAGGAGAAGAGAGTCCTAGAGGCCCACTTGGCTCTTCCTCAGTCTGGTCTGCACACAGGGCCCACATAGGACTGGGCTTGCCCCAGTCCCAGGTTTGCCCAGTCGCCCACCACCATATCCAGCCAGGCCACTTTCCAACCTTGTTTCCAAAACAAGGTGGCCTGGTTACCTCTAGTCTTGGTCCTGCAGAGAACACAAACCTACATCCACTTGAAATGTCAGCTCCACTCCTGTGCCGTCGGAATCCCCAACACCAGAGAATGCCCCCCAGAGCCTCCAGACACCACCTTTGGGCTACAGAGAGCAGAGGAAGGCACTGGCCACAGCCCCACCATCCCTCGGACCACCGAAGTCTCCTTTACAAACAAGAGACGAATCTGACTCACTCGGTGTTTGGATTTGAGAGAAAAGAAACATGGGCTTTATTACTCTTTTTGGTACAGATTCCTCTTTTGTATTTAATATTTATACAGTTAAACACACAAGGTAGGGAAATATATACACACATTGCTCATTTCTCCTGCCTCAACTCTGACAGGGAAAGTTTACGAGCATCAAGTGAAGCCCTCTCCTAAGGCAGCTCATCCGGCACAGCGCCCGAAGACCGCCACTCTGATGTCCGGTTCCCAGGGCCCTGCGGGAGCCAGTCAGTACTGGGCGCTGGCCAGGCCCTTCTCGCCCCTAAAGGCCACCTGCTAGGGGTGGGGTACAGGAAGACCTCTTAACTGCATCCCAGAAAAGCACCTGGCCCTGACCAAACTCGGTTCTGGAACCTTCTCTGAAACACATGCCCTCTTAGCCAAAAGAAGCAGCCCCTTCCTCTCAAGGAAAGAGGATGGGTTGAAGGGCTCTCCAGCTGTGCCTGCGGCCACCCTGCCCCCAGCTGCAGCTGCGCCAGACTTAAATCAGTCCCGACTCTGAGTTCAGCTTGGAAGAGCGAGTTCTCAGCCAACATCACCGCCTGTGTCCACTGTGCCTGAGGAGGGCCGGCAAAAGCCGGCAGAGCACACAGCACCTGCAGGGTCCCTTGACACAGGCATATACGGCGCAAGAAAACTTTGTCCCCTCACTGGCTCCCTTCCGGTCTCCCATCCCCAGTGAGGGGCCCGCCCCAACCTGTCCCGAAAGCAGGAGTGGGAGTCCCACCCCGGCCTCCACCCGCAGACGCAGGAGTTGGGGCCATCTCGCCATCCACGCCCGCGGCCAGCCGCCGCTTCTGTACCCGGCGATTTGAACCGGGACACCCCGCGCGGGTCCCAAGAGGTGCCCCCGCCCACCTCTCTCCAAGAAGCTTTGCCCCGTGCCCTTGCCCCATGTCCCCAAGCGCCTGGAGCAAGGAGCCAGAGCGCACGAGGGCGCACGCGGAGGGGCTTGCGCCCCGAACCCAAGACACCGCCGGCCGGGAAGGATATGGGCTGCAGACTAGGCGCAGGCACCAGCTGCGCGGCCGCGTGGTCTGCCCGAGGCAGAAGAAGACGGTGGCCGCCAGCGCCGGGTACGGGACGGGCTGTTCCTCGCTGGCGCCCAGCTCCACGCCGCGCTCAGCTGCCGGGCTCTCGGGTGGTGACGCGCTGGGCCCGGAACCCCGCTCCACAGAGCTCCCGGGCGCCCCAGGGCTCGACGGGGACACCCCCGCCGCAGAGCCAGAGGGCGGTGTACCCAGGGGCACCCGAACCTCGTCGGCCGCCGGCGCGTCCTCGGTCATGGTGGCGGCGGGCAGCACCTGCGGAAGGAGAGCAGGCGGTGACCGGGTCGGGAACAACGCCCCCGCCCCGCCTTAGCGGAGCGGAGCCGCGAGTATAGCAGCGACCGCCGGGATGTCTTTGTCTTCCCTCATTAGAAGCGAGCGCGCCCCCCGCCCCCCCGCCTCCGCCCCCGCAAGGACTGGCAGCCCCACCCCCACCGCCCAGGAGGGGGCGGCGGGGCTCGCGACGCCCAAGTTGCGAGGGTTCTGGTGTGCAGCTGGAGCGCTTCTCCGCCGGGTCTCACCTCGCTCCGGCGGCCGGCGGCGTCCCCGCGGGCATCGCCAGGGCGGCACGGTCACCGTGAACCCAACCCCAGCGCCGGCCCACGCCCCCAGCCCACCCAGCGCCGGCTCCCGCCGCGGCTCTGGCTCCAGCTCGCCCGGCAGCGGCGACGGCGGCGGCCCAGCGCGGGGGACTGCTGGGCGCCCGGCCGGGCGGGGCGGGCCGGGGGCGCGGCCGGGAGGGCTAGGCGGCGAGAGAGCCCAAGCCCGTCCGCGCGTAGCGCAGGAAACTTCGGAGTGAGCGGCGCGCGGGGGGCGGGGCGCGCGAGGGTGGCCGGGGGGCGGGACCAGCGTGGGGGCGGGGTCGGGGAGCTCCTCGCTACACAGAGGCCGGAGGCGCGGGGAGGGGAAAGCACGACCCCCCCATCCAGCATGCGCGCGTTCCGACGATGCCCCCACCCTGGTCGATGGCGCCCGGCCTGCCCCAGGTCCAGGTGGATGGATCCTGCCCTCGCCCCCTGGATCTCGCCCACGTCCATCTCCTGGGCCCTCGTGGCACCAGGGGGCGCTCTCGGAAGGCGCGGGGAGGGCGGGGAGCGGCGGCAACGTCCGCCCCGCCCTCGACTGCGGGGCACAGAGCCGTCTACCCAACCCCGCGCGCTTAGCGCGCCGCCCCTTCCCCCACTGCGAGAGTCGGCCGAGGGGGCAGGGCCCGGCGAGCGTGGGAGGTGCGCCGTGGCAGTGCGCTCACGGTGCATGTTCTTCCCCCGGCGCGTGTGCCCTGCCTATGTGGGTGTAACAGGGTGCGACGCGCTGCTGAGGGTCCGTGGGAGCGCCCCCCGGTGCGCCTGTCCGCTTCACCCCACAACCATGGCCTGGATGGGCAAAAGGTCCCTACCTGGGGAGCTGAAGCTCTGACCGAGTCGGAAGGGGTGGGCCGACCCTCAGACACCAGCAGAGGTTAGCCAGAGAGAGAGGGAAGTGGTGCCTAGAATTCACTGCCCCCCACCGCTGGCACCCTGTCCTAGCCAAGGCTCTGAAAAGCTTCCCCACCACTGCCACACCGCCCTGGGTCACTAAACTTCGGCTCCCACGTGTGACCCTCATCCCTGCCAAGGAGAGGCTCCTTTTGCACTCCTCCCTCTCCCCTAGGCCCTGGGTCTAGGAGAGATTCCACGCTCTCTGGAGATGAAGCCGTTCTACAAGGGCCGGGGCTGCACCCAGTGTTGGACAGGGGGGCCTGGGGACCACAGACCATGGCAGGGCTACTGCGGCTCACCCTCTTGGGCCAACCAGTAGCGCCCCACTCTGCCGTCAGGTCCTGAAAGACCTGAGCCATGAGCGCAGGTCCAGGCTGGCAGTGGCACAGCTCAGCAACACCTTCTCTTGTGTATGTGAACTTTTCAAGAAAAGGAAAACATTTACTGTTTTAATACTACTACTTAGATCTGCCGAGGAGAGCGGCCCAGGCAAACCGAGATAGGTGGGGCAAGACATAGAGCCAAACCCTCTTATTAAACGCTGTGGTGAAGGTGGAGATCCTGGTGGGGCTCTGAGTGATTTGCTGGGCGACTGTGGGTTGGGGGTAGACAATGAGCCAGGCCACTGGTAGAGTTGGAGGTACAGATGTGATGACCACCAAGGACACTCTCCTTGTCCCCAGGAGCTGTGTTACAGTGGGCAGGAAGATCATAAACTAGTATGTGGACGGAGGAAAAAAAACATTTCCTGACCTGGTACAGGCCTTGGATAGATCTCCTTTGAGGACAAGAGAGTGGCTAGAAGAGAAGCAGGGCTCTCCAGCAGCAGCAAGACCCTGTGCAAAGGACCCGTGGCAGGCAGGAAACAGGTGGGGAGAGTGAGGCTCTAGAGAGAGCCAGGGCAACCATTTGCAGGCCAGCCATAAAAGGGGGGTGGCAAGGGAGGGCAGGGAAAGGCTAAGTTCCTACAGGGCCTATGGTGCCTGGAGTGAGTTGCGTGACATTCACCATGCAGTGGCCTACCATCACCCTCCATCATGCTCTGCTCACCAGTGCTTGCAGAGGGGAAAGGGCCATAGACTTTTAAAACATTTTACATTTTACAGAGTCTTAACCTGACAAAGCCCACAACAGCCGCATCCTATGACCCATTTACACACCAGTGGCACCACTCAGACAACTGGAAGGACATTTTCCACCCATCCCACCCTTTCTCTCCTCACTTCTGGCTCAGTCGGACTGGGAGGACCAGCTGGAAGTGTCCTTGTAGGCCCCCATTTCCCTGAGCCAATACTCTCACTCTGTGCTTGGCATCTCATGGCACTGGCACCGGTGCTGGCTGCACCTGAGCCCTGGTCAGTGGAGGATGAGTTCACTCTGCAAAGTGGACAGTCCCCCGCCACGTGACAGGCTCACCGTTGGGAAAGGAAATGAAAAGCAGACAAATGAGAGATGAGAGCATGGCATTAAAAACAATGGTGTCGTACATTCCTGTCGCTACAAAGAGTGCTAAGAGATGAAGCATTGGGACAATTTGGAAATTGGCATTAAAATTGTTTAATTAAACTGTACAGAGTGTTCAGATGTGTTTTTTTAAATCCTCCAGGCCGCTGGAAAATTTGGTTCTGCTTTTTTGCTGTTTCTGGCTTTCCTTTTCTTCTTCCAAGGGTAGAGCTTCAGCTTCTCAGAGTTGGAAGGGGAGGGGGAGCGAATGGCCTAGGAGTGTAGCCAGCAGGAAGTAGAAAGACTCAGGCATAAGGCCATGATCTGGATGTCAGGAGTACCTCCAACTGGTGGTCAGCAGTCAGCTGGGGGCCTGGGGCCCCTGTAACTTGGCAGGCCAGGCAAGGGGCAGTGGGCATCACAACCATCTCCATGAGGCCTGTGGCACCTGTCCAGCTTAGAGAGCAACTCTAGCACCTACCCCCACCCAGGCACACTGCTCTGTGTTTAGGGCACCCTATCTACCTTGAGCTGGGTACAGTCCCCTTAGACTTTCTGCCTCCCCTCCTCCTTACATCCATATTTCTCCTGGGGCTCCCAGTGATCCCCATGCTCTGTGAGTCCAGTCTGAGTTTTTGGCTGGGCTCACAGCTCACTCCTGGGCATCATCTCCAGCCTGTCCTATCCAGCCATTCCCTTTGGACAATAGACCCACACCCAACCCCACCTAGCTAGCCCTGCCATGCCCCAGCTCTGCATTTGGCCAGCTCCCCCAGCTCAGCAGGCCCAGTACTCAGGCCCTCTTGGATCCCACACCTCAACCCTGCTTCCTGGCCCTGGAGTCCTCCTCTCACTGACCACTGGGCCTAGTCTCTCCTCAGGCCCCATGTGGCTTTTTGCAGTGGCCACCTTGTCCTATGTGATACACCCATGGCCCCATGCAATTGCCTATTCTCAGGCAGGCAGGAAATTCAATAACACAGTTACCTTGGGACCTAGTAGGTGAGCATCCCCAGGCAGGAGTGGAATTGCAGGTCTAGGCCCCACACCAGCCCAGCCCTGTCCCTGGTGACTCCTCTGGGGAACACAGGCAGAGGTGTGGGTCCCAGGTCATTATGCGTTACCATGGATTCTAGCCTTCCTGGCACCTCTCATGAAGGACAATGTCCAGAACAGTGGGCTCCAGCATGGCATTGAGGGGACAGCATGTCCTGGATGACCCTGAGCTGGTCCTATTACCTGCTATGGCTGGCTCACTAGCTACCACCTGGTCTGCCATGCGCTGGACCTCATGCTGGATGACATAGCATTTTCCTGGCACACCTCAGAGATCTGCTGCATGGGTACTCCCATCTGGGCCCAGAAGGGCCCTGTCTCCCAGCCAGCTCTGTCACCAAGGACTCAACCCAGCCCCCTACCACCTGGAAGCCAGGCCTGAAGGGGCACTCCTTGTACACAGCCTGAACCCCTGCCTGGGCAGTGACAGGTGCCTCACTTCCAGACCACAAACCCCTCTCTACCCAAGCGTCCTCTGGAGTTACCCAGCTCAAGGGCCACCTGAGCCTCACTCGTCACACTGGAAAGTGGAATTCTGCTAACTCTCTTTCCTCGACCTCAGACTCAGGACAAAGCAAGAAACTGAAAGAAAGGATTTCCTCAGTGGGCTTACTCTTCCTTAAACTCACAGGCCTCTTCTACGCAGTTGTGGGGAACAGACTCAGTGTCCCACGTCTACCTCCTGAGTGTTTTAAGTGTCCTGTGTTTGTCCTTAATGCCATCCTGCATGGTCATTCTGCTCTGCCCTGGCACCTCAAGGCCAGCCCTGTGCATCCCTGTCCATTCCCCCTACTGTGGCCGGGTCTTTGCCTCCTGTCCCCACAAGGCAGAACAGGACCAAAGATAGGAAAAGACCAAGCCAGCCTTAGACTGCCTGAGTCTCCAGCTGCAGAACAGACCCACTGCTCTCCACCTACTGAAGTCTTGGTGCGGAGCTGTCCATTTAGTAGATGGAAATATAGGTTGTCCAGTTAACTTGAAATTTCAGACAAACAATGAATATTTTGTAGTACATCTCAGGCATGATTTGGGACATACTTATAACAAAAAATTTGTTTATGTTTGAAATATAAATTTAACCAGGAGTCCTGTATTTAATCTGGTGATATATGAGGGGGCAATAGGAGGGGACAGATCTTTGTGGGGCTGAGAGTGGGGGAGCAGGGGAGGGCAATCTCAGATGAACCAGGTGCCCCACCATACCTCAGGGACCCCAGTAGTACAGAGACTCAAGCCAAGCCAGCTCTGGGAGAGGCACAGTGCAAGTTGGTACCTAGTTGAATGTGTGTCCTAGCCTTCCCACCTGCTACCATAGATACCATAATCAGCCTCTTACAACAAGAGACAGCAAGAGACATAAATTTCCCATGGTCCAGAAGTCCCATATCAAGGTGTTGGTGCTGCCATGCCTGGCAAGGGCAGGCCCTCATAGTCTACATTTCTTGCTGTGTCCCCATGTAGTCTCTTTCTACAAGGCCCCTCACCTGCAAGGCATGGTGGCACAGGCCTGTAATTCCACTACTTGGGAGGCTGAGGCAGAAGGATCACTGTTTGAGGCCAGCCTGGGCTGCATAATGAGTTCAAGTCCAGCCTTAATTGCATAGTGAGATTTGGTCTCAAAAAAAAAAAAAAAAAGACCCCTCACCTGTCATGGGGCCGCACCCTTAGTACCCAAGCACCTCCAAACACCAGCAATCAGGAGTCACATCCAGACGACAGCAGGACCCTCAGTTGGGGAGCCAGTGCCCTGGGGAAGCGTGTGAGCCTACACAGCCCCAGGCTGACCACTTCTGGCCACCTTGGTCACTGTGGGGATGGGGTAGCATGGGCTGTAGCAGTGGTCTCAACAGGGCCTGAGAAAACCCCACAGGTCACCTAAAGCAGAGAAGGCTCTAGACCTGCATTTGGCAACATTGCTATCCCACAAGACCCTGGGGTGGGGATACAGAAGTATTGCCTTTGTTTGGTATCTGGCATACAGGAGGTGCTTAGTAAATGCAGGCTGCCTCTATGGCTAGAGGGGTTGTACTTGTGTTTTAAGGAATTTGGGGGATCCATGACCCCCAAACTGTGCTGGGAGGGAGCAGGGTTTCTGGTGACTGGCCAGCTGGTGGGTGACCTGGTCTTTCCCAGAGGATTTATCCCAGGACTCATGACAGTTCATTGCCTAGAGTCCTAAGCTGGCAGTGACAATTTTAAAAGTTATGGTACTAAATGATTAAAATCTGTAAGAGTACTAAGTAAGGACCATCCCATTTCCTACAGCCAGGTGAGAAGACTGGTTTTCAGTGGTATTGAGAGATCACTTTATGGGAATGTGTCTTTTCTCACCTTGGTGTCACCTAAATAGATACCTCTCTGTTCCCAAGTTTGGCCCTGACCTGAAGGGAGGCCCTTCCCTGCTCAGGATGTGCAGTGGAGGCTATGCATGAGCCTTTGGGTCACTAGAGAGGCAGAAGGGGGAGAAAACCATGGCCTGGGCTCAAATTCTAGCTCCAGGATTCAAATTCCACATTTCCTGGCTGTGTAGCTTTGGACAACTGTCTTGACTTCTCTCAGAATTAATTTCCTCTGGAAAAAAATTTTATGTAAATGGAAGGTGATGATAAATTGGTAGTTCCTCAAACAATTGAACAAGGAATTACCACAGGCCCCAGTCTAAGAGAAGTGAACATGTGTATCTGCACAGAAATGTGTACACAAACATTCACACAACACTAGTCCCAATAGCCAAAAGGTAAAAATATCCCAAATGTCCAAACGACCAAGAGATGCAAATGTGGTCTTTGCATACAGTAGACTATTATTCAGCCACGGAGAGGAATGGAGCTGGACAAGTGTGTGTGTAAACCTGAAGGCCTCCTTCCTCTAGGAAGAAGGCAGATCAGGACCAGTGCTGCAAGACTCTTCTTATGTGGAAGCCCCAGAGGAGAAGAATCCCTGGAGACAAAAGGCAGACCAGGGCTGAGAGGGCTACAGCTGATGGGTAGGGGGCTTCTTGTGGGGTGGTAAGAGTGCCCATGGGGTAGGCACACTATCTGGCCACCCTGGGAACCATAGCTACACCTATCCCCCAAAGTTTGGGCCACCTGGAGCCATGCTCAAAGGGCCCTTTTTAAACAAAGCCCCAAAACCTGGGACCCAGCCAGAGCTGGGCAAGCCTGGAGGGGCTGGAGTGGAAGAGCCTTCAGCTGTCCCTCAGGGGCCTCAGGGTCGCAGAGGTCCTGGGGGTGTGACTGCTTTGCAGCAACATCTGGCCAGGCCAGGCAAGGAGCAGACCCATGGGACTGAGCTCAGAGCAAAGGGCCGTGAGAAAGCAGCAGGCAGACATCAGGTCCCTTCTGTCCTCACCCCAGCTCTGCTCAGCCCTTTCTGTTGGCAGGAAGGACTAAGCCTGGGCAGATCCACTCTGGAAGCCCCTCCTGGGTCATGAGGGGTCCTTTCTCAGAAAAGGGTCCCTGAGAGGTCAACATGGCAGGTCCCCCAAGTCACAAGTCAGATGGCTGCAAATATCAGCATCCCTGGTCCTCCGAGCCCTGGGAGGGTCTCCCTCTCCCTGGCATGTCAGAGCCCACATGTTTGCATCCCTGAAATCTGGCCCCAGATTATTCCCTTCTACCTCAGCTATCTGGCTAGGGACCAGCAGATGGCCACATGGGGCCAGGAGGTAGGGAGGCTTGACCTGGAGGTGCAGCTACTGCCTAGTGACACCTGAAGGACAGCTGACACAGAAGTGGGGACAGCATCACAAGGAACACCTGTGCAGAGACCCTGGAGATGGGAGCCAAGCATGAGCTCTACTGCCTTCATCAGGTTGTCCCAGACTTCATGGCTTGGTTTTATAGTGGAAACTGATGAGAGACACACCCTAAGTGACTGAGCTCCTGGCGGTAGTTGGAGGGGCCAGGGCGGCAATCAGCAATTGGTGGTCAGAGGGATGAAAGGCTGCAGAGACCAAGTACACACTGGGAGGTGAGGTCGCCTCTTTGACTCATGTTCTTTCATACATTCACCCCTAGAAGGATAGTTTTATTTTTACAGTTAAGTGAGTTAAGTCATCAACTACCAAACATTTGAACAGTGCCTTCTCCAGAGAGATGCCCCCTCCTAGGTGTGACAAAGGTCAGTGCTGAGAAGCCACCCCAGCTTTAGCCTCAGTGGATCAGGGTGGCAGATGTGTGTGCCTTTCGGGACACCACTAAGCCTGGGCCGTGCTCAGGTTCCAGTGGCATTTACCTAATGTTCTTTGTTTACCATTCTGTTGATTCCACTTAGTACTAATTTCCTCATGGTCCACCAGGGCTGCCTCAAAGAGTTTTCACAGAAAGAGAACTGCACAAAATAGGGTGGACTCAACCAAGGCCAGCATGGCACATGTTGACCATCTACGCTTCAGCTGCTGCCAGGGAGCCTGCAGTCGCACCCAGTATGGCTAGCATCCCTGCCAGGGCCATCATCCTTCCCTGGGGAGCAAATATGGACTGGTCCCTGGAAGGTTAACCTTCAACAGATAGCAAGGAGAATCTGACTTCAGGAACACTCAAGGAGTTTAAAGAATTGCAACAATTAATATTAAAAAGACGAACCAATTTGAAAATGGTCAAAAGATCAGAATAGACATGTCACCAAGGATTCTACAGATGGTGAGTAAGCAGAAGAAAAATGGTCAACTTCGCTAATCATTAGGGCAATGCACAATAAAACCATGAGGAGAGTCGGGTTTCAGTGGCACGTGCCTGTCATCCTAGCCACTCAGGAGCCTGTAGAAAGTGTGAGGCCAGGCTGGGCAACTTAGCAAATCCCATCTCAAAATAAAATGAAAAGGGCCGATATGTTGCTCAGTGGTAGAGCCTTTGCCTAGTATGCATAAGGCCCTGGGTTCTACCCACACTACCTCAAAAACAAAAACAAACAAACCCGGGTTGAGGTACCACTTCACATCTATCTGCCTGGCAAAAATTTAATCAGGGCATAACCCTAACCAGTGCATAATCATGGGTATATAATACCCTCGTTTATTATTTCTAATATTTCAGTTAATGAATTTTTAATTTTATGAGTTTTATTATATTAAACAATGAGTACTTAACAGGAAAAAGTCAAAAAATAAAGTATTGAATTTTTTATATTTATTATTTATGACAAAGCATCAAAATTTTCAACATCGACTAATTTTTGCTGTACAAAGTCTAAAAAATAACAATGGAAATAAATTCCTGTATGAACTACAATGAAAATACCAATAGAATTCTACAGCAAAAATAATCTTTACTCCAATTATCATACCTAAGGCCATCTTCACACATGACAAACAGCGTGTTCCATACACACATATTGCTTACCCTGACAGCACATGCGTTTTGCTTTCCTGGCCTTTTTGAGGGACATAGTTGACATCTTGCTGGTCTTGCTGTTTTGTCAGGAGGTTCTTATTATATTATATAATGTGTAGTGAACAGGAACATAAAATATCAGTAAAATAGAGTACTAAATTTTTTATATGTATTGCATGTTTAGGATAAACATCAACACTTTTATATCAGCTGTGTACTTGCTTACAAAACCTAAAAGATAACATCAAAAATGAATTCCTATGTGAACTACAATGAAAATACAAACAAAAGTCTACCACAGAAATAATCATTGCTTCAACTCACCCCCAAGGCACTCTTTACATATGAAATCTGCATGTTCCATGTATATGTCTTGCTTACATTGATAGTACATATGTTTTGTTTTCCTATCTTTTTTGTGTGTGTGTGCTGGGGATTGAACTCAGTGCCTTGTGCTTGTGAGGCAAGCACGCTAACCACTGAGCTAAATTCCCAGCTCTTGTCCGTTTTTGTAGGGCACAGTTGACAACCTTTTGCTTCTCCTGTTGTCGTATTGGGTCTTTGTGATGCTAGGCCTGCCTCTTCACTGTAGCTCACCAGTGTGCGCCACGATTTTTTTTTTGCATAGTTTTCTTGTGCACTTGTTCTTTTCTTTGTAATCTATCAATATATTTGTTCCACACATGTTTAGGATCAAGTAAAACACAGCTATTGGCCAACGTTTTGTTTTGAGTGGTATCATAGTTGCTGCATAATTCATCAACATCTATTCTGCCTTTGGTTTTCTTGTAGAACATTATCATCTCAGGCTTCAGTTTTGTGGACGTTTCCCCGTCACTATTTCCGTCATGGTGCAATGTTGACATGTTAACATCAGCAGTACCAGTTTGTTTTTCTTTGCCATATATGAGGCCAATGTTATATCTTTCTGAAATCCAGAGATTGTACTATACAATTCTTCATTTTGAAATTGCAAATATTTCAGAGATTTCAAACATTTCAGTTGAATTTCAGCTTTGTTCTTGCATACAGTTCCTCCACTAGCCAACTTGTGCGCTGTTAGCAAATGTAACATCAGTTAGAAACTAGTAAACCAACTGCTGAATGTCACATTCCGATTAGTTTGGGAGATGGGAGCAACAAGTCTTCTCACAACATCATTTGTTTTATGTTTTATTACCATACTTTGAAATTAAAAGTATAATGTCTTCATGTTTACAAGGGCATATATTTTTCTGTCATATTTTAAAGGTTTTTTTTTGCATATACAGACTAAAGCTACAGAGGCCACTAATAATGCTGCTAGATGTTCATCAATAGCAATGCATTCAGATGGTATGTGAATTTCCTGACAATTACCCACAAATTGTTCAAACAATGAGTGGATAGCAGCCAGATTATCAGTTCTTTTTCTTTCTTGGTGGGTGCTTTAGTAATCAGACCTCAGGCAATTCTGAAGGAAATCAAATCTCCTCAGTGTCATTGTTATTCTACAAACCTGAAGCCTACACCCATAAGTCTTTTACATCTATAAGTCTTTTACATTCCCACAATTTTAGCAAAATGAAGCTGTGCTAAAAGAATAGCAAACCTATGAATGCTTTCAGTTCAGTTTATGAGGTGTCATAATAAACACATTTTTGTCTTATCAAGTGGGTAAACACAGAGATTGCTTCCTGTATCCCCCAGGTGCAGCTACTGAGATGTTCAGCCAGCTGCTATAATGCTAAAATACAGATTCACAGTAGAAAAGTAGTTTTTTTGGGGGGGTGCTGGGCAATTGAACTCAGGGCCTTGCACTTGCTAGGCAAGCACTCTATCACTGAGCTAAATCCTCAACTACAGTAGAAAAGTAGAAACGTATGTCATGGGTTTTTTTTATTCCCACTGTTATGCCTCAAGGTTAGACTAATGACACTGAGTGTTGGCAAAAATGTGGAGAACCCAGAATTTTCACACTGTATATGGGGTTGCAAAATGGTGTGGCCAGTTTGGAAAACAATTTGGCAGTCTCTTAAAATGTTAAATGCACTCAGCATATAATCCAGTCCTTCTCTACAGGGTGTTTTTCCTGAAGAAATGGAATCATGGGTCACACAAAGACTTGTATAAATGTTCACCACTGTCCCAAACCAGAAAGACACCTGGATGCTCCATAGGTGGCCCAATGGCTGCACCACAGTACAGGATTCAACCTGACAGTTGTACACGGGAATGAGCAAACACCAATTCAAAATGCAGGTGACACGCAAGGCTGAGTGAAAGAAGTCAGACCTGAAAAGGTACAGACTGTATGCTTCTACTCATAACAATTGTAGGAAATGCAAACCAACCCATAGTGTGGGACACAGGTGACCTGTTAGCTGGGGGTAAGGGAAGGGGAGGGAGGGATATTTCCACTGTCTTCATAGTGGTGATGGTTGTGGTGGACTGACTGTGGGCAACTTGAGCAAGAACGCCTAGCTGAACTGAGTTGGTATGGTTCTGGGTGTAGAAGATCCACCTGAAGGTTATTGCCAACACAGTATAAAGGAGAATGGGAGCAGAAGATAATGGTCAGCTGTTTCCCAGAAGCTCTGTTTTGGTTGGTTCCCCAAAAGGAAATTCTGCTGCTCTAGTTGCAGAAGGAGCTCCGGGTCTTGCTGTCATCAAGGATGGCTGCTTTTCGCTTCCAGGGAGTTCTGGTCTTCACCTCTGCTGCCAGCATTGTGTCCTGGTTCCAGTATAGATTTCTTCAGCCTTTTAGTGCAGACACGGATGTACATGGGACATGGCCGTGGGCTCCCAGCCCTTGATTGGATCTTTTGGGTCTCTAGTGCATAGGTAGATGTTCTGCACTCTTCCTCCATTTGGCTTGTGTGTGAATGTTGTAATTTGTAAGTGTCCAGCGTTCAATCTGTTCTCTTGCAAAACAACTGACTCTAGAAAAGTAACTAAGACAATGGTCTTTTTTTTTTTTTTTCGGTGCTGGGGATCGAACTCAGGGCCTTGTGCAAGACAATGGTCTCGAAGGCATGTATTTATATGTGTCAAACTTTAAATGTGTACTGTTTTCTGGATTAGTAATTTTTGAGGGGGGTTTCTGGGGCTGAACTTAGGGCCTTGCGCTAGCTAGGCAAGCACTCTACCACTGAGCTAAATCCCCAACCCCTGGATTAGTAATTATACCTCAATAAAGCTACTTAAAAATACATATCCTCAAAAATAACTCCCCAAATTCAATGAATCAGACATTGTGTACTTGTGCTTTTCACTGTTTGTGAAATTGTTCTCAATGCTAAAGAGTCTATCCCAGCACTCTGGGAAGCTCCAGGCAGGAGGATCAAGTTGCTAAGCCTGAGCAACTTAGCAACTTAACGAGACCCTGTCTGAAAAAAAAAAATTAAATATATATATATAATGAAACAAAAAAGGCTGGAGATACAGCTCAGCATGAATGCCCTGGGTTCAAGCCCTCAAAAAGAAAAATAAATAGGATTTAAAGGGAAAGATTTGAACTGGCAGACACTGAAAGAACAGCCTGGGAAGGTGCAGGGGGCTGGCTGACTCCTCGCCTGCTGTTGGCACCGAGTCTTCGGCAGCCCCACTCGCCTGCCCTGCCTGATCCTGGGCCTGTGCTCTGAGGCTGTCTTGGCCAGGGATTCAGAGTCAGCACAGCAAGTTCTCAGAGATGTTTTGATTTCAGACCACCCACATCCTCTCATGACACTGTATCTGTATTTCTTCCCAGATTTGATCCTCCTCTTGCAGGTAGAGAAAGCAAAGTCTCAGTCTGCATTAGGCAGCAAGCAGCCTAGGTGAGAGATGCACAGAATTCCAGAACTCTGGATCCATGTCTCCCAGAGCAGGGGCTCTGAGGCCCTCTGGCCCGGAGACCCTGCAGTCCTAGTGTGTGCTCTGGGTTCATACAATGCCTGCAAAGCTGGGTCACAGCCTGAGTCCCATAGGGTGCTCCACTGTGACTTCACCCCAGCAAGCCAGCCACAGGCAGAGGGGACAGCTCTACTGCTGGAACAGCCCAGTGCTCTGGTCTGCAGGCTCTATCCCTCCCTGCTGCCCACCTAGCCTGCTCGACCAGGTGCTAAACCAATCTCACATTCCCTGATGGGGACAATCTCACTGCTAGTGAGAGCAAGGAGCTCACTAAAGTCACCCTGTTAACTTTTAGCAGAATGAGGACCAGCACTCTAGTCCCCCTCCCAGCTGGGATATGTGGCAGTGGGGAATAGGGAGGGTGTGGCCTGCTCAGGCCTCTAACCCAGGTGAGGAGATGGTGGTGGACAAGGGGAGGGTGCCCAAGGGAGACCCAGGCAGGTCCCTTCTGTGCTGAGGGGCACAGCACACATGGGCTTTACTCACAGCCCATGTGTCTCCTCTTCCTATATTTGGAGAAGGCCCCAAAGCAGTGTTATCCAAGGGCAGAAGGGGAAGTCCTGTACCCTCTTACCTCACCCGCCCAGCAGAGTCCCTGTGTCCATACCAGTGAGCTGACTGTACTTCAGCAGCCAGACACTCCTATAACCTGCGATTAGATGGATAAGCCCCCTCTCCTGACTGTGAGGGTCTGATGTATTTGTATGGTAAGGGGGCAAGAGGCCCAGATTCAAGACCCAACTCGGTGCAAGTGACCAGGGGCAAGACACTGACCTCTGGGCCTCAGTTTTCCCTTTGGAGAAATGGGGACCTGAGCCACTCCCACCACTTGGGGTAGCATGATCATCACAGAATGTCTGACTTTTGAAAAAGGACATAGAGTGAGAGTCCAAATCCTCACCAGTCTGGGCATTCACCATGGTGTCTCTCATAGTATCAGAGTATTGTGCTAGTATCCTGTGGTGGCCACAGTAAAGTGCCCCAACTTGGAGGCTTAAAACAACAAAAACCTGTTCTCTCACAGTTCTGGAGTGAGACCCTTCCTGTTTCTCCCAGCTTCCAGTGTGGCCAGCCATCCTTAGTGTCCCTCAGCCTGGGGCTGCATGCTCCAGTCTTGGCCTCCCTCCTAACCTGGTCTCCCTTTTATGGGTGTTTTCTCCATCTCACTTCTTTCATAAGGACACTGGACCTAAGACCCATCCAGATGACCCAGGATGCTCCCACCCCAAGGTCTTTAATTTAATTACATCTGTTAAGATCCTTTATCTAACAAAGTGACATACCCAGGTCAAAGCAACATACCCATTAGGATGTGGGTGTATCTTTCTGGAGGCCCAGGCTGGGATGGTTCCCAGGATTCTGCACGCCTCCCCCGCCCCCCTGCCCCCGCTGTGGGTATTCATCTCTCCAACTGTTAGGAAACACCTTCACGTCCAGCCCGATGCCTCCTCCCCATCCTGTCCTTCCTTTGTCCACATCTTCCATAGAGACCTGGCCCCATTCAGTCTGGCTCACAAACCCATGCACAAAGCCTCCACTGTGACCTCAGCAAAGGGCCTAGCATTGTGCAGCTATCACCAGAAACCCGCTCTGTGTTCAATGTATACATTTCCTCTGTAGCCACTTCCTTATAGCTGGGTCAAGCTACCACCGCAGCCAGCTGGTAGGTGACCTGTTCGTGTGTCCAGGATCGGCATCTTCTCTCTTCCTCTCTGATTATGCCTTAGCCGGAACACAGAAAGAGGCTCCCTCATTTTTACCATCTCCACCGGGACAAGCACAAAGCTACTCTGAGTCCCCAGGTCACACTTGATCCTGGCTGTGGGGGCCCTGGCCTCATGTGTAGCGGTGGAGTCCTCATCCTTGCAGGTCTTTGGTGAGAACCGGGGCCAGTCACAGAGCTTTATAAGGACATATGAGAATCTACCCAGGAGTTCCCAGTGCCACAGTAGTCACCAGAAAAGGCTAAACTAAATATACAACCCCAGTAACACCCAGAAATACAGGGTAAACTCTGCAAATGCTACTGCAGGTGCTTGGCTGTGTTCACGAGACAGTTAAGAAAAGTCTTCAACAGGCATAGAGGAAAGGGCACAAAACTGGGCAGAGAACCTGGCATCTGCATCTGAGTCTGCCTTGGGGGAGGAGTGGGGTGTAGATGAAGATAAATAAGGACAGGAGTCAAGGGCTGGGATTGGAGTCCCCAAGAAGCTAGGTCTCATCAGTAGGGCAGCCTGAAAGGGCCCTTCCACTTGGCCTCTGGGGGTTGGAGAGAAAAGGGTCCTTGGGAAACTGTCAGCATGGGCCTCACCCACATCCCGAATCGCTCACCTGCAGGGCTAGAAATCATCCAGTTGGGACGTCCATAGAGAAATTAGTCCTGGGCCAGTGGAACAGCAGGGCCATGGCAGATGTGATGTCACAGCTCCCCAGAGGGACACCCTGCAACCCAGGCAACCAGGGTTCTTCTGCTGGAGCTGAACTCACAAGGAGGGAATCCACCAGGAATGAAAGCCAGTTGGGCTGTAAGTTCCAGATTTTGAGTGAATACTATGTTAAACAAAAAAGAATAGGAAAAGAGCATGTTAAAGATTAAGAAAAACACAAAAGAAATCAGAACCCTAAGGAAACAAACAAGATGCCATTGGGGAGGGGATTAAAGAGCTACTTGGACACAGCTGATAAGAGAATTAGTGAATTAGAAGATAAAAGTGTGAAAAAGCATCCCAATGCCCCACAGAGCAGTTGAGAGATAGAAGATAAGAAAGAGCTTATTAGACCTGAGGATGGAGACACCTGGTAAACACGTCTCCACAATAGGGGCCATCAAACCACATCCACGTGAGAGGTGACCAGCCTTTATGGGCGCAGCCCTGCCCAGCTGTTCACACTCAATCCAAGGGCAGTTTCACGTGGAGACCTCAGGCCCACAGAGCCTACCATGTTTCCTAACTGGCCCTTCCCAGGAAAACTTAGTAAGCTCTCCTCTAGGAGAAGTTCCAGAAAGAAGAGAAAGAGGGAGTTGAGGCAATAGATAGTGTTACAGCTAAAAAATTTCCTTAATCGGTGAACGATATAAATCCTCAGATTTAAGAAACAACACATCCCAAACAGGATAAATATAAGTTGATTCACATTCAAGCTCAGCAAGGAGAGCTATAGAACCCAGGTGAAGACAGGGTCTCAGTGTTAGGTAGAAAGGAAAGTCTGAGGGTTCCAAGAAATGGCAAGTGTACCCGCTGCGGACTCCTCCGTAGCAGGGAGAGGCCAGGAGACAGCAGAACACCGAAGGGTATGCTGCAAGTGGCTGCCCATCCAGAACCTATGTTTAGCAATGGACCCCACGCATCATGGTGGGGCGGGCATCAGATAGCCTAAGACATTTCCACCCCAACTCCTCCTACAAGAAGTACTTCAGTGAATAGGAAGATGTACATGGTATTTACAGAGAAAATAATAAACACACTCTTCAAAGACATCGAAGAAGACTTAAAACATGAAGAACTGTGATGTTCACTGCTGAGAAGATTTGATATCGTGGGGTAGCAACTTTCCTCAAATTAACTTATACATTCCATACAATTTCTAGTGAACTCCAAACAGGTGTTTCTTGGATTGTGACAAGGTGACGCTGAAGTTTATCTGGATGAATAAAGGGCCAAGAGTAGCCCAATTTAAAAAGAATAACAAGGGAGGTCCCTCAGCCAGATTTCAAGACTCCAAGTCAAGTTGAAGCCATTGAAACAGCAGGAGGTAGAAAGGAGAATCAGGCTGCACTTGAGAAAGGTCTGTGTGAGGCCTGAGTGCTCAGGGGAGTGAAGTGAATCACAGCAAATGCCTGAGCAGGTGACAACAAGCCTGGGTAAGAGCTAACCCCTAGGAGCCAAAAGACAGCTGTCCGAGGAATCAGTGATCCACTTGTTACACATACCACTGCTAAAAATTAAATGTGTAAACTTAAAATTAGTGTTGGAGGGGGAAGAACCCCAGTTTGGCGGACATCTCCTGTAGCAGGTGGGAAAGAGGTGAGCCATAGGTCACAACACAGGTAGAGGGCAGGATGGAAAGAGCGGCAGGTCACGCACAGCCCTGCCCTCAGGTCACTGTCCCTGCAGTGGCTACTAGAGTTGGGCCAAAGTCAAAGACAGTGACCATAAGACTCATTTGGGCATATGGGATTTAGAATCAAGAGTGTCACGTGTTTTATTGCTGTCTGTAGGTTGTTGGCTAGCCGTCATTTATCTCAGTAGCACTGATAGCAAGCCCTGTGAGCATCAGCACATGCCTGCATTGCTGGGTGACTGTCAGTCCAAGCAGTGAGACCGGCACCTCTCAAAGGCTGACAGGGTGTGTGTGTGTGGGGGGGGGTGGCGTCTGTGTCAATCTGCAGCACTTGCAATCACAGCACACATGCTACCGGTGTTAACTGGGGAGAGCAGGCAGGGGCCATTTCCTCTGCTTCTTGGGGTCTGTAAAGCAACTCATAATTTCCATCCAGCTTTAAACAGAAATAGGCATAGTTCTCAGGTCCCCTACTGTGGCCCCACTTACACTTCCAGAGGGGGCCAGGAAAACAGGAATATGATGGGGTGCGGGGTGGGGGGCTCAGCCCATCCTACGGGGGCAGAACCAATATCCCCTCACGTCCCCATGGGCAGACTCCCACAGGGATGGCAGAGCTGAGAGGTAAGGGCCCCCCCAAACAAGGTTGCCCTGTGAGGCGTGCAGAAAACCCCTTCCCAGGAACCTCCCTTCCTTGGTACCTCTCCTTCCCCCTATCCTTTCCCACGCAGACCACTCTTCCTTCCCCCCTCATCTGGGCCCCCTCCTCACCCCTACCCTGGTTGGGAAGGAGAGGCAGAGTGCCAGCCGTACAACCACCTAGGAGAATTGATTGTACTGTAATTGGGGCTTGGAAGAAGTTTAATATTTAACTGGATTAAATATTTAAACAGGGCGAGCTGACAGGGAGTCCAGCCACAGTGTGGGTGATGGCAGGACGGTTCGAGGGTGCAGCTCTGCCCCCCCGCACCCGCAAAGGATATGGCCTTCCTTCCAGGCACACAGCAAGTGTGGGGTGGGGCTTCCGTGTGGGGTGGGGCTTCCTCTTGGGGTGGCTTGGTCCTGACTCAGTCCAACAGAGGGCTTCAACTCATCTCTGGTGCTGCTGGGTTTCTCCTCTCAGGTCCCCAGAAGTGTCATTGAAGGACCACACATGTGGGCAGAACCAGGCAGGGCACCCAGGTCTTGCAGCCGCCAGGCCCCCCAGTCCCTCCATGATCAGTGGTGGCCCCAGTTTGCAGGACCTGGACCCCCACCCCTACCTGGCTGCGAGGCAGTTATCAGTCCCTGGGCTCTCAGCAAAACCTGTCCCCCGTGGGCCCTCCTCTGTTGTTCACCCCTGAATGGGCCAGGAAGCCGCCCTGGGCCTCTGTAGTGCTTGGTGGACTGCGCCAATCCCCCTTTACCTAGTGATGGGGCCCTGTGACTGTGGAACCTTGAGGTGTTTGTTGGGGTCACTCTGGGTGGTAGCTTCCCCCATACAGAACACCCCACGTGGCTGACTGTGCTGGGCCTGGGGAATGTCAGCTTAGTGTGGAGCAAGTAAGCGGGCAACCTAGCCCTCCTGACATCTCACAGACCCCAGAAACCTGGAGAGACCAAGTCCATGCCCCAGGCCAGGCCCACAGCTGCTTTCTGAGGCCACCCTGGGTCTTGGGGTCATGGGCTGGACCCCAGGGCATGACCAGGGCCACAGGATTAACAGGACAGGGGAGAAGCTAAGACAGGAAGCCTGACCTGGAGTGCTCTGGGGCAGGCAGCTCGTCTCCTGCCTAGGGGTCCTGCGAACCTAGTTCTATCAGGTTTCCTTCAGGCCACTGGGAGAGAGGTAAGATGGACCTGCTGGCTCTGTGACCTGGGCAGGTGACTGCTCCCTGAGCCTCGATTTCCTCACCTATAAAAGGGATTTCATAGTTGTCCCCATGCAGAGTGGCCGTGGAACCCAGCTGGAGACTCCACACAATTACTTTGGTCATCCTGGCCACATTCCCTGCAGAAGGAGGCGCAGACAGAGGGAAACTGGACAGAGCCAGAAAGGGCAGAGTGTAGATGTTGGGGGTCTTGACCTAGAAGGCAGCTACACAGCTGGGAAGAGGCCTGACCCAGATTCCTGAAGCTGCTGGTCTCGGGCCGGAAGACAGTTGCTCACTGCCCTTTGGCTGGCTCTCTGTAATGAGGTCCATGCCTTTTATGGAAGCCCTGCCCGGGTTCTGGCTCTCTCCTCCCTGAAGAGGCTGGCCTGGGGTCTGGCCCTGGGGCTGCCCAGCAGCTACAGGGAAGGAGGCACAGGAGGCAGCCTGCCTAACTCCATCAGTTCTGTGAGCAGCAGTCCAGCCAGGCCTGGGCTCGGGTTCTATCCAGAGGGGACCCAGCCAGCCCCGGACAAGCTCCTTCTGTGAGCTATACCACTGAGGGGAACTACAGCCACCCAGATACAAGAATGAGTACTCACCAGGTGGGCCACAGTTTGTACTTTTTTGGCAAAACCTGGTTCCCAGGGGCAGGAGGGCTGGTGGGTTGACAGTGATCCTTGGGGCAGCTCCACAGTGGAACTAAGAGCAGCCATGAGGTCACATCAGTGTGCCAGCACGAGGTAAGTGCTAGGACTTGTTAACTCTGTGCCCTTCCCCCTCAGTGGACACATGTGTGGCTTCCCAGGAGCCAAAGCCCATCTCTGAGTCTCTACCTCTGCTGGACCTGAGGACAAGCCTGCTGCTAATCTGGTGGTTTCTGCATCAGCAAACCTCCCTTGCCTCCGCTCCCCTGGCCTTGTTCTTTTTTTTTTTTTTTTTTTTTTTTTTTTGGTGCCGGGGATCGAACTCAGGCCCTTGTGCTTGCAAGGCAAGCACTCTAATCACTGAGCTAAATCCCCAGCCACCTGGCCTTGTTCTTAATGAACTGTTTGATCTCATGGCCCTCTGTGATCAGACTGAAGAAACAAATCTCAAAATTAAGCAGGTGGCTCAGACACAGTACATCTGCTCTGTGCAACCCCTGACCAGCCATGGCTGGGCAAAGGAGGTGGCCCAGACAGACCAAGGGGATCCACTCTGGTAGGTGACCAGGCTGGGGTCTGGGAGTGGGTCCCGTATACCCAGTGGGCTCAGGTTTTAGTCTCTTGTGATAAGAAGGAGTGAACGGAGCACTGAGGGCTGACACTTTCCTCAGGGCCATTCCAACCCCAGTTGTGTGCACTGCATGGGGTATGAAGGCTGGAGCATCTGCAGCATTAGATCCTTTAAGGCTTAGATGTGGGTGCCAGACTCAGGGCAGGAGACCCTCAGCCCCTGAATCTGCCCAGCCAAGAGCGAGCTATCACAGAAGTGGGTTTGGACTCCCTATCCCCAAACCCCAGAGGCCTTAAGACTGTCCCCAAACTTTCCAGCTGACCCGAGTGGGGACCGGAGCCAGGACCCTAAAGAGCACAGGGGGTAGGAAGGCCGTGATGGCCTACCCTCTCACCTTGGCCCCACTAGCCTCCATCTCCATCCTCAGAAGCCTTGACCCTGTTTGTGGCAAGAGGGATGACCCCCACCCCCACCCCATCTCAGGGCTGTGGCTGATGTCTCTGTCCACAGATGAGGATTCCTGTAGTGTCTGTGACAAATCGCCATGAGCCATGTGAACTGAATGAGCAGAGATGTACTTTCCCCAGTCCTGGAAGCCTCAGGTCCCGCACTGAGTTGTGGGCAGGGTTGTGCTCCCCACCAGGTGCTGGGGTAGGGGACTTCCTCCCTCTCCTAGCTTCTGGTGGCTCAAGGGGTCCCTGGACTTGTGGATATGAGTCCTGTTTCTGTCCCTGTCATCATACGCCATCATCTCTCTATCTGTGTCCTCTTCTGTCTCTTCTGAACACTGTCATTGGATTTAGGGCCTTTTCAGATAATCCACATGATGATCCGGGATGATCCTATCCTAAGATCTTTAACTTAATTACATCTGCAAACACCCCTTTCCCAACAAGGTCACATTCCCAGGCTCTGGGGGTCAGGGTGTGCATGTGTCTGTCTTGGGGCCACTGTTCAGCCTTTCCTGTGCTTCCCATCAGAGATGATTCCCCAGAATGTGGAGTCTCCAGCAGTGCCAGAGACCTCCTAGCTTCAGACCTGGAGTTGCTGTCTAAGAGACAATTACAGTGGACAATGGACACTACCCTCTGTGACCAGTCACTTGCAGTGGGGTGAGAGGAATGAGAGAAATTACCTGGCTTCTGAAAAGACTGAGAGATCTTTCTCTTTGGTTTTTACCAACAGGTCTGTCATCTTGTCATTTCTGAAATGTCATTTAATTAACCTTTGAGTGGTGCTCTTTGATTTTTAGCAACTCTGTCTCATAGCACAGGTAAACTGGTGACTGCAGAGAGACATGTGTATTCAACTCCCTTTGCTCCCTTGGTTCTTTCTGGAAAGAATGTTCTTCCTCATTCTGGCCACCAAACAAACTCTTATTCAGTCTTCAAATCCCCACGAAATCCGTGCCCTTAAAATCTAGATTTTTCACTGCATGCAGTTATTTCTCTATAGAGATGAAGGCATTGGGGAAAAATATCAGGCAGAAAGTGGCCTCTGTTCCTGGGTTGAGGCTGAGTGAAGTGGTGGACACCGGGGTCTCAGAGGGAAGGACTGGCTGGGTGATTACAAGTGTTCACTTAACTTGCTGGTTTTTTGGAGGTGTTAGGGGCTAGATGGGGGTTCTGCTTGATGGTTAGGCTGTTACTCACAGGCTGTGCCATGTCCCAAAGAACTGCGGAGATGTCAGCCTAACATCTGTGTCTGCCTGGCCCTCCTCCATGAATGCCTCGCTGTGTCCATTTTCACATTCCTGGCTGTTCTGCGGACAGAGCTGGAGTGGCCTGCTGGGGGAGGTCTCCACAGAAACAGCCATGGTGACCAGTTCATGAGCAGCTGTGGTGAGGGCCTCCTGACACCATCCAGGGGCAGCAATCTTTCCAGAGTAAGGCTGGCCCAGTTCTTTGTGCCCAGAGTCCACAGTGGACCAGGAGGCCTGGGGGGAGAGCTGGAGGAGGCAGGCAGAACTCCTCAACACATGGCCTCTTGCCCCAGGCCCAGAGAGTCCTGCTGGGCAGGTAAATGCCCCCATGCCAGCCTGATGGTCTGGCGTTGCTGAGACCTCTGCGCTTCAGGAAGCACCTGAGTGCAGTGGCCCAGCGGAAGGGTCACTGACTGGGAAGGTGTGGCATCACTGAGTAACCTGCCTGGCAACATGGCCCGGAGAGGGCCCTACACCCACGTGGTCCTCAACTTGACTGTATTTCATGTTTACCTGCAGACCTTCAAGCATCTCACGCCCAAATCACACCACACACCAGGCCCTCCCAATCTCAGTATCTTTAAGGCTGAGGTGGATCGGGGACATAGTTCAGTGATAGAGCACTTGTCTAGCATGTAAAAGGCCCTGGGTTCCAAAACAGCAGCACAAAAGAAAACAAAAGCTTAAGACTGAGCATTAGAGTGTCACACAGTGAAAGGAGCCAAACAGGGTAGCATCACACAGGGGAGAAAGTGAGCAGGAGAACATCACGCTCTTGGGGAGAAACACACACATCAGCCATTCCTCAGCTGTCACAACTTGAGTGCTCTGGAGTAAGGCACAATGGAGCCCCTAAGCTTTGTCCTCCCTTCTCATCCCATCCCCCAGTGATGCTGGGGAGGGCACCGAGACCCACCTCTGACTCCTCAGCAGCCCCAGCCAAGGCTGACAGCTTGATATGGTCCAGGAGGCCCTGGGTGGTGGGTCAGGGCATCCCCTCAAGGAGTATAAAGGTCCTGATGTAGGGCCCAGCTTGTAGAGGCTCTGACCACCAGCTCCCTGATTCTCCTGCAAGTAGGAGACGCCTGGCTGCCTCCTGCCCAGGAGTGGAATCATGACATGTGGGTGCCGCTTCCTTATCAGAAGGCCCAGGCGGAGGAAGCCAATCCAGACCAAGGGCATCTGAAGGCCTACAGCGGGGCCTCCTAGTGAGCCAGACCCCAGCCCTCCTGGGGAGCTCCCACTGGGAGGGCACATGGCTCAGAAGGGACAGCAGTGGCCGCCACAGGCCCTGGGTGCCTCTGGCTGGCAGGGCTGCTTGCCTGGCCCAGGGCCTGCAGGACAGGGTTATGGGTCCCCAAAGAGCCTCTGCCACATGGTATGTGTAAACGAGAGGTGCCTGTGGCCCCTTGGGGGAGGATGGTCTAGTGCCCCAGGAAGCAGACCAAGTTGACCTCAGAGGTGGAGGCAAACGCACTGGGCTGAAGCAGAGAAGGAAGCACTGCTAGCCCTTTCTGGGAGACAGGCAGGCATGGGCTGGGCCAGGCCTGGAAGTGGGGGATAACGAGAAGACTGGAATTTGCAGGACCAGGATGGGGTCCCAGGCTGTGGTGTGCTGGAGTAAGTATCCCAGAGTCTATAGCTCTAACTGCTGAGGACAACAACATAAATGGGCTGGCATTGTTTTCCTGGGGCTGGGGGTTGTAGCGGTCCCTCAGGGATGTAGACCCCCTGTCCTCCAGGATCTAGGACAAGGCTGGGGAGGAAGGCTGTGGACCACCAGATACCAAGTCTCAGTCCCATACAGGACAGCTGAACCACAGTAGGGCCACACAGGATGAGCTCAGCCTGAGGGCTTTCTAACCCAGCTGTGACCTAAAGACTAAGCAGATAACACAGTTGGGATGGGGTGGGGTGGGGTGTCCTACCCTCCCTTCCCTACAAGGCAGCATGGCACAGCCTGACTCTGGGAATACACAGTCACTTATCAATCAGGCCTAGAAGAGCCCTGAGCCCTGGGCCCTCAGGACTTACCGCAGAACCCCACTGTGGGTTTCACAGGTGAGAAACTGAGGCTGAAACCCATGAAGGGCTGGTTCTGGGTGGGTCATCCTGGGCCCCTTGAGAACTGCTAAGGACTCCCCCAGGGTTCCTAGGAAGGTGTGGTTAGAGGCCTGTGCCCGAGCCTTGTCCCAAATCCTGGCCCCTCAGCCAGGCCCCACAGATAGACCACCAGCAGCACAGCCTGGATGTGGACTCTGACCACCGTGGACACATGAAGGTTGAGGCTTGGGCAGGACAGAGAGATTACAAGGGCAGCCATGACCACAGTACTTCTGACTCTGCAGAAGATGGGCCGGGTGGAGAATTCCCACTCCTCTGCCCAAACCCACTGACTCCCAAACTCAGGGAAGTACTGGGGCCCTGTAGGAGTGCCAGGGAGGAGCAGGGCTGGGCCATAGAAGCCACCCGATGTTCTGCTGCCCCTCACCAGGCCATCTTGTTCCAGCCACTCTCTGAAGTCTAGACCTCCGGAAGCTTTCTCGGGTTTGGGGAGAACCCATGGTGATGTCTGCTGGGTCTCGTCAGTGGTATTAGGAGGGGCCACAGTGAGGTTTAGTCCTAGGACTCTTGGGCTGAGGATTCTGAGAGGACTCAGAGGTTTCACTGGTATGTTCCTCAGAGGAGACTGAAGGATTTTGAGGCAGTTATCAGGCCCACAGTGCAGGCTGTGGCACCTCCGTCCTGTGGCCTGGTGCAACTGACCTGATTCACTCTTAATAAGTAAGCAAGGGACTAATCTTCTTAATTTCCAAACTGCCCAGGCCCCTGTCCAGGCCCCCAGGAGAGGCGGCTTCTGAAAGTTCCACATGCCTGGGCTGAGTGCCAGGTCCTCTGGGAGCAGCTTTCCTGAGCTGGCCTCCAGAATGACCCTCAAAGCAGAGGGGAGGCCCCTGAAGGCCACCACTTCAGAGATAGGCATTGCCTGTGCCTGCCCTACCCTGCTGCAGCAGCAAGCCAAGAGGTATCCATTTTCCCCCACTGCCACAGATGCCTCTGCTCAGGATCAGCAGGACACCCCAGATGCCATAGCTGAACCTGACCACTCCATACAGAGTAGACCTCAAGGGAGAGGTGAGAAGAGCCTCCTGTTTGAGGTCTGGAGGTATCACACACACATGTTCCCAACTCAGAGGAGTCGGCCCAGTGCCCTCCTCTCTCAACATTCTGCATCCTCCTGACCAGGATCACAGCCCTATGACTTGTCACCTGCTTTATTCCTGTCTCTCCAGGGCAGGACTCCACCCCTGGAATCCTGTGTCCCAGGCATCTGCAGGTCCAGACTAGAGGATGGGGTGGCTTAGGGAGGCTGAGCAAGGCTGGAGGGCAGTTGGGGGGAGGCTGTAGAGATGAACAAGGGCAGGTGGAGCCTAAGCCATGAGTCCTGGGGTGGAAATGGACATCTCTCTTCCCAGAGCCTCTTGGGGTGTGTGAGACATGTCTGACCTGCATCTGGGTCCTCTGGCCCTGGTTCAGCATTTTGACTGCTGGTGACCTTCATCATCAGCTGACAGTGGGGTCCTTTCCTGAAGCCCAGACAGTTGAGTGCCCCCACCCCCACTGGGATGATGTCATCATCTTTAATTGGGAACCTCACACTCGACCAGGTGAGACTCAGATCATCACATAAGTGGAGGGCTTGCCACCCCTAGTCTAAAATTGGATTTCCTCTTCTCAAAAGGCTGTTCGACCTCTGTGGGCCAATAGCTGTGTGATCTTGGGTGAGCACAACCTCTCTGCACCTCAGTTTCTCATCTGAGGCTGGCAAAGGGGCCCTAGCTCCAGGGCTATTTGGAGGCCTAATTGAGGCCAGGGGCTCTGGGTGAGGCAGAGTCCCCATCTGTTCTTCATCTTTTTAGGCCAGATGCTCCAGGGATCAGGATACTGTCCACATGAGATTGACCTGCAGATGCCCCTATCTACCCAGGTGGATTTGGCAGAGGCCTCTTTCCCTCCTTCATCAGAGCGTGCAGCCTAAAGCCCACCCAAGGGACAAGACCGGAGCCTGACCAAGCAGTCAGTAGAGTATCTTCCACCCGCTGCCTCCAGCTGGTCTGGCGAGCAGGAGCCCATGGGCAGGAGGTGCTGAGCAGAGGCAAGGACAGCTGCGTGGGCGAAGGGGCTCAGGCACAGGCAGGGGGTTGCCAGGCAACCACCACGCGCATCCGGCGCGTCTCCCGCACCGTGGGGCGGATGAGCCCCAGGTTCCAATATTTATGCTTTGCCGCTTGCTAAGGCACTGCTTCCGCCCTGAATGGGAGGGGGGGTGTCTGCCCAGTCCTCCCTCCTTCACAATGGTCAGGGAGCCCTGGGGGGAGGAGAGAGGGGAGGCAAGGGCTACAGGCGGGGCCAGGGCTCCTGGGGGGAGGGGAGGACAGAGCCTGCTGGTCACCAAGTTCTGCTCCCAGAAAAGGGAACTAAGTTCTCTGAGCAGCTGCCTATGGCTTAGAGCTAGCCGGGAGCAGAGACGATGTGATGGTGGACTCCCAGGCACAGGGTGGGGACAAAAGGGGGTCTTCTGTTGGACCCAAAGTAACACCAGGTACAAAGTGAGAAGATCTAGCTAGGGTCCAGCCTCTCCTCTGCCATCTGGTCTGAGACCAGCCTCAGTGAACCACCCCTCCGTAGTGCTCTGAGCTCAACTCTGCAGTGGGAAACTCCTTAGGCTTCAGTTTTCCCAAAAGTACAAAGGGGATCTTGGGTGGCTTGATGATCCCCAACAATTCTGGGTGACTCACAGCCCAGGGCCCTTGCAGGCTGAGACTGGGGGGCCCCATGGGCTCCAGGAAAATCAGCCCTACTCTGCCCTGGGCACACTACCTGAGGCCTCCTGGTGGAGAGCATCAGGGTCTCCGGCCAGTGTGGGAGGCACAGGACGGGGACACTGTAAGCCAAGCTCCACCCTGCCCACCTTCAGAGAACAAACCCGCACCTGGCCAGGTGAACTGGACCATCAGCTGTGCTCACTGGGGACCGGACAGCACGTTCCATTGCCTGTGTCCTCCCTAAACTGGGAGAGTCAGCACTCCATGCACTTCCCATCCTGCTACCATACTGGGAAGTGTCCAGGGCTAGATGGGGGCGGCCCTCATGTGGGTGGGGTTACAGCTGTGACCATGACTGTCCCTGGAGACCACCTGGGGGGCCCCTGCAGGCAATGCTAAGCCTCTGTTTCCCTACCCACCTCCTCCAAGTGGCTGTGGACATGGCTTCCTCCCAGGTGGGCCTCTGCCTCATCTGCCCTGGGATATGCCCTCAGTCTTCAGCTGTCTGTGCTTTGGTGACATGAGGGCCCAACATCCCCACTCCATACTCTCCTACAAACCAGGCACCTGCTAGCCTCATGGAGAAGCAGAATAGAGGGAAATAGGGGGTAGTGTGGGCAGGAGGGGCTTCCTGGGAGGACCTGGTCTTGAAAGAGGTCAGAGCATGGGAACCCCTTGCCCTCAGGAGGTTCTGGCTCCTAGCCAGAACCCCCATCCTGAGGGTGGGGTCCTCATACCTTGGTGGGGGCTGTCAGCAGGGATCTGTTCTACCAAGGAGCAGCCTACCCCGCAATTTCTGGTCTGACGTATTTCTCTTCCCACCTGATCGTCAAAGCTTTTGCCTTTGACTGCCCCCCCCGTGCAATAAATTTAATTTCTGAAGCTCTAGAAGAAATTCAATCTCAGGGTAGAGGCTAGAGCCAAGGCTCTCCCCCACCTCGTATCTCCTGCTGGAAGAATTTAAACTTGAACTCAGCCCCATCCTAGGGAGGATCTGCAGAGCTCCCTCCCCTCTTGGCCTTCTCCATCTCCACAGTGTACCCTATCCCCAATCAGATGGACACCAGTAGGACAGCCTAGGGGCTGGGGACAGATGAGAACAGGGTTCCCTTAGTGAGGGCAGGCGGGGGCAAAGGGAATGTCCCCTGAGAGGGCTGATCAGTGTTGCTGTGCATGTAGAGGGTCCTGGCCTTAGCCATGGGGCTGGCTTGGGGGCTAGGGAGGGGACTTTACCAGCATAGAGTAGCCAGTGGTCAGGGGCTCTTCAGGGACCTTTTCGGCCAGTATGTTGAGGACCCAGTGACTTGCAGGACACTCCCTGGATCTGGTATCCATTTGAGAGATGTCAGGGACAGCTCTACTGATGCCTCCTGTGCCAGCAGTTAGTTCAAGTCCCTGAAACATGAGCAGCGCTGGGGAAGGGCTTGGTCTGGCTCTTCTCTCAGGAGTATAGCTGCTGTGGATGATCGTCCCTGAGTGCGGTGGAGATTTCCCTCAGCGGGGTGGGGGTGGATCAGCCCATCTCTTCCTCCATGGTCTCAGAGGCACAGCCCATCCTCTTGCTGGCTCAGGGCAGCTGAGAGCCCCAGAACTGGCAGCCAAGTCACCCCAGAGGGTCCTGAGGTTTCTGAAGGGTCTTGGTAAGAGGGTCCCCAGCCTGTGTCACTGTAGCAGTAAATATACAGTGGATGTGGCACCGCACACACTAGGAGATGGGATGGTATGCACGTGCAGCATGTAAGTGCAGGCTGGTCCCATGCACTGACAGAACTTCAGGACAGGTGCAACCTGCAGCCAGGGAAGGGGCTTCCTGAATCCCGTGGCCCTGCGGCCCATGCCCCTAACCTGTGAGCAGCAGGAGCTGAGCCTTCTACCCTCATCCCTCCCAGCAACTGGTGGTGGCCCCAGACCAGGTCTTGGGGTGGTCCTGGCTGTCAGACAGACATGCCCTGGCCTAGGCTGGGGAGCCCACAGTCCCCTCCCTCCCTTGGCGTGCGAGCTTCTAGCCTCAGCAACTGTGCCCCTCCAGAACTGATTTCCCTGGCCACTTCCTGAAGCATTCTGGATCTGGCTGTGGGGCAAATGGGGCCCAAGGAGTGGCCAGTTGGCAGCATCCCTGCTGACTCCTGCCTCTTCTGTCAACTAGAGACAATTATCTCATAGTGAAGCCTATTATGTCCCTCACTCACCATTAAAGTTTAAAAAGAACAATTTATCACAGATCCCATAGGCCAAAGTTCAGGGCGGAATGCTACAGGCGTGATTAAGAATCAGCATGGTGGCCCACACCTGTAATCCCAGCACTCAGGAGGCTGAGGCAGGAGGATTGCCGCAAGTTTGAGGCCGGTCTGGGCTACACAATGAGTTCAAGGCCAGTCTGAACTACATAGTGAGATTCTGTCTCAAAAAAAAAAAAAAAAAAAAAAAAAAGAAAGAAAGAAAAGAAAAAGTCAGTAGCTACACAAAAGGCACATCTTTGGTGCAGGGCTGTGATGCGGCCCCCATTGGGGGCACTAACCTCCCCAGAGGGGCAGGCTCCCCTCCACAGACCCCTGGAGGACCTCCGTCTACTCTGGGGGCCAGGAGACCTAGGAAGGTTGCCATGGCTGCTCCAGATGTGTGGAGTATCTTGTCCTCTCACATCTTACATCCCCATTCTTTGGATGATTTGGCACCATTGCTCTCCAGGCCAGCTATGAAGCTCCAATGGGCAGGGCTCAGCTTCCTGTGGCTCACTGAAATGCATAGGAAGAGGGAGTTTGGAAGGACAAGGACAAGATAAAGCCCTTGTCCCAGTCTGTGGGCAGAGAGGCTGAGGTGTGAGGGTCCTTGATTTTGGATTTGGGAGCTCTTGTCCCCTGAAAAGACCCTTGCCCTCAAGACAGATTGGGACAACAAGGGAGGCAAAGGAGAGGGGAAGTGCACGAGCGGGCCCCCACTTAGAGCCCCAGGGTGCCCCGAAGTGGGAGACAGACTGGCTTAACTCTCATCCTCACTTCCAAAGCCTTGTGCATAATCTTCCCCCAAGATGGAGATGGGGGGAAACCCTGTTGTCATAGAAACAGGTTGTATTCCCAGAGTGTGCCATGCCCATCTATGTCCCTGGCTGCCCAGGGATCAGGCTAGGGGGACAGGCAGCCTCTCCTGGATTTGTTTATGGGACACACGGGGCCAGTTCCAGCTTGCAGCCCTCCCTCGCCAGTGCTGTCACACAGGAATCAGGCCTCAGGTCTGAGCCTCCCTGATCTCATCTCCTGTGTGCACTCATGTGCCATGTAGCTGGCTGAGCCACAACTCATTGCTGACGTGACCTGTGTCATTCCTGAGCCACTGTGAGCCCCAGGAGCTGGAGGAGGCAGGAAGGACCTTCTCCAGGAGCCTTTGAGGGGAATGGCTCTACATCCCTGTGCTTATCAATAAACTCCTATTGTCTTAAAGTTTGAGGAGAGCTATGAAAATCAAGGTGCACAGATAGCACTGTGTCGAATGTACATCTTGCTCAGTTCTGGCCACTTGTGTTGGTCTTCACAAACAGAGGAAGCTGTTATTTAGGGTGACCCACTGGCCACCTCTACCTGGGGAATTCTGTCTTATACTGCCATGTCCCCCAGGACCTCAGGGCCAGCTGGCCCAGATGACTGGCATGGGGGCCTCTCAGTGGCCAGGGCTCCACAGGCCACTTGGGGCTGGCAGCTCTTCCACCCTCGAGGGGCCCCAGTGCTCACTCTCTGTCGGGCCAGAGGTGGCCCCTCTAGGACTGTGGCGGTGGTTGCCATGAACCCTGCAGGAGAGATGCTGGCTGGATTGCTGTCATCAACGGGCCTTGAAGGACCCTGTGCTTGGTCAGGCCCAGGCTCTGCCACACCTCTGGGACCACCCAAGGTGGGAAACAGAGGTGAGAGCAGGCCCGAGCAGGTGGGGGCCCGGGGAGAGCCTAAGGTCTGTGGAAGCTGGCCCCTCCAGGGGGGTCTGTGGGAAGTCCTGCAGATAGAGAGAAAGAGTGAGACAGACTTCAGAGGGGTTGCAATGTGAGGTCAGAATGACTAGGAGAGGGGCTGGCAGGGCCTGGCTATAGGTGGGTGTGGGGTTACAGTGAGCCCAGAGTGCTCATTCCCTGTACATCTGAAGCGAGCAAGTTAAGACTGTGCCTGCCCCTTGGCCAAGTGGCTCCCCAGGGCACTTCCTCACTCTTGTTCAGAAAAGTAGGATTTACAATAATGCAGAGTGCATTAGCGCTACAGGGAGGAGTCTGATCCCAGCTCAATGGCACGGCAGCATCTTTATAGGCCCTTTGTACCGGTTGCAGGGCCTCAGGTCGATGCCCAGGCTAACATCTATTTAGAGCTTGCCCAGGGGAGCCTTGAGGGGGAGGCACCAATAATAGGGAGGTGCAGAACCTCCCCTGCCCCCCGCCGCGGCGGCTCCACTCAGAAGTGCTGGCTCTGTCTGAGTGGCAGGAGACCATCCTTGCCTTGGCTTGCTGTTCTCAGAAGCCAAATCTGCATTTCACCCCTACATAGAACCAGGGCCCCAACTCCCAGGAGCCTCCTTGCTCTTCTGAGGGCACCAAGGACACAGACAGGCAGAAGGTACCATCCTGGGTGGACAAGGGGTCAGGGACCATCCAATCGTGCTTTGACTTCCATGCCCAGTGAGTGGCTGGCCCACACTAGGGCTCCCTGTGGTTTCATAGCTTGACTGGAATCTGGGCACAGGTAGGTGAAGATGGAAGCAAAGGCCACACTTTCATGGACACAGGAAAGCTCATCTTCCCCCTTGTAGCTGCTCTAGCCCCACGGGCAGGGCAGCCACATGTCCCAGAGATACCAGCTGAATAGTTGGGCTTGGGGGACCTAGTCCCTTCTGGACTGTTCTGCATGGGGCTGGGGGTGAGGTTTGTAGGGGCACATGCTCCCACCCCTGCAGCCCATCTCACCTTCAGCTCCACCCTAGAACATATCCCTCCACACCCGTGCAAACCCCAGCACCTCTTCCAGAGGGAAAAGTCTGCTCCTTCTGGCTGGTGCAGTGTGAGCCACTATGACAGCTTTAGGCAACACCCTGTACAGCCGTGTGTAGCCATGTGCCACTGTGAGCAGCTATGTGCAAGGGTTCTGCTGGATCGTCCATGTCACCCCCAGTTTCCTTCTTCTTGGCCTTAGGAATAATCTGACCTAATCCTGAAAAACGGTAGTAATACTGTGTCCTACACTTTTATTACCAAAGAATATGTGAAAAAGGACAAGAATGTATTTTGCCTCATCACTGATACCTTGATCTTTCCCCGAGACCCCACAGCCCAGCGTCTAGGATATGTTTTGTCCCCAGCCTGCACTGTGACCTGCTGTGGCCTGGTCTGAGGTGCTGGAGAGTAGAGCCCCTTGTGAGATGCTGGCCTTGAGCATGGACTGACAGTCATCTCAGCCCACTCTTGGAGGGCACAAGGTCCTTCTTGCTGGATTTCCCCTCTGTTCCTCTTTTCTAAAACTTTTTGGAGTACTAGGAGTGAAAGCCTGGGTCTCTCACGTGCTGGTCAAGTGCTCAACCACTGAGCTACGTCCCCTGTCCTTTTTACTTTTTATTTTAAGACGGGTCTCACTAAGTTGCCCAGACTGGGCTCCAACTTGTGATTCTCCTGCCTCAGCCTCTTGAGTAGTGGGGGCAACGTGTGTGTGCCACTGTGCCCAGCTTCCCTCTGGCCAACATTAATGATACCCTTGTGGACAGGCATCTTCGGCACAAGGCACAGTCTTGGGCTTCTGGGGACAGAGTACTGAGTGCACCTGAGCCACACTCAGGTAGGGGAGGGGAAAGGAGGGGGCAGGGAAGGGTCTCCTGGGTAGGAAGTCATGATCAGAGATCGTCGGGGAGGGTGTCCAGAGCCCCAGCCCTGAGTGGGAGGAGGGAGGTGGCAAGGAGCATGAATGGGGGGGGCAAGTTGGTAGGGAGGGTGGAGGGGCGAAGAGGGCCTCAGTGACCTCACGCCTCTCCTCCTGGCACTTAGCGACTGTTTGCTCCTGGTGGAGATGCGAACTCTGATTGCCCCTGGTTCCATCAGCTAAGTGGCTCCAGGCAGCAGCCACTATTCCCAAGAGAACCTTTGGGGGCCTAGTGTGCACATCCAGCCAACTTTCTCCGTGTCTATTTTCAGGGGCTCTTTAGATTAAGTGCTGGGTGGAGCTCAGACCCTTCAAGCTATTTTCACCCTCAGGTGGTGGCACACCAGGGCTGGCCTGGGCTTCTGGCTTCACTGTCCAGACATCCAATATCTTCCAGATGCCCTTGGGATGCTCTTGGCCGGGTGCAGGCCTTCAGGGCAGCTCTGTGCTCTTCCCAGTGGGGCAGGTTGGAAGGGTGCAGGCAGACAGGTGGAGGGGAGATTCAGCCTCCCGCTTCTCAGTGCCCGCCCTCCAAATGACCCTGAGGCCTTATCTCGTACCAGCACACCCCTAATCGGCTCTGCGGCAGCAGAGCGGTCTGCAGAAGATGCTGATGGAGCCTCATAACATCACAAGCCGCTGAGCTCCTGATGCTGCCTCCCCCACCTCTGCTGGGACAGCCCAAGGTCACAGGACCACAGACCTGGCTAGGGGAGCCAGGCCACAAAGCCAGGGAATGTGGCCTCTTGGGGCCAGCCAGAAGGAAGGCCAGGGTAGTACAGATCCTGCTGCAGTCTGGGGTGCCCCCATTCTGTGGGGAGGAGTGCAGCCCCCTTTAAGGTCCCCTTAGCCTTTTGCCCCCTGGATCTCCTGGTCTGCAGCTCAGGACAAGGCCCCAGCTTCTGGTAATGCTCTGACCAGGTCAGGCCCCAGGAACCATCTCATGTTGGACAAGCTGTATTTCTAGAAGATCCTTCCTCTGAGCTAGCCTTCCTAGGCCTGAAGGGGACATGGGTGTTCAGGTGGGATACAAGACTTGGGGTGGGTCCCACTGAAGCAAGCAGATCAGGGCACTGAGGACACCAGCTGATCTGCCCCAAGCCTGAAGACCAAGGTGTGTCAGGTTCAGTTTGCAACACAGACAGGTGCAGGTGCAGTTGCAACACAGGCTGGTGCCCACCACGTTGGCTGGTGCCATTTCCCTTAGTCCTAACCCAACCCTGACACTCTCTTCCAACCCTACCATGACAAAGCACTTCCTCTCCTTTCACTGAGACTCTCCCCCGACCCAGGCCCTTGAAGCTCTTCCTACCAAGAGTGGGCAGCCCCTGCCTGGGGCAGACAGTTCCATGTGTCTTTGGGGTCACTGTGGAGTCAGCTACAAGTCCTCAGGCATCGAGGGTAGCACACCTGAGTGTCCTCGCCCTGTCCATAGGTGTTTCCCATGAGCCTCTGCTTCCCCGGAACCTCCTCTAGGCAGCTGCCCTGCACCTCTAGAGGACTGAACCAACACCCTGGTGACATCTGCAGAGCAGATGCTGCTGAGTTGACTACCAGGGGCATCAGAGCTGGCATCCTGTGCTCGGGCTCGGAGCTGGGGGTGCATGGCCAGCGTTCCAGACAGGGGTTTGAAGAGCGTAACCCTCTTACTACCCTAAGGCTGGCCTATTCCCCTAGGCCCTCCCATCCTGTTGATCCAACCAGGGCAGGACATTGTTCTTGGGTGCAGCCAGACATTCTGCAAGTGCTGGAGAGGAAGGGGCCTGTGCACTGCTTCAGGTCTTCACTCCAGCCGAGTCCTTCCTTTCCCCTCTGCGGCCTCTGCTGCCTGGGACTTGAGCTCCCTGAGTATCAGTGCTCATAGCGGGTGGCCAACCAGCACTGGGGCTGAGGGATGCCACTGGCCAGTCCCTCTCACAGAAGCAGGTCATGTCCTAGCCAGCTGCTTGGGGAGGGGACTGGAAGGAAAACACGCAGCCAAGGGGACCCTCCATGCACACCCCAGGCCCAGCTTCCCCACACAAGCCTCAGAGACTGTCCCCTCCAGTGGCTGCATATGAGACCTGCTCTGGGGGCTCTTGGCTGAGCTGAAGGAGGCTGACTGGGTCATCCTGGACTACCCTGACCTTAAGGCCAGCAGAGGCCACTTGAGGAGCTGTCGCATCAGCACTGAGCTGTCCCCTCTGCATTGACAAATGACACAAGGCTCCATTGCAGCGATGCACCTGCGAAGCAGCTAGGGCTCTGGGTCTGTACAGGGTCCGTGCAACCCCTGTGCAGGCCATGGGAGCAGGGTTGGAGGTCAAACTGTGGCTCTGCCAGTGACACAAGACCCCCCTCAGTTCCCCTATCCTTGCCCACCCCTTCCCTTGAGAGGACTCCCCTTGCCCAGTGACTGCTCCTCAACCCCTAGGAAGGATGTGGTAGAGACACAGAACTGAGCAGCTTCTCTGAGAGTAGGCTGGTGAACCCTGGGCCCTGCATAGCTGAAGATCCTGGCCAATCCTTCCCGAGTCTGTGGGGGCTGGGATTCGAACCTCCAGGCCTAGGTTTCAGCCTCTTCTAGGCTTTCTGCCACACCATACGGTCAGTATCTGTCTGTCATGGGGGAGGTGGTGTGAGCTTCTGAGCCCTCTGGCTGGGCCAGCATGTATTCTGAGGCCCTGGGAACAGGCCTAGCCCCTCTGGGCCTGCTGGGCCCAGTGAGACTCTGGTAGCTCCCTGGCCCCACTCAGCAGGGACTCAGCCTCTCTGGCCTCCACTCAGCATATGGCTTCTTTGCTCTGTACTCTCTGACCCTTTGTGGCTGGAAAGTCTCTCAGGAGGATCTCAAAGGTTCTACCAGCTCTTCCTACTCAGAGCCATCCTCTAAGTGAGGAGCTCCCTGGCCTCAGAGCCCCACAGCTGACCAGCCCCTGGGGGAGGGGTTGTGCAGCCCCAGAGACATGGATAGCTGCAGGTGGCAACTACAGTACGCTCCCTGCCCAGTCCCAGGCCCCTCAGTCTGGGGGTGGAGTGGATTTGGATCCCAGGCTGGTGCTCAGGGGCCTTGTTAGCATCATGAAGCAGAGGAAAGAGCCACCTGCACTACAGCCTTCTATGGTGGCCTCTCTGTCCCTGACCCCAGGGCCTGTGGCTGAGTGCCAGAGGGGTCTCCAGGCCCCTCATCAGCAGACCCCGGCACCCTCACCGCAAGACTCCAGAGTCCGGCAGGGACTGGGCTGTGTGCCTTCTGCCCACCCGAATAGCCTAGGGCCTATTCAGCCCTCCCTGGCCTACCTCAGGCAGACACAAAATCTCTGCTAAATCCTCTATTTAATTTTCTTCTCTGGGAAGCTGTAGGAAGTTCTAGAGATAAAGCTGAGCTGATAAAGTGGGGATTTGACCATTCTCACAGGCAGGAGGCCCACGATGGCCCCCAGTCCTCCCCAGCAGGACTAGTAGGCCTGTGACCACTGTCAGTGGACTCAGCCACCCGCACAAGGGCACCAGGTGAGGGCACCTGAGGTCAGGGCCAAGGTCACCAGGTCCTGTGGGAAGGTGGAGCACTTGTCACAGGCTCCTTCCAGCTGGGTAGCAGGGTGCACTTGGGGCCATCCAGGGATGGTGCTACTTCCAGGAATTCCCACCAGCCTAGGTGGCCCCAGGGACATGTCTCTGATGGAGACTGTGTTGGTCCTTCCCCACGCCCTCTTTCTTGGAATGGCCAGGCCCTTTGCTTGCTGGCCAGCCTCTGTCCAGCTTCCCCAGACCAATTCCGGGACTGTCTCCTGCATGCTCAGTGCCCTGTCTATCCTTGGTTCTCAGGCATCATGTGTGACTGTGTCCTTCTGTCCTGTCTGGGTTCCTCCACCATATCCTGACAAGCAGCTGCCTGGACTCCTCTACAGATGAGGGCCTCACTCCCTGCCGGAAGCTGAGCCCTGTGCCCTGTGCCCATCAGGCTGTAATCAGACCTCAGGTGACTTTCTGCCTACTTCTTAGCACGAATTTGTCTTACGGACTTGTTTCTATGTGTCTCAGATCCCAACACCCTGTGTCTGTAGTGGGCTACTTTACTGTATCTCCACCTACCCTCCTGTTGGGTGCTGGGCCTCTTTAAGATTTTTCCCATGATAAATTTTGCTGTGATATAAATGAATGTTTCCTTTCTTTTTCTTTTTCTTCTTCTTCTTTTTTTTTTTTTTTTTTTTTTTTTTTTTTTTTTTTTTTTTTTTTTTTTTTTTTTTTTTTTTTTTTTTTTTTTTTTTTTTTTTTTGGTGCTGGGGATCGAACTCAGGGCCTTGTGCTTCCTTTCATTTTTGACCACCCCCCTTATTTGCAGTTATTTCTATGGCTCGGTGATGGTAAACTTTTTAGAGCTTTCAGTGATACAAACAGACAACTGCAGCACACATACCTTATGTTCGCCACCACTGCTATGGCTGGATTTCACAGACGGGAGTTGCTGGGCCCAGCACAGGAGTGGTGCTGTCTCTGGGTACTATCTACAGGTCTTTCTAGAAAGCAGGATGGACTGGTTGGATTCATGGGGCAGACAATATGGGTTTCTCCACAGCCCACACCTGTGGGTTTCTCCACAGGTTTTTAGGACTTTTGTTGTTTTTCTCTGGTTTGATGGGTGTGAGGTGGTGATAGGAGTTGTTTAGATTTCCCTTATTGTAAAGCACCAGGCAGGCATAGCTTAAATCCCCTCACCTGAATTGCCACCTCTTCATTTCCATGTTTTAAAATTATGGTCTTTGAGAGTTTTCAAGTGGTATCTACTTGCATTATAAAAATGGACTATCAGTGCAGCTCAGTGGTAGAATGCTCTGGGTGCTCACTTTCTGCCCAAACTCATGAGTCAAGGTGCCCTCCAGGCTGACTGGCAGGTGGAGGGAGTCAGGCAGGGGAGGCAAAGCAAGGCCAGAGAGGAGCGGAGGCCCTGCTTGCCATTGTCAAGTCTGCAGCTGGGCTTGTTGGGGCCTCAACCACCACCCAAGCCGCCCAGCCCAGCCCTTCCATGTCTCCCCAGGCGCCCCTGCTGGCCACTCCAGACAAGTGGCTGGAGTCACAGAGCAGCCTGCCTCTGGGCCCTGGCTCCCTTGGGGGAGAGCCAGGTGGGCCAGTGTCAAGGTCCTTCTGGGAAGCACTTGTCACTGGTGAAGGCTGTGAGACTGAGCAGAGGTGACAGGCTATACTCCCCCTCTGGTACCTTCTGGGCTGGGAACAGAATAGAGGAGCTCTTGGCTTCAGGCACCTGGCTGGACCCAGCAGGAGGGGCCCCTATGGCCCAGGCCCACCCCAGAAGTGGGCTGTGGTCACTAATGTTCCACCCACCTGGTTGCCAATGGGGGACACAGCCTCCCCACCCGGCCTGCTGCCTACCACACACTCCTGGCTTTAGCCTACCTTTCAGGGACTGACACCTGCCCAGAGAAAGGGGTGATTCTGCAGCAGCCTTGGGGATCCTCAGAGAGGGGCCACCCCTCAGACATGGTATGTGTAATGTCCCATCCAGACTGTGCCCTTTCAGGACTCTTCCTCTAGGAAGCTCTCCTAGTCTTCCCCTCTCCCTGCTGCTCCAGTTTAGGGTGCAGTGTCCTCGGTGACTTCCTGAATCTGTGGAGATTGTGTTCATCTGGCCTCACTGCTGGGCCCACTCAGGGCTGCCTGAGCCACTTCAAATCCTCCCATTAAAACACTCCACTCTCCCTAGGAGAAACACAGGGACGTGCTGTCTGCCACATCTGCAGGTGGATCTATTCCAGCCTGGAAGGTTCCTTGAGCTGCCACTTCAAGTGTGAGCCAGTGGGAGGGCTGGTCCCAGGTCCATGGCAGCCAGATGGCTAAGTCCTCTGCTGGCACGTGCCCATCGGGTCTGTGTGACCTTGGGTCCATCTCGGCTGCCCGGGCCTCCTGGGAAGCACATGTCATGGGTGGAGGCTCTGAGGCTGAGCAGAGGTGACAGGCTGCCCTCCCCATCAGGTACCTTCTGGGCTGAGGACAGAGCAGTGGGAAGCACCTTTGACCTTGGGGATGGCGGACCCAGCAGAAAGGGCCTCTGTGGCCCAGACCCACCCCAGAAGTGACGGCTGAGACAGTCCCCTGGGATGTTTCAAAGTGATCCCACTACATCTGAGCCAGGTGTGGGGACAGAAAACCAAGGAGGGTCATGTTGCTTCTGGGGAGGAAACCTGGCCCAAGATTGCAGGCTGTGCCAAGACCGCTGGTCCTAGTGCCCGAGGTCAGATCCTCAGAGAGCCAGTGTCCCAAGCATCTTGCAGCCAGGGCCCTCAGCGCCACAGCCACCACTCCTAAGGCTAGGAGCCAGTAGGACCCTGAATGGGCAGGTGGAGTGGGTCAGGGCCAGTCCAGCCTTTGTTGGTCCTCCAACACCTGAGCAGTCCCTTTGTCCCTCTTAATCATTCCTGTCACAGGACACACATTGCAGAGCCATGACCTGGAGCCCTCTACCCCTCAGCCGTTGAGCGCAGCCACCCAGCTGTTCCCGCCCCTCCTGTGTCTCTGGGCCTGAGTGGGGGCTCTGATGGCCACCCTCCAGCCCTGGCTTGAGGGCCACCAGCATCCTGGGGTCTGTGAGGTAAGACCTGGCAGGACGTGTCTGCTCAGAGGGTATTCGAGGACTAGGTTGGGGTGTCCTTCAGGGTCATCCTGGGAAGGGGAGCATCTGGATGGGGCTCATTGCCTTCCTGGTCCCACTTAGGGTCCAGAGCAGTGCTGGAGAGGAAGGCACTGGGGCCAAACCCTGGGGAACCTTGATGTGGCCCAGGACTCAATTTCTCATCGCAAATGCAATTTGGAAACAAACAAATCCAATAAGCCTGAGCACCACCTGTCCCTGTGCAGCTGGCTCTGTGGCCCGGTGGTGGCCATGCCTATCCTCCTGCCCTATAGACCTTGTACCCACAGCCCTGATTCGCCTGTGAGACTTGGGCCATGCAGAGTGAGGAGATGTCAAGGGCCAGGACCAGGCACTGGGTGCCCAGGGCAGCCCTGTGCAGTTGTTGGTGTTATCCTTCCCTACATAGGAAAACTGTGGCTCAGAGGGACCTGGCTGACCACATGAGGACACTCACCCCATGAATGACTTTCCCCTCTAGATTGATGATAAGGCTGATGGAGACAGAGACCCAGCCTGTGGCCAATCCCAATCCATCTGCCTTCAGGGCTGGAGGGCCAGAGCCCTGTCTTGGGGACTGTCCAAGGAATCTGTGTTGACATTGGCCTTCCCCATTAGCACAGGAGTCCCATGGAAGCAGAACCCTTAGTACCCGGATGCTGAATGGAGGGTCAACTGGGGTCACAGCACTTGGCTCCAGCCAGGTGTCCTCCACAGCCCTCTGGGCCTGCAGGCCAGGGACAGATGCTGGCAGTGCTTTCTGCTCCAGCTGTGAGGAAAGACAGCATGTAAAACAGGTACTACACAGAAGGTGGGCCCTCGGGTCCCAGCCAGGGAGCGGGGGCTGCGTCTGCTGCTGTTTGGGGAAACTGAGTCACAGAAGAGTTCAAGAAAGTTGCTCATGCCACATCAGTGCCTGAGGGTCCTGGACCTCCCACACCTGAAGGACAGCAGGAACTCTGGTTTGGTCTGGGTCAGTGGAGGTCAAAGGGCTGCTATTTATGAAGTGTCTGTTGTGTGCCAGGCAGTGCGAATGCCATAGTTCCACCTCCAGCCAGGTTACTTGCGGTCAGGCATGTACATTGAAGACAGCTGTGTGGAGTGAGGGGCTGGCCACTGAGGGGAGGGGGCACCAGGAAGGCACAGCTGGGTAAGTCAGAGGAGCCTGGGGCCCTGGAGTAGGGGATGAGGACAGTGGTAAAAGAGGGAACAGAAGGGGCTGCAGCTGCCGACCTGTGCTGGGGTAGGGAAGAGCGTTTCTTGCTAGGTTAGGCGAGGGGTGGAGGCGCCACCTCCAAGGAAGCCAAAGCAGGAGGGAAATAAGTCAGGGAACAGGTTCTGGGCAGCATTCCACATCCAATGGCTCCCTCTGCTGGTAATATTGGGTATTGCCCTGGGTTGACTCATGGTCCCAGGATGGACCGCAGGTGCTTCCTGAGGATGGGCCACGAAGTCAGCCTTGGGGTCTTGGGACAGCTACCTGAGACAGGACCTGACTCCTCCCTGTGAGGAGGCAGAGTTGGGTGTTTGACTCCAGACACACCCAAATATCAAATCCAACACCCTTCAGAGAGTATACCTAACTCCTGAGGGCCCAGGGGTCCCTTGCTGGGACAAGAAAGGAGGAACAGGGATGTGTGTGTGTGTGTGGGGGGGAGCCGGGGCTGCAGGCAGCAGCCTCAGGAGCAGATGGACCAGGGTCCCAATGGGTGCTGCCCTGGGCTCAGCCCCCCATGTGAGGGTGGAGAGCAGAAGAGAGTAAGGCTTCTGCCCCCTGGGGCTGTGAAAGGCTCAAATTGCTCAGCAGGGTCTCATCATCGGCCTACACGGTAGAAAGCAGACAGTCTGGGTCATACGGGCTGGGAGAGGAGCCACCTCTAGGGCCATGGAAGTCAGCAATGTAGTCACAGTTGGTGCATGACCCTGAGGCCACCCCATAGTCCTGTGTCCCCATAGGACCCCAGTGGGCAGAGTCTCATCCCTCTGGCTCATAGCTGAGCGCAGCATCTGCACAGGACAAGGACTGAGAACAGTCCTAGTAGGACTAGAAGGACAAATGAGAACAGTTCTAGAAGGAAAGGGCAAATGAGCCAAAGAAGGGGATGGGGCTTTAGGGACTGAGACTCAGGGGCCTGGGACTGGGCCCAGGATCCTTTAGGTGATGTGACCCCTGGGCTGCTGCTGCTTGGGCCGTGGTTGGGGCAGGACATAAAGGGCTATGGCCACCTGTCCCTTTAAGAGGGCAGTTCTGCCACCCCATAGTGGGGGAGGGGGATCCTGTTGCCCAGCAACAGGAAGCCTGATGTATACTGTGTCCCTGGGTGACAAGAGCTTTGTCTTGCTCTGGGACAGAGCTGCAGGTGGTGCCCTACTGGCCGCTCAGTGACCCTCCCCTTGATCCTCACGCTGCCTGAGCTGAGGGCTGGCACCATGGCGCAGACAGACGTACTCCTGACCCAGCAACCAGCCCCACAGACGGTACCACCCTGTGCACTCCCGCCCAAGGAGTATGAGGTGGCCTGCAACACAGGTGTCCATACATCCTCGGGCCTGGCCACCACTGGCTTCCGCACAGCCAAGTACCTGATGGACGAGTGGTTTCAGAACTGTTACGCCCGCTACCACCAGGCACTGGCTGACAGAGACGCGTCGGAGCGGCAGCGGCACAAGAGCCAGCAGCTGGCAGCAGAGACAGAGGCGCTGGCTGGGCGCACACAGCAGGACTCCACACGCAGGCTGGGAGAGCACCTGCAGGATGCCCACTGCTGGAAGTCAGAGCTACAGCAGGGGGTGGATGCGCTGGCCACAGAGACTGAGCTGTTACAGGCCCAGAAGCAGCGGCTGGAGTGTGCCCTGGATGCTACCGCCCTGCCCTTCTCCATGGCCACCGACCACCTGCAGTGCCGTGAGCGCCGCCAGCATCCTGACCTTGTGCGTGACCATGTGGAGCTGGAGCTGTTGAAGGTACCAGCCACTGCCCCAGAGCCAGGGTGGGCAATTGTGTGTGGGGGCAGGCAGTAAGGGGGGGGACAGCTCCGGGCTCCAGGGAACAGTGCCCCACTGCCCACTCAGGACCCCTGGGTGTAGGAAATCTGGTTCTTCAGTCACAGAAGGATTTTTGCCCCCATAAACTCTTGACTTCCAAGAACTGTCTCCCTTTTTGGATCCCCTCCTCTCTTTCAGCCTATGTGAGTTTGAGGAAATTAAGTGTGACCCTGACTTCCCAGAGGCCAAAATAAAAGGTTCTCCCAGTCCCTGTTTGCCATGGTTGGGACATCTGCTGTCATGGTAGAAATCTAGAGACACAGCTAGGTGTGATGCACACCTGTAAATCCAAGCACTCTGGGAGACTGAGGCAAGAAGTCTGCAAGTTCAAGCCCAGCCTGAGCAACTTAGCAACTTAGCTAGATCCTGTCTTGAAATAAAAAATAAAAATGGCTGGAGATGTAGCTCAGTGCAAGGGCCATGGGTTCAATCCCCAATACCAAACACGTAAAGAAGCATGAAAGAAAGCAAGCAACCCAGGCACAGGCCAGCATACCAGGGGTAGAGGGCAGAGCTGGGCTGAAGTAGCCTGGGGGCTTAGGCTCCTCAGAAGCCTCAGTAAGCTGACATCCTTCAGTGCTTTAGATGGACTTTAGGGGTGACCCTGGAGCCTAGGGGATCTGCCAAAGAGTGATCCTCCCAGCTGCCCTAGAAGTCCCTGGGAGAAAAGATCCCAGAAAAAAGAATATACCAAAAAGAATGGTCAAAAACCCAGACTAAACTTAACCAGAAAGAGCTGGCCCTGTTCTCCGGGAAAAAAAAAAAAAAAAAAAAAAGACTTCAGTGGGGCCAGTGGAGATGACAGGAGGTAAAAGTGTCAGGGATAAGCCCCAGTCCCTCCTGGTGTTTGGGGGGTGACCATGCAGGGCCCATACCTGGCAGACCACCGCTCAGGAGAGGCCTCTTCCTCCTCTCTTCCAAGGAGGCCGAGCTCATCCGGAACATTCAGCAGCTCCTGAAAAGAACCATCCTCCAAGCTGTGGACCAGATACGGTGGGTCGCAGCAGCCTCCAGGGTGGCCGTACATCAAGGGACACAATCTCATGGCACTGAGGGCAGAGGGCTGTCAGGGTGGGGGCACGTCCAGGCCCAGCCTCCATCCCGAGGCCCACGAGCAGGGGTAGTGGAGGCGGGGAGGCGTCCCGCGCTGCTGGGTGAGTGAGGGGCCCCTGCCCAGGACGAGGCCCAGCGCTCAGCTGAGAGGGCTGTCCCACCACTCCTGGCCCATGGCAGCCCTGCCTTCTCCAGGGCGAACCGGGAGCACAAGGAGACATGTGAGAGGGACTGGTCAGACAAGGTCGAAGCCTACAACATCGACGAGACCTGCTCTCGCTACCACAGCCAGAGCACCGAGGTGCAGCTCCACCCGCACTCAGCTGCTTTCGAGGAGAGGTGGGTCACCAGAGCCTCCTCGCCCAGCCCGGTGGGCGGCGCCGTGTGCTTCGGGTGGGGTAGTGCGCAAGACCCCCGTTCAAGGGTGCCGCAGGGATCATCCAACAGGACGTGGGCGGGAAGGGCCCGTGTTTCCGCGCATGGCCGGCAGGTGGCGCGCGGCAGACGGCAGAAGGACACCGGAGATGAGTTCGGAGAAACGTGGCGGGAGCGAGTAAGGGGATTTGGTGAGGTGGGGACCAGGGCCCCCATCTTGACCCGGCCGCGCCCCACCCGCCCGCAGCGCCTCCACGCCCGAGACATGGGCGCAGTTCACGCAGGACAACCTGCTCCGCGCTGAGCGCGAGCGCCAGGCCTCAGCCAACCTGCGGTCACTCATCGACGCCATCCTTCGGGACACGGCTGAGGACCTTCGGCTGCAATGCGACGCTGTCAACCTGGCCTTAGCGCGCCGCTGCGAGGAGCTGGAGGATGCACGCCACAAACTGCAGTACCACCTGCAGAAGGTGCAGCTGACCTGCACCTGGGCACACCCAACCGCATCAGAGACACGCCCATTCCGCCCACACCTCCCCACCGGGGATACGCCCACCCTGCAGAGACCCGCTCTGGGCGCCGGGACACGCCCATCCCGCCCAGGGCATGGCCACCCCGGCACGCCCACCCCTGCCAGAGATGCGCACCGCCCTGGACACACCCACCACCAGTGTCGTGCCCCCCAGGGACACACCCTTGACACGCCCACACTTCATCCTGGATCCTGGTGGCCCAGCAGCCCTTGACCACTCTGTTTAGTTGTGGCCTAGCCTCACCCCTGATCTTGTGCCCTGCCCATCCTGAGGGAACACCCCTCTGGACTCTAAATTGATGTAAACCCAGGTTTCACTTGGAGGTGGTATGATGGCTTTGCCACCCTGAGTGGCTAATCTGGGAGGGCTGTCAGTATGAGCATTATGCAGAGTGAGCAGGCAGGGGAGATTTGGGGTATCAAATGCCTTACGTGGTGCTGCCCCCACCCCCTACCCCCAGTCCTGGCTCACAAGCAGGACTGTGACTCTAGGTTCTTGGTGTGACCTGTGCTGCCTCCACATCCTTTGAGTTCTTGACCAGGGCCTAGGACCTGCTGGTCACCAGGGCTGAGGGCTCTCAGGTCAGACCTCTTAGGGTAGCAGCTGCAAAGTTCTCATCAGAGCCCTTTGGGTGCTGGAGATGTCCCCAGGGCTCAGGCGTCTCCAGCCAGGACTTGGGCCCAGGGAGGAAAGGCGGGGCTGGCCTTCAGGCCTCCATGCTGGAGAGGGGGCTCTGGCTTACTAGCCCCATTCCAGTCAGGCTGGGGGCTCATGGTCCTATCCCACACAGACACTGCAGGAAATCACTGACCAGGAGCAGCAGGTTGCAGCGCTGAAGCAGGCTATCAAAAACAAGGAGGCGCCTCTGCGGGTCGCCCAGTCCCGCCTGTACCAGCGCTCCCAGCGGCCCAACGTGGAGTTGTGCCGAGATGCTGCCCAGTTCAGGTGACTGCCCCCACCTCTGGGCAGTCCGGGGTAACCTGTGTCCCCCTTGGGCCTCCCTCAGCTTTCGGGGCTCTGTGAGCACCACCCCTAGAAAAGTAGGCCTCACACACTTGATCAGACCTGGATACTGGGTGTGGTCCAGGGAGGGGCTTGGGTGTCAGGGACATGTCAGCCTGGGCTGTGTCATCTTCTGGAAGGAGACTCAGGACCTGACAGGCTGGGCTCCTGAGGCCGTGGGGCAGAGGCCCTGCAGGCTTGTCTGACATGACAGTGTGACCCACAAGCCTGACCAAACACAGAAGCATCATGACTTTTGTTCCTGACTTATCGAGTGCCCAGTTACCCTTCTGAGTACATGTGCCCCTTTCCTTATCCTCTCCTATGCCTCAGTTTGTTCAAGAAACTAGGGTTCTAGCTTAGTTCCAAGGGTCAGTCTTTGTCCAAACATCAGGGGTGGAGCCTGGTCAGTTGCCACTGCTTGTCCCTCCATCCCTGGCCTGGGGCAACTGGAAGAGGCCCTTTTGGGCTCAGTTTGCAGACACACTCAATCCATACTTCGGTCTCCAGGGATCCAGTGGGGGCGCAGCACTTGCCTTTTCTCACAGTGCTGCGGGCCACTTTCTGTGGTGGGTTTCCCAGTGGGGACTCCTGGGGTCCTTTTGTGGCATCTTGACCAAGACCTCTTGCCCACCCACAGGATTCCCTCCTTTGAATCCCAGATCTCATCCTTCCCTGCCTGAAAAGCCCACAATCTCAGGCTCTGCTCTGCTCCTCTGCCTTGAACCCTGCCAAGCTCATGCTGCCTCCTAACCTGCAGACTGCTGAGCGAGGTCGAGGAGTTGAACCTGTCCCTTGCCCTGCTGCGGGAGAAGCTGCAGGAGGGCCAGCAGGCTCTGCGCAACCTGGAGGACACCCGCATGTCCCTGGAGAAGGACATTGCTGTCAAGGCCAACAGCCTCTTCATCGATCGCCAGAAGTGCATGGCCCACCGCGTGCAATACCCCACCGTCCTTCAGCTGGCTGGCTACCAGTGACTGGGGCCTGCTGCACTGTTTTGCCCCAAATAAAGAGAACATTAGCTTTCGTCTCTGTGTGTGATCCAGGTGGAGTCTGTAGTTGCTGTCCATCTAGGCAGGCGTCTCAGTCCCCTTTGCAGCCAGAAGATCTCACTGACCCACCTAGAGAAGATTGGTGGGGTGATCACAGCTGAAGACGGAGAGTTCCCAGGCCTCAGAGGACACAAGGAGGACAGGCGAGGACAGGAGCTCCCAGCCCTGCTGTGGTTACTGACATGTGTGCCCCCCCAGGCAGGGATGTCCAGCTTACCTCCCAACGAGGCTGGCTCCTTGTACCATCGCCAGTGGTCTCAGGACCTTGAGCATCAGTTGGGGTTATCACATTGCCCCTCTTGCCTGCACCCCCAGGCCTGACCTCAGCTCTTGCTCACTTAGAGGGATCCTTCAGGCCACACCTTCAGTGCCCACTTGCAGCCCAGCTCCGTCTCACTGTCCATGGCCCCAGGCTCACAGGGTGCACGGGCCAGGACACTGGGAGGTCTCCCCAGGACCCCTAGATGAGACCCAGGAAGGGGGCCTCGTCATACTCCAAGAGCATGAGTGTGGTAGTGGCTTGTCAGGGCTGATGCCCTCCTTGGGGTGTGAGTACCTCAGGCAACCCCAGTCTCCTGCTCCTGGAGGGCTTTTCCCCCACAGCTGCCAGGCACTTACTCCTGACCTGTGACACTTGCCTCTGGCCTCTGCAGGGACAGCTAGTGTGAGAGGCTTCCATTCCACTCTCCAGTGAGGCTATTTTGGAGCAAACGTCACCTCTGTCCCCACGGAAACCATGCCACTTGTCACAGCTGTTGGTCACCACAGCGACAGCCAGAGCCTGCTCTTATTCTTAGAGTGCCATTAAAATTCACCCCGGTGCTGCCACCATGAGGCCCAGCAGTGAGCCCTGCCTAGAGCCCGGGCTGGCAAGGCTTTAGCACCTGTGCACCACATGGCCCAGCCCCCTGTGCCCTGTGGTGGGAGATCGGGGACAGGCTGCTGCAGCATCTTGCAGGGCTTGGGCAGTTAATCTCATGTCCATGCAGCTCCTCAAAGCCCTTGGGACCACAGCAGGCCCAGGGTCACCAACTGTCCTTGGTCACTCCCTGCAATCTCTCCCCTGTACCCATCAGTACAGGTGGCTGGTGTTCTACTTCCAGACCCATTGGACATTGTGCCAAGGGGTAGGTGTGGGTGTCCAGAGCCCCACTGCCTGTCTGGGGAGGGCTGGGAATGCTGGACACTATCCCTGTCCTGTGTCCTTGCTGGCCACTGTGGGGAGGCAATGGCAAGTACTTGCAGGAGGGCAGGTGGCAGCGAGAGCCCCTCCCCCACCCCTGAGGTGCCCACTCAACCGTACTGGGCTCTCAGGGAAGCCTGAGAGAATAGGCTGGACGATAATGACTGCCTCTCAGCTCCCATTATCGCCTCCTGGTACGCACCGTGCTCATCAGCGCTAAGGCCCCTTGAGGGTAGCAGGCTGATTTGCGGATTGGGGGGCAGCATTACACAGGGCCTGGGCCTGGTTGAAGTTCATTATCTCTGATGCTGGACCGGTGGCGTGGGCGGGGGAGGCACCATGCCTGGTGTAACTCTAAGCACATGGCATATTTTAACTGCTGTAGGCTCAAGGTAACCACCATGGGCCTTTACCATCACATGCATTTTATATCTGGGGAAGACAAGGTGCAAAGAGTCCCTAGGTCTGCTGCACTCCACCCCAGGTAGGCTGGACACCCTGCCCCTGTTGGTGGCAGAATACATCTGGTCTCAGATGCAGGAGCACAGGTGAGCCGTGTCTGTAGGGCCTGGTCCTGCAGATGATAGTGATGAGGCTCTCCAGTGAGACCGTGAGCCAGATACTGGACTGCCAGGGTCTACCTGCCTTTACCGAATGCCCCCCTGACTCCCAGATTGCCCAACACTTTACCCTGTGACCATCTGGACAGAGGCAGCTGTTGTGTACCCAGGAGTCCCCTCTGCCCCTATCTACTGCAGAGATGGGATACAGCTAGGTCCGGGAAGGCCTCTCAGCCACTGGGTCCTAGGAACAGGGAGAGTTGTCAGGGATGATTCAGGCCACCACAGTGGGCAGGAGGGTTGACGTCCACCCTGGGCTGTCTGCCCACCTAGCCCACACCCCTACTCCTCGGACAGGAAGCTCAAGGACAGAGGATGCGGTGGTTTTCCTGGAAGCCACCAAGGCTTAGTGACTTCATTAGGATGGGATGGAAAGGGTGGGCTGCTACTGGCTGCAGCGTGTCACCCCTCCCAGTGCCACTGTATCCCCAAGGACCCCTGTCAGCAGCATCGTCCAGCTGAGCCTAGACACAGGTTGTTCTGCACACCAGGGTTGCCCTCAGCTTCCTTCCCAGCACCCAGGTTCCCTGTCTGTGGAAACTCCCAACCAGGGCACATGGTCACTCTTGGGCAGCAAGTGACTGGCCCTGGACCCACCCTTGTCCCCCTAGCCCCAGAGCCCTTCATCTACCCTTTTCTGGACTGGCAGTCTTGCCCAGCTGAAGTGGGGTCTGTCTTCTTCTCTGACTGCCCATGGCCCACGTTCAGACTAACTCTTCCTGGACATTGACACTGTAGTCCTGATACTGCTGAGCCCTCTCTGCTGTCCTGGTTACCCTGAGCAGCTTCACAGGAATGCTGGTCACCCCTCACCATCAGAGAAGGATCCTGAACCGTCATGAGGAAGCAGATACCTAGGGTGACAAGAGTGCCAAGCCCCCTCTGTCTGGCGTGCTGACCTTCTGGTGTGGCACAGGTTCCCATCTCCACGTGGACAGCAAGAACTTCCTGGGCTCCAGGTGGTAGGGGTCAATGAGGACTGCAGATGGCGCCCCATAACACTGCAGAACATCTCCAGTGGGGGCCACAACAGCAAGCCACATTCCCCTGTTGTCTAGGAGCGGTCACATCTGAGCCAGAGCCATTTCTGTCCTGGGATTTGTCATCCTGTCCCCACTGAGTCACCCTCTGTGAGCTGACCCACAGGGCTTGGGGACTGTCCCCAGATAGACTCTTGCAGGCAGGGTGCAGGAGCAATGGCCATCTGTGGGTCCTGTTGCCAGGCCGAGGGGTGAGCAGGGGCTTCCTGAGCCATTCCCTTGCTCCTTGAGGGCAGTCCTTGCTGGCTCCACATGAGGACATACAGGGAAGGCCCTGCTCTTTGGAGCAGCTCTGCTGGTACTGGGGAGAAGGTCTTGGCCCTTGAACATCTCTGTAGCTGGGTGTTACTGTCCTGCCTGCTATAAGAGAACCTCCCAGCCACTTCCCAGCTGCCACTGGCACCCATCTCAGAAAGGCAACTGAGGCCCAGACCTGGTAATTCATCTTTATCTCAATACTAGCACAGCTACAGAGAAGCCTAGTCTTGCCCCTAGCCTCCCAGGGCCTGCAGGGATGTTGTGACAAGGGCCTTAGACCCAGCTCCTACTGTCCACAGCCATCTGGGGCTGCAGGCTGGAGAGGTATGGGTGAGTCAGCTGAAGGGACCCTGATCTTCACACCCATCCCTGTCTGTGCCACATAGACAACATTGGACAAAGACAGCTGAGGGGGTGGAGGATGCTGTCAGGCCTGCTGGGAGCTGAGGATTGGTGTGGGAGTTTCTGTCTCCGAGGCCAGCAGCCCTGGCCCCCAGCCCTCACCAGCCCCTGCTCACTCCTCGGCCTGGCAGCAGGACCCACAGATGGCTCCTTGGCTCCTGTCATTCCCTCCTCCTTGGTCATTAGTGTGGACAACAAGAGGCAGGCTAGTGGGGGAACTGGAGGCTGGGGTGAGGCAGCCTGGTGGGGAGGACAGGGGCCAAGATAGACCCCAGGTCAAATTGCATCAGTAGATGCGCCAACCTGTCCCAGCTCTTCGGCCATGTCTGTGCCTCCCCCATGGGTGGCCTGAGCCAGGGGGATGTTCCCCAGGGAGTTGCCTATCCCCCAAGTTTAGGACTGAGGTGCTCAACTCTCCCCCTAGGGACGGGGGTCCCTTGGGGGTACAGTGGCACTGGGAGGGGTGATATTCTGCAGCCAGGAGCAGGGAAGAGTCTGGACCCTGAGGGGACATGACTCCCACTCACAGTGAACACAGTCCCCCACCATGATGGAACTGTGAGTCATTCCTGCTATCCGATGCTTCGGGTACAGTCCTGATTCCCAAGGGCCGGCTTGGTGCCAACACCTCCAGTGGGTGTCCCAGCAGGGGAGCGTGTGTGCGTGTGTGTTTGAGACAATGAACCTAACCAGACACTGCTCTCAGGTGCTCTATCTGCCTGTGGCCAGACCCTCTCTGACCACCAGGTGGGCTGGGGACCAAGCTAGCTCCAAGGATCACGGTGGCCTTGGCTGGGCCCCCATACTTCAGCCCCCTCACGCTCCACCCAGTCCACTAGCCTGCCCAGATGGGCAGCAGCTCTGTTTCTGTGGTGGAGGAGAGACACAAGCCTGAAGTGTTACTCCAACTCAGCCAGCCCAAGACACTCCGAGCCCAGACCTTTGGTCCCAGGGCGGAGATAGGGGCTGGCATGGGGACCCTAGAGGCCCATGGCAGGCTGTATAAGCCCTGCAGATAGCTGAGGGTAAAAGGGCCCCTCTAGCATCCTTCCCAGGATCTGGCCTGGCCTGTTGGTTTTGGATGGCCCAGAGGAAACCGCAGGCGCCAAGGTGTGAAAGGTCTCTTTCCCTAGCTACTGGGGATAGAGCTCTGGGTGGGACAGAGCTCTGGGTGGGAGCTGGCCAGGCAGGCAGAGCCTCACAGCCATGAGACGCCATAGCAAGGAGCTGGGGTGGTGGAGGGCAATGATCTCTGCAGTGTCCTGGGTAGGCTCGGCTCCTAGTCAAATGGCTGATGGGCAAGGCTAGGCACGGAGACACTAGGGACCCAGAGGTCAAGGGATGAGTTCCCAGTGGGCAGGTCTCCCTGTGGGGCTCTCCCCCTTGGGGCTGTCCACATGTGCTTATCTGGGAGCATCCAGGACAGTCTTGCTCGACCACAGAGGCTAAGGACAGGTCAGATCTGCGAGGCCCTACCCCCTCAGATAAGGAAGCAGGCTGCTAGAGGGTGGGGGTGGCCGTGAAAAAACTGGGTGCCGGTGACCCCGGGGAGGAAAGGGCTAGGGTCCCTGAGATCCCCAGAGCAACATCCGCCTTGGGAAGTTGAGAGGTCCCCTGGGTCTGAGACTCCTGGAGAGAGGCTAAACTGTCCTGAGGCTGGACCACAGTGCTTAGGTTAGACTTGAGTAGGGATTTCCTGGCTCTCTTGTTCTGCAAAGTTCTGATCAGACCCTGCCCTGATCTCCTGATGTCTCCACACTTCCCATAGGGACAATCTTTGGCACAGACCTCAGAACAACTGTACCTTTGTGGAGTGGCTTCCCACTGCCTATGTGAGGGGAAGATTGGTGCCCACCCTACAGATGAGGAAACTGAGTCTGGGCAGAGGCGAGACTGTAGCCACTGTGACCCTGGAGGCTGAGATCTCCCTGACTGACTTCCATGCTCTACCTGGAGATGAGAAGGATGAAGCTGGGGCCAGAAGTCACTCGGGACAGAGAAGGAAGGAGGGTTTGCAAGGTTCCTGGTGCCCTTGCCTGCACACCTACCCGGCTTGCTTGGTGAGCCAGTGCTTGGGGCTAGAATGCTGTCAGCTTCCAGGTGGTGCCTTCCAACATACAGCTGAACCTGGATGGTTTCTTCTCCCTGGCGGTCGGAGGCTGCACTGCGGTCAGCGTCTACTTCCTGAGGCTGGGCATACCCACCAGGAACCAGGGAGGCCCACCTCCACATCATGCGGGACGGCCAGCCTGCTACCAAGCTGTCTGCTCAGCCCGGCGAGGTCAGTCTCATGCAGGCCCAGAGTCTGCTACGGCTGCTGGCTGCAGGCAAGTTCCTCCACAACCACAACAATGCTATCTATGGTGAGCCTGGGGACCTTTACATCACCTTTCCTGGCCACCTGGTCACACTGGCTGCCGAGCTCTAGCCACACGGCTTCCAACGGCCCTCCCTCCTGCAGACCCACCCACCCAGTGGAGGATAGGTGCCGGTAGTGTTCAAGTGCCACCTGCACACTGTGATTGAGTGACTGAGCATGGGGTATAATGAGAGCCACACAGACATGTGGCCTGTCCTGGTGGGGACAGTCACAGATGAAGAGGCCACATTCAGCCACACAAGGCTAGGTGTTCACCTTGGAGCCCACCTGCACAGTGCTTGACCCCTTTTGTTTTGCTTATAAAGGGCAGGCCCAGGCACCCCACCATGCAGATACTTGCTCTCATAGTCTAGGATTCCGAAGCTGACTGGGGCCGACTGCATATAAGGAGGGAGAAGAGGTCTGAGGAGGAACTCAGTCCTGGAAGCCGAGGTTCCTGAGCAGCAACCAGTCAGCAATCAGGGGCGGTAACACATCAGCAGGGCACGGGATAAGGCCTGGGTGTGGAGGGACAGTGTGAAGGCAGCTAGGAACCCAGCACTCTTCTCTAGTGTCCACGGAACCAGTGGGAGGTGGATGCCCAGCTAATGCATGAGTTTAGCCTAGCCAAGGTTTAGCCAGGTCCAGGGGCGATGGGCGGGGGTGATCAGGCAGAGGGAGCCTGGGAAGGGGCTGCGGGGCCACAACAGATTGGTTCAGCTGCTCCCATCCAGATATAGGTGACATCACTTCTTCATGGTGACATCACTCCTTCATGGAGACACAGGCCCAGGGCCATCCCAACCTGACTCTCAGAAAGCATCCCCACCTTGACAGGCAGAAGGTTGAGGTCCAGCCAGGGCCAAGCGTGTGTGATCCTTGAAGTCTGACGGCAGGGTTAGGGGACCAAGGGCAGCCCTCAACAGCACAGAGGGAGGGGCAACCCCCAGGCATCAGGCAGGCAGACTGCGGTGCAGCTGGTGGGACCCCATTTGTTGTCCATGCAGGCCTGTCTGCAGGCCTAGGGGCTTTCTCTGCCTTGAGTCCCCAGCCTGCAGCTTCTGGGTCCTCTAGAGCCCTCAACCCTGGGCCCTCCTGAGTCTGTAAGTGACTCTTCCTCCAAGTCTCACCTGCTGTGTCTCTAGGGGACAGCTCAGGCTCTTGGGAGCTTGTTATAGACAAGGATAGGAGGGGTCATGTGGGTACCCTGGGCTGAAGAAGCTACTGGTCTGCTGGAGACGGGAGGCCACTGAAGACAGGGTCAGGAGGGCCACAAGCCCAGTGGGAGGGACAGGGGCCCAGGTCAGGCCACCCTTGACCATCCCCATCCCAGGGATCCAGCCCTTCCCCCAGGACACTGAGGAAGAGAGCCTGAGGCTGTCCTTTGGCCGGCATCCTCTCATGAGTGGACACACCCTGGGCACTAAGCAACCCCTAATGGAGACCTGGCGGCAGAGAGTGTTCACCGGGTAGATAAAGGTGTTCAATAAGAAGGGAAGGCCCCAGGGGTCAGGGGGACTCCAGACCTCCCTTGGTCCTCCCGGTCCTGGTCCTCCTTTCCCCTCAATGCTGAGAGCCAGGATGGGAGCCAAGAGAGGAGCCAACCTGATCCTGGCTGTGTATCCTCAGGAACCTTACTTGACCCCTCGGAAGCACCCTGATCCTGGCTGCACGGCCCGTACTCACAGGAGCCAGCCGGGCCCCTACGTTGGACACAGTGGTCACCTGGCCCCTTTCCCCAGTGCCAAGCATTGTGAAGCCCACACAGCAGGAGCCAGGCCCCAGCACTTGCCCAGCAAGCTCCAGACACAGTTAGTTCTGTCCAGCTCACCGTGTGGCTTCAGCTTTCTCATTTAGCAGTGGGAAGCATAGGGCTTCTGTCAAACCTCAGAACTGCTGGACTGAGGTCCTGGGAGTGCAGGGTTGAGGGGTAGTCTTTTCCCAGACCCTGGAGGAGGCTGCAGACCTCAGCCCAGCACAGTGGCCACTCTGCTTCGTTCCAGGCTTGCAGAGTGAAAGCAGCTGTCCCCCGCAGCTCTACTGGGGCTAGGGCTGAACCCCAGGACAGTGACTCAGGAGGGCAGAGGCAGGGCAGCCTCCATCTGCAAGGAGCATTTTCTGATGGGGTCTGTGGGAGGGAAATGTGAGACCTGACATCGCAGGGCAGGCCCGCACCAGGCCCCAGGCAGAGGTTCCCAGGAATTCCAGACTGCATCTCCTTTCCCTTGGACTGGCCCCTGCAGGGTCCACAGCTTTTATCACTTCTGAGCTGGCACTATAGGGAGCATCCTTGGCTCTCAGACCCAGAGATGCCCATGGCCAAGCTGGGGAGGCAGGGCCAAGAGGCAGGAGCAAGAGACCACAGCTAGCCCTGTTGCCATGCTGCCCTTTTGGAGGGCTGAGGCTGTCACCACTGCCCATGGGCAATAGCACGGGTGATGTTAAAGTGGCTGCAGCATGGGTGGGATGGGGGAGGAGGCCTCAGTCTCTCAGGAGGAGGCAAAGGTGCCTATTAACTTTAGCTGCCAGTGGCGAACCTGTTCTGAGAGGCCAAAGATTGGGGATACCCCACACACTCAATGGGACATGTGAGGGCCCAGGCAGGGTTGCATCCTACCAACCACCACCCCATCATTTATTTATTATTATTATTTTTAAATGACTGAGAATTGGAGAGATATGAGAAAAAGTCACGATTTGATTCTTGCTGAATGACAAAAGCTCAATGGACAGAGCGAGCCTGGGTACTTCTCGGCAGAGTCCAGAGGCAGGAAAATCAACGGCACCCCGGCCAGTAGGAGGACTGGGGAGTAACCCGTCACAGCAGCATGGAGGGCACTGGCTGCTGGCTCTGACTTGCTCAGTAGAAACTAGGGAAATCCTTGGGTCTGCAGACAGCCTTGCGACACTGGGGTGAGACCTGCTGGAGAGTGATTCATCCACGCTGGCTTTCCGGTCCAGTGGAATTCCAATAAAAATTCAATTTAAAAAAATTAGATGAAATTCCTATAACAAAATATTTACTTTTTCAGGATGAAGAGCTGAGCAGCCTTTAGCACACTCACGACCTGCAGCCACCACCTCTGTCCCACTATTTAGAATGTCTTCAGCCCCAGAGGAGTCTGTGCCCATCCGGCAGCCTCCTCATAACCCCCTTGGTGACATCTGCTTGGCCTCCTGTCTTTGCTGGTCTGCCTGTCCTGCACCATCTCATGTCAGTGAGGTCACATGGAACATGTGCTGTGCCTGGTGTCTCTCTGAGCATTGTGTTTTTTGAGGGTCATCTAGATTGCACAGGTGCAGAGCTTCCTTCCTTTTTAGAGCTGAGTAGTATTCCACTGTGTGGACAGAGCACATTTTATTCATCACTTGTTAATAAACATCTGGCTATTATAGATAATACTATTTGAACATTTGTGCAAAAAAAAAGTCCATTTTTTAACCCTGTAAAAGGGGATGACGGTGCTGGAGATTTAACTCAGTGGTTAGAGTGCTTGATTTGTAAGCACAAGGCCCTGAGTTCAATTCCCAGCACAAAAAAAAAAAAAAAAAGGATGACAAGTACCTGGAAGAATGCATAGGCATGAGGACTCTAGAGAGATAAATTTCCATTCTGTATAAATTGTTATAAAGCACAAATAGGCTGAGACAGTGGACCCAACCCAATGTCCATTGATGATGACTATGGTACCCAGATACAAAGGAATTTGTGTGTGTGTGGTATGGGGATAGAACCTAGGACTTCAGCATGCTAGGCAAGTGCTCAATCTGAGCTACATTCCTACTCATTTAAAAGTTTGTTTTTTGTTTGTTTTTTTTTTTGAAACGGGATCTTGTTACGTTGCCCAGACTAGGCTCAAACTTGAGATCTTCCTGCTTCAGCCTCCAGAGTAAATGGGATTACAGACATGTACCACCATGCCTGCCTACAGTGGAGTATTATTCAGGAAATTCTGACACTTGCTATAGCACTGATGAACCTTGAAGATATGAGTGAAATAAAACAGCCACGAAAGGACAAATACTGTGATTCCGCTCACACGAGATCCCTTGTAAAGAAGTTAAACCCACAGTTAGAAAGGGAAATATTAGCTGCTGGGCTGGGGGAAGGGAAGTCAAAGCCAGGTGGGAGGAGAGGCAGTGAGACCCTCTGGAATCGGGGCTCCTGCCTCACTCAGGGACCTCTGGCATAGCCCTCAGGACTGAGTTAGGAGCAAGGGCGTGGCTGGGGTCCTTCCTAAAGTTCAGAGCCCCATGGGAGGGGGCAGCAACCAGTCAGGAGGGACGAGGGGTGTAAGTGCCAGATTCTTGACTGGCACAAGGGCAGCTCCTGGTCACCCCCTTCCTGTCCATCCAGTCAGGCCAGATGACCATCAGAAAGGGACTCGAAGGGGCAGGAATGTCTGATTTGTACCCTCAACTCTGTCTTCCCTCTGCCCTGTGCTGATGGTTGATCTCAGTGGACCCCAGTGAGCACTTCCAGCTGTGTCAGGCTACGGGGAGCCTAACAGGGCATGGTAGGGAGGGAAGGTATCAGCCACTTTCCTTGTCTAGAGGTCTGTGCTGCCTCAGGTGTCCTCTACCAGCTCCTCCATTTCTGGGTTCTGGTGACCCTGACCTGTCCCCTTATCATCCCAGGGTACTGGTCCAGAGCACCAAGTGGTCTTTTGTTAGGTCCTCCTCAAACTGCTTAGTTGAGTGGCACCTGTTCTCATGATAGGGGACAGAGCCCAGGAAACATGGGAAGAGAGGATACAGGGGAGTGAAGAGATATCCCCATCCCAGCACTCTAGGAACCAGTCTCCCCTGACTCCCATCTTTGGGGGTCCATCTGGTAGGAGGCAACAGTGTCCCCATCATCTCTGCCCAATGCCCACTAGTACCCTACCAGACACCTGAAGGAGGGAGGCTTTTCCTCAGGAACCTGCCAGGGATATCGGCATTTCTCCTGGGAGGAGCCACTGCCACTGTGGCCCTCAGCCCAGCCTTGTGTGGTCCCCCAATGAGCCTCGCTTTACATCACTGTGGAGAGAGCAACACCCCCCCCAACACCTGTGGGGGCTGCTTCGCTATCACCCTCCCTTCCCAGCCTGCACCCCGCCCTGCCGGGCAAACAGATACCTCCTGTCCCCCATCCCTGTCCCTGCCCCAGGCCGGATTTCCTGAGCAAGGTCACCCTGGGAGTCGCTGGAGCCCAGAGGCCAATAAAACCCATCGATGCGGATAGAGAGCCCATAAAGCGGGTCACTGCTTGGGCCCTAGGTGTTTGCTCTGTCTCCCCCCGCCCCCACACCTATACCTAGTGGCTGCTCTGTGGCCCCTACAGGCCCTTAGCCCCAGTGGTGGTGACTGTAGGGACCCTGAGGTCTGTGGTAGGTATGGGCGCACTCTAGGACCCCCACGGCTTTCCAGAGCCTGTGCTCCTCCTAGATACCCTCGTTGGCTTTTAATACAGGTGTCCATGGGGTGTCCATGGGGTGTCCAGGTCCTTGTCCCCTACCATGTGTCCCCTAGCGATCCACACTGGCCACGCCTGGTCCCAGGATCCATGGGCTGCTAGGACCTCCCATAATATCCCACAGGCTCCTCAGCCTCCTCTGCCCACCAGACGTGGGGTCTTGCTCTCCCACATGCCCCGGTCAGGAGCCACCTTGGGCTGCTTCCCCTATCACACCAAAGACAATGATTCTGCCTCTTCAGCACCTTTGCTCCTGCATGGGCCGGACTGCCCCAGGGCAGGGCTACCTGCCTGTCCTGGACAAAGCTTCCTGCATTCATCCTCTTCCTCCTGGGATCTCTCCTCTCTTCCTCCAACCTGCAGTAAGCCCCTAGGGTAGAGGTGGGGACTGGGGACTGTACTCACTCCTCTCTATTCCTAATTCCCCCAACACCAAGAGGAGAGTTCACACACTGCGTTCCTTGGCCTGAGCCTTCACAAGGTTTCCTCTGCCGGGAATGTGCTTCCAGCTCAGCTTCAGCAACCAACCCTGTGTGGGTACAGTAGGTGTACACTGTTGCTGTCCCAGGAGTACATACATCCCAGGAGTCTACCAGGCCCAGGGGCTGCGGCTAGTAAGAGGCGATTCAGGCTTTACTCTTGGGGCCACCAATGGGAGCCTACTGACCCCTGTGGGCCAGCAAAGCAGGAACTTGGGAGGACAAGAGGGGAATGGTGTGCATAGGACCAGAGTAAGGCCGTGAGCTGAGGCCAGCTGGTGGGTTGCGTGTGGCCTGGGGACCAGACTGGCCCTGTGAAGTTTGAAGCTAGTGTGTAGGACAAAAGGAAACAAGTCCCTGGGTCTGACTGATACCACAGGACCCGCAGGGCTTCTGGCTGGACAAGGTGGGGGGTGCGATGCTCAGGGTGCAGAGAGCTCCCAGAAGGACCAAGGTCCACTGAGAAGCATATTCTAGCTATTTCCAGGTCACTGTGAGGGCAGTCTCAGTCTCCACTCCACACCCTCCACAGATGACACGTATAGATAGGCACATTCCATGATCTCAGGACAGCTCACCTGGGAAAGGAGAGCTCGATGTCAAATCACTCTGGAGAAGCTGGTCTGGGCAGAGATTTCCAAGCCATCTGCTTGCCCCCCTAAGCCATTTGGAGCAGATGCACTTTGCATCCAAATCCAGGGAGTGGGGGACAGTGTTGAGAGCTGCAGGATGACAAACCTTATTTTCTCCCTGGACACAGCCCTCCTTGGGATGTCAGCCCGTGTGTAGGGACGGGTTTTGTCACAGCTCCTGGTGACTTGGGCACAGAGTTCTGGTGACCCACATGAAGACCCCCACCCCTTCCCTGGAGCTGTTGCTGAGCCCAGGAATCCAAGCAGGGCCAGCCCCAGCCAGCACCCTGACACCCACCTTGCAGTAAAAAAACCCTGTTTAACCACCTGCTTCACTGTTCAGCCGCCCTGCTCCCCACTTGCAGCTGGGTCCGGCTACCCCTACCCTTCCCTGTCAGGGTTCAGTTTGCTGGGGCCAGGGCAGCCTTACACCTACAAAATGATCTGGTTTGGGCTGACTTTGCTCGGTTACAGGGACAATATTTGCTTTGGGAAAGAATCAAACATTTATTCTCTAATTTATTCAGGGAGCAGGTTGTCAAACACAAGCGCTTTTGGTACAAGGAACATGTTCCAGGATCAGCTGTCTGGGTGTCACACAGGAGATCCAGCAGTGCTGGCCCCGCTTTACCCTGCCCTGTCCCACTTCACCTGGCCCCTGCATCTTCCTGGGAGGCCTGGGCTGCGTCAGACAGGGCTGTCCCAGAGCAAATGACTGTGGAGCCAACTTCTCGCAGCTTCGGAGAGAAATCAAGGCACCTGGGGGCCCAGCAAGGTGGTGGTGTGCAAATTCTTGGGGCTCCATCCCCAGCCTTGGCAGCAGAGAAGCTGTCCCAGGCTAGGCAGTAAGCACAATCCTGGGGGGAGATCCTCAGGGGCCAGTACTTGCTGGCATTTTTGTCCATCCACATGGCATCATCTTCCCAGGCTATGCAATTTGCACCAGGAGGCAGGTCTCCTCCAAGCCCCTCCTGTCTGCTTATCTTGCTCCTTCTCCTGGCCAGAGCCCCTAATTGACTCAGAAGGGGGACCTGTAAGGTCCCTCTGTGTCCTCCCAGCCTCCAAACCTCAGGGACCTCCAGCAGGACCCTTCATCCTAGCCTGTCTTGCTGGCACCTGGCCAGAGCTTGTCCCAGGGTGGCCATCCGTGTGTCTGCCTTGTCCATGGTTCTCACCCCAGGCTTAGTAGACAAGAGGGTGGGGCCTTGAGGAGAGTGTCCTAGAGGGGACCCTAGTTGTCTAGCGCTAGTCCAGTGTTGCACCTGCTGCCCCCAATGTCCACACGGTCTCAGGGCCAGTGAGGGGCTAGTGTGGTTGCCTGACCCCTGGGAGCTCCAGGGGATGGAGGCCAGAACTGAGTGCATTCATGTGTCTCTAATTCCACAGAGTAGCTCTCGGACACTGACCAGGTGACACAGAGCTCCCATGAGGAGCGGTGCATGCAGCAAGGCCTCAGGGTGAGTGATTACCAGCTCTTACCAGTGGTCGGGAAGAGTGCCCCCACCGGCTCCCATGGCCTGCAGGCTGAGACAGGGTAGGCTACGATGGGAGCTAGAGATACCAGACATTTCTGGGGACACAGCTGAGTCCCCCAAGCCTCCAGAACTGGCCTACAGAGGGAAAGGGGCTGGTGGAGTGACACAGTCACTGCAGGATGCTGGCTGCATTGTGTCCACCCATGGCTCTGCCCCAGGCAGCCCCTTTCTTTATGTCACTGCCAAGGAGTAATGAGATGCAGCCTGGGGAAGAGTGCCTCAGCACACTTCTACACAGGAAGATGACATTGGGTGGTTCCTGAAAGACCCAAGTAGCCCTCATAGCCGGCTGGTCTGCATGTGCCCATTTGTCTGGCAGTTGCATGTGGGAGGCAGCGTGACCTCCTGTAGCCGCCCACTCTTGTCTGGCCGTGGCTCCATGGCATCGGCATCCTCTGTGCCATAGCTCCCACGGACACACAGAACCTTCCGGAAGCTCTGGCGGAAGTTGTCAGAGAGGAAGCCATAAAGTAGCGGGTTGGCACAGCTATTGGCATAGGACAGGACCACTACAAAGAAGTAGAGGCCGGCAGAGGCAGGCTCCTCAGGCAGTGTGAAGGCCAGGTTGACAATGTTGACAATGAAGAAAGGCAGCCAGCAGCCCACGAAGACCAACACCACAACCACCACCATGCGGGTCACCCTGCGCTCGGACCTCCGGCCCCGCGAGGACCCTGCGCGCACACCTGCAGCCTTCACCTTCACTACGATGAGCAGGTAGCAGAGGCAGATGACCAGCAATGGCCCGAAGAAGCCCAACACAGATGTGTAGGTGATGAAGGCGGCACTCCACAGCCCCTCGGGCTCTGGCCAGCTGAGGTTGCAGGTGCCCCAGCCCTCCTGCACGTCTGAGAAGATCAGCAGTGGCAGTGACATGAGCAGCGAAAAGGCCCAGACAGCAGCACTGGCCAGCTTGGCCACTCGTGGGCGGCGCCAGCGGGCGGAGCGGAGTGGGTGAACCACAGCCAGGTAGCGGTCAATGCTCATGATGGTCAGGCAGAAAATGCTAGTGAACTGGTTGATGCCATCCAGCGTCATGACCAGACGGCACAGGAAGGGACCAAAGGGCCAGTAAGACACAGCGTTCTGTGTGGCCAGGAAGGGCAGGCCCAGCATAAGCAGCACGTCAGCCACAGCCAGGTTGAGGATATACACGTTGGTGACTGTCTTCATCTTGGCGTATCGCAGCACCACATAGATGACCAGCCCGTTGCCACCCAGCCCCACAGTGCACACTAGCAGGTATAGCAAGGGCACCAGTATTGCCCGGGCCCCTGCTGATGGTGCTGCTCCTACCAGTGTCCCACTGTGGTTGTCTCCAGAGCTGGCAGCCGAGGTGTTCCAGCTAGCTGTAAAGGCCGGGTAGAGAGGCTCCATGGAGGCCACCTGCATGCATGTGTCTCTATAAGAGAAGGGAGAACAGGTGAGTTGGGTGCATCCAGCATTCCTTCCTCCTGGCCCAGCCCCAGCCCCGCCTGCCCGACGTGGTGGGTAAACACGATTAGTCATGTTCAACTCAGCCAGGAATCACATTAAGCAAATTGTTTGGAAAACAAGCCCAGAGAGGAAGGAGCAGTCACCATGGGGGCACCAGGGTAGGCAGCCGGTGAACTGAGACCAGTATCTGCTGATGATACCTCTGTGGTTGACCTGTGACCTGCACTCCATGGCTCCCCCAAGAAAGCACTGTAGGAGGGCAAGCTCTGCCTAGCAGGTTCCACTTCCCAGGGCTCCAGAGCACACAGATGAGTCCAGCTGAGAGACAGGGCTACAGAGAGCTCTCACATCTAGTGGATCCCAGTAGGACATGCACTGACCTCTGGCCCGCTCTCACGCGAAGCCAAGCTGGATTCCACTGAGGCACGGGCCTTCCTTCCACAGGAGGCTCTGCCACCATGCACCAGACCCCACACACAGAATGCCATCCCCTGTGAGCATGTCCAACCCCAAGCAGAGCCCTTCTGAGAGTCCATGCAGAGGTCCAGCAGCCAGCAGTGGCTAGCCAATCTGTCAGACAGCGCTGTAATGACTTGGGGAGTGACCTGATGGGTGTTGCTATTGCAGCCTTGAGGGACACATATGGGGGCAGCAGTTCCTCGGATGCTGGCCTGGCTAGCGTGAGATCCATCTCCTCCCCAGCAATGACAGATTTCTTTAGCCTCAGGCAGTAACACAGTAAGGAGCAAGGTGAATGCTGACTATCCTCAAACAGCACAGTGGCCATGAACCAGTGAAGGCAAGATGCACAGAACAGTGACAGCCAAGGATATGCACAGGGCAGAGGCACAACCTAGGGACATCACACCCAGCACCCTACCAGTAAGGCAGTGAGGCTGGCGTAGGGGGCTTTGTGGACAGGCAGTGAGGCGGGTATGGAGGATGTTGGCATCTGTTGGATCGGGTGACAGGTATGCACTCAATTGTTATAGCATCTTGTGTTTTCCAGTGTGTTTTAAATGTTTCACTAAGAACAACGAAAAAGAAAATACACCTCCCCTGATAAGGAAGAAGACACTGGGTAGTTGTTACCTTGTTGAGTGGTGCTGGGGCAGTCAGCAAGGAATCCAAGTGTGCAAAGGATCCAGACAAGGGACAGGCCTGTGCAGGGACAGGTGTCCCTTGGTCTGAGCCAAGGCTGCTCCACTGTGCTGCCCCAGAGCCCTGGACCTGTTCACTGACCCACAGTGACCAGTGCAGACAGGGGACACCCATGGCTTCCTGGGCAGGATCTCATCCTGGGGACACCAGGGGCCTGGGCAGAGGTAGCTAAGATCTGGAAGACAGGGAAAGAAGGGCTGGGGGAGCCCAGAACAGACACCATGACTTAACTGATAAGCTTAGAACATGCTTCGACATGTTCAAGATCCTCAAGTAAGGCATGGATGAAATATTATGAAATAATTTGTCCTTTTAAGAAGCAAAATGAACGGGTATCTGTTTCTAAGATCACACATTTGAAGTGCACACACACACACACACACACACACACACACACACTCATGAAATATAGTCATTTAAACAAACTAGCAACACCAAAAAACAAAACCTAAGCCCACAGAAGTCAAGATTGACTCTGGCCTGGAGAGTGCTGAACAGAATTAGAAGAGGGTGAAGGGAACACAGCACACAGACAAGGAGAAGGAAGGCCAAGGGAGGGCAAGAGGCACTCCTCAGTCCAATCCTGAGCAGAACAGAGTCACGATGAAGTAGTACCACCATTGAGCTGCCAGGCATCAGGAAAAGGGGAAATCCTGATGAATACCAGTCAGGAACAAGATAGAAGCCTGATAAAGAGTGACAAAGAGGAGTGGCAGGTGGGAGTGAAGTATTGGTGCCTGCCTGAGAGACAAATGCTGCCCTGAAGTCCTACTTTGAGGGAAAGGCAGCACACTTTCTGTTTGCTGGATTTGTGCCCCTGGGTGCCAAGTGCGCTGGCTGGTGTGCTGTGATCCTTTGTGAAGTGTGTGACTAAATCCTATTTAATAAAAAGGTAAAATACCAGGTTGGGGTGACTGCATCTTGTGACCCTGCCCAGGAGTCCTTCTGGCAGACCTCTGGTCTGAAGAGTATCCCTGGGTAGGGGAAGGGGGTGGGTCAGCCAGGGCACAAGATTACCATGGTTTCAGCCTGTGTTTGTGCCTAGCTGGGAGCAGACCTTTCCCAGGAGCCTTGGCACTAGAAGCTGGCCCCAGAAGAAAGCAGGGGAAGCCTGCTCCTGTGGGAAGCTTCTGTAGCATGGATTCTAGCAGACTGTGGTCTGGGGATATCAGGGGCACTTAAGAATCTAGGAGACCAGGATGCACAAGCTAGTTGCAGAGGCCTGCGAGTCACCCCTTCCCCAAAATACCAAGGAGGGACCTCTAGTCCAAGCCCTGTGGGACCCAGTGGGGGCTGGGTAGAGACAATGGAGCAGCCCTTGAAGGTGGGCTGTCTATTCCCAGGAGAGCAGAGGGCCAGTGGGGCTCAGGTCCTGGGTAGCATAGGCCCTGGGCTCCTTGGGCAGTGGCTCCTGAATGAGCATTTGATCTTAAATCAAACAAGCTCCTCATCTTTATGGGAGCTCTCAGCTGCTCAGGGCTCCTTTGAGGCCTCCCAGACCCAGGGAGGGGCTCTGCAGACTGCCAGGCCACTGCTCCTACTGTCCCTATAAACACTCCAATTCCCCAGGTACGCTTTAGAGCAGGAGGGAACAAAATAGGCCCAGTGCTCTGCCTGTCTCTTATAATTCTGCAAGGGCTTTATTTGGAGGTAGCAATATTTTAGTTACAAAAATTACTATACATGAGAAAATTGCACTGCAGACCTTTCAACTTTGGAGGAGGATTCAGTGAAAAAGGAGGTAAAGATGGATCCTTTCGCCCACAGACTTCCACCAGGAAAGGACCTGCTTGGTGGCTCCTTGGCAAGGCACTGGGGCAGGCTAGCTCCCACTCAAGCTTCCTGCCCACACTAGCCTGTGATCTTGGGGAAGCCACCAAATTTCCCAGGCCCTGGCTTCAGGTGTCAGAAAGTCCTACAAACTGTGAAGGTGCTGAAGACGTGAAAGGAGCTGAAGTACGCAAGATGCTATGCAGAATCTCTGGAGTTCAATAAAGGCTCCCACGAACTGCTCCAAACAGCCCACATCTCCTTCCCAGCATCAGGAAAGGCATCTACCTGGGCTTCTGGGTAGAAGGTGTGTGTGTGTGGAGAGATTTCCCAGGGGTCTGGGGACAGAAGTGGGCCTCAGCGTTAGAGTCCCCCATGCCTGGTGGCCAGAGATCAGGCCTGTATTTTGAGATCTCTTCCAGGCCAGGCCAGTCCAGGGTAAGGTCAGCTGCAGCCGGGAGAGGGGTTCAGAGCACTCCTGGGCCTACCTCACCTGGATGCTGCTGACACCCAGTGCTCTTCCTATGCTGGGTGGAGCAAACATGGTGCTCAGCTATCCCAGGATGAGCTTTCTAAGCTGTTTTTGCCTTTGTTGAGAGTGGGCTGGAAGTAGCCCCACTCCTGCTCCCCCACTCCACTATCCTTAACACAGGCTGGGTGGGGGCAGATTCTCCCCTTGAGGGGTAAACTGAGGTGGGCGTGGGCTGGCCTGGCCAGCAGCAGGCAGGCCAGAGCTGCACAGCTCCCTAAGGACTAGCTGGGCTACAAGACCACCTTCTACCCCAGCACACTGCTTTGGAAATGTCAGCTTTACTAGGAACTTGCAGATGCTGCTGCTCTCACCACCTCTGCCAGGAGGCTCTGGGTCTCCCCACCCCCACCCCATCTCTTTCTCTCAAACAGCTTCAAATGTCTGACTTCGGGCTCCTGGTCTCCCCTCCCGGCCCTGGAGGGCATCTGGTAGGGGGCAAGTCCCTGGAGGGGTGGGGTCCTGCGAAGGGGCGGGTGCCTTAGAGGTCAGGCGAGATCCAGGGCTCAAATGCCGAGCTGTGGGTGGCCTGTACCCAGAAAGCGGTGTGGGGGGTGCTCTGATGCGACTCGCGGACTCCTCCCTTCGCTGGTCCTAACGGTTCTGCTACTCCAGGATCGTTTCCTTCACCCTCATCCCCGGGACCCCCCCCCCGCCCAGAGCCCCAGAACCTGCCCGTCATGGGGAGGTAGGATCTGGGGGCGGTGGGCAAAGAGGGCCGACTGGGTCCGCGGCGGCAGCTCCCCGACCCGGGCACACCGGGCGGCCTCCGGGGCGCAAAGACCTGAGGACTGGGAGTGGAAGGGTCGAGGAGGAGTGCGGATGCTGAGGCTAGGAGCAGACGCGAGGAGTCACTGGACAGAGGCAGGTGAGCTCCGTGGGGACCTAAGGGCGCGTGGGGGCCGGGGCGCCGAAGGCAAGGGGCGCACGGCGAAACGCCCGGTCGGGCTTCGCGGGGCTGCGAGCAGAGCGCCGAGCCCCCGGAGGGGTATCAGAGGTTGCGCGGGGCCCCAACCAGGGTGCAGGGCAGGGGCACGGCACGCGACAGGGGCTGAGGGAAGGGTGGCACTCACCTGGCCCGCAGCGACCCCTGGCTTGGAGCCCGGAGCCCGCGCCTCGCTGGCTGGCTCTGGGCGCTGGGGTGGAACGGGGGGGCGGGGCCTGACTAAAATCGGGGGCGGGGCGAAGGGCGGGGCGGGGCGAAGGCGGGGGCGGGGCGAAGACGGAGTTGGGGTCGGGTAGGCTTAGGCCGGGGTGGAGTTGGAGGAGCAGACCCGGCACAGGGGAATCTCTAGGGTCGGGGAGTGTGGAGTCGGCACTCAGGGTCAGAGTCCGGGTGCGCGCCTGAGGGCGGGACCGGCGAGACGAGTGCCAGGTGTGGGGGCGTAGTCTGGGCAGGTCACGTGCTGGGGGCGGGTAGCATGCTGGAGGGCGAGGGTGGACGCGGCGGGAACAACTGCACCTGCCCAGCTTTCTGAGGGCCCGAGCTTTGTCGGTTGGTCCTTCCCAAAGCCTTTGCGCACCAGCCCGTCACTCTTTGGCCATTGGCAGTGACTCCGATGATGGTCCACGCGTCCCACCCCGTTCTCTTCTATCCCTTCTGGGCGGAAGACCTTAGCAGAAGGCCAACGGGGCTTCTCTGGGACCTCCAGGAGGCTGAGGAGTGAGGGGTCCTCAATGGGGGAGAGGTGCTGGGTCCTGCAGAAGCTGAGATGGGGGGACACCAGAGAATCGAGGATGATGGTGGAATGACAGCAGTGGCCCCAGCTGTCTTGGTGGTCTTGAGAGTCCGGGGCTTAGGTACTGGCTTAGCCCAAGTCTAAGGTAGGGTTCCCTGTGCCTCTCTGAGCAGGTGGGGCTGCCTGAGAGCCTGCACTTTGCACAGGATCCCAGGAGAGCCATAGATGTTAACAAAGAAGAATCAAGAGCCTCATCTTGCTAGGTACAGACAGCTGGGAGGGTGTCAGGCATCTCCCCAACCTGGATGCAGCCCTGCTGTAACTCCTGGAGCCCAGCCCATGGCTGAAGGCGTTGAGGGCTCCCAGGTGATGGTGGGACCCTGGTGGAGGGGGTGTGGGAGCAGCTGCTGGCCATCAGTTCCAGGGGCATGGAGTACACAGGCTCTGCAGCCCCTCAGGGAGCCTGGCTGCCGGGACTGTTTTTTCTTCTTTATGCTTTTCTGAGGTTCTACACTTTCTATGAGGATCGTAGACTGTATTTGTAATGGAAAACCTGTGCTTAGAGAAGCAAGTGGCCTAGCCTCAGAGTCTGGGAGTCCGAGCTGTCCTGGTGCTCATGGGACCCATCTCTAGCTTCCTTTCCCCACCTGGGCCATCTCCTGGCAAGAGGCCAGACACCCAGCCTGAAGAAAATGGAGTTGGAAAGTAGAAAGCTGGCCTGTGGGCTGCACTGGACCCGCCCCCCACCCCCGCAGGCTGAGGAGCCTCCTGGGCCCACATCTCTGACTGAGGCATGGCTACGCCTGGAGGCGGGTGTCCTCGCTCCCTGATGCCCAGCAGGGAAGAGTGGGGCAGGCAGGCCAAGTGTCCTGGCACACCAGGACCTCTGCCTAAGCAGCACAGCCCCTGCTGGGGTCCAGATGTTCTCTTGAGGGGGTACAGGAGGCCATGGGGGCCCCGTGGGTGGCTGTGTGGGATGAGCAGGCCAGCTAGGTCCTGTTATGTCTCGCTGGGCCTGCCGGCTGAGAAGGGGGCCTGCCCAAGCATACACGTGTGACTGCTGCACCCTCAGCCGATTTGGATGAATCCCCTCTGTGTATTTAGGCAGGAGACACCATTTCTGAGCACTTGGGTGCCCAGCTGAAGTCAGTGGGGCAAACGTACCTATGGACAAAAGGACACCTGTTCCACAACTCAGAGTATAGCAAAAAGAGGTGCTTAGCAAAAAGAAAGAAAAAACCCTTTTAAAAAAAATTGAACTGAAGCCTTCATAACTGAGCTACATCCCCAGCCCTTTTTAAATTAAAAAAATTTTTTGAGACAGGGTCTCACCATGTAGTTAAGGCTGGCCTTGAACTCACTATGTAGCCCAGGCTGGCCTTGACAATTTTAATTTAATTTAAAAATTTTTTGAGATAGGGTCTTGCTACGTTGCTCAGGCTAGGCTCAAACTTGTGATCCTGTCTCAGCTTCCCAGAGTCCTGGGGAAAAGAAATATTTTTAAATGTGGGAAATGTTAGATTGCGGTTAATACAGAGGAAGCAAAGTAACAAGGGTAACGAGGCATATGAGGGTCCAGGGACCACCCCTCTAAGGAGGAAGGCTCACCCCAGTGAGGGGTGGCCACATAAAGAAGAGGCAGGGCAGAGAGAAGCCACGTGCCTGGGCAAGTAAATCACATGGTATGTGATGGCCCTGGCCTGGCCCCCAGGAGGTTCACCTTGATCTACAGTGGGGCTGGCACCCATGCGGCGGCTGGCTCTGTCTCCAAACCTGTTTCCCATCACAGGAACCAAGAACCCTGATCTGCACTAGAGGAGGAGTTTGCCCAGCACAGAGGCCCAGGACACCTCTGCCCCCAAGCCACACAGTTGGAGAAACTGAGGGCCAAGAGAGGGGCCTCTGCTGACTAAGGTTATCAGGAGCCATGTCCTTTTCTTTCCATCCTGGCACTCTGAGACAGGTACCCAGCACTCTTGGTCACTGGGCAGAGCAGGAATCCATCAATATCCTTCTTGGCTAGCTCTGGTTCCAGGCTCCCAGGTCACAGGGACAAAACAGCTGATGGCAGACACTGACCTCGGGGCAGGTCCCCGTGACCCTGCCTGGCCCTCCCTCACAGCTTGCCTCCACCTAGAAGCTTCCCTACCAGCCTAGGCTGGGGCCCCTCTGCTCCGCTTCACATCTTGCTCACTCAGAGCCCCATTCAGTTTCAGGTCTCACCCTCCTGAGATCGCTGGTACCCTGATGTCCCATTGTGAGGCTCATCTACACACTTATTAGGGCCCAGGCTGTAAGGCAGGCAAGATGTTTAGGTCAGCTTGGCTCCCCTGGGGACCCTGCTGGACAGATAGGTGTCCTTGGTGCACCCCCAACTCCCGACTGGGTTCAGCCCCATGCTGCCCAAAGGGTCACTCAAGGTGAAGCCCGCCTGGGACATTGCAGAGGTCCAGCCTGTCCAGGTGAGGATTAGCAGCAGCTGGGAGCCATGGCAACCGGACGATGGCCCCGTGGACTCCCCATGGAGCGTTACCATGCCCTTGCAGTGGGGACCCCACCCTATCTGTGACCCACACGACGGCCTGTGGTACCCCCTCCCTGGGGGCTGCTCTGTGGGTGCTGAGCACAATGTTCTCGCCCCCTTTCTCTGCCTGGGTGGAGGTTTGGACACGGAGCTCTGGCTGCCTGTGATTATTCAAGAGGACAGAGGCTGGCGAAGATCACCTGGAACATCCCGAGCTTCCCTGCTGTCCCTAGGCCGGGTGGCTCTAGATAGTGGTAATCTCCTGCAGCCCAGCTGACCTCCTGCTCCCACCACTTCTGACCACCAGACTTTTGCCCTGGCTGTGCCCTATGCCTGGCACACCCTACCTCCCTGTCTGCACTGCATGCTGCATCAGTTCAGTGGCCTTCCTCCAGGATGTTCCTGCCCTGCCAACTGCCCTACACTGCTGTTCTCACAGCCCTGCAGGTGTTGGTGGGTGGGTGCTGTCTGGGCTTTGTCCTAGATCTGGCACACAGCAGGTGGCCAGTAAATACTGGTCAGCACACTCCCCAGCCCTGCTGCAGGGGCAGGTATCATGGAGAGATCAGAGGAGATCCGTCTCCCATAGCCAGCACAGCGGGTCACTGCCTGCCCAGCCACCTGGATGCTCCCTGCCAGGCTTCCCGCTGGAGCAGGACTGTCACACAGTGTCAGCCGACACTGCAGGGTCTGTCTCAGGGCAGGGCTGAGAGAATGTGGGGTGCCTGAGCTCTTTAGGGGTCCCTGCCCAGTGTCCCTGGGAGTGCAGGGCACCGTGCAGTCCTGCAGCTTCCAGCCAGGAGACTGCTTAGTAGATGGCTTTCTTCAATGGGAGCCTGAGTAAAGTCTAGGTGGACAAAGAGCAGAACAGGTCATACCCAGGGTGGGGTGGGGGTAGGGTGGGGGAGAGAAGCTGGGCTGACACTCCTGGCTGTATTGAAGGCTCCAGTGGGTGCTTCTTCACCCCATTAAACAGGGGTGGGGGAGAGCAAGTTAAAGTGCAGTAGCCTTCAGAATGGGAGGTGGAGGTTATCAGCCACCTGGGGGTGGGGCCCGTGGACCTTATGAGGCTCCCTCTGCTAGCACATCCAAGCCCCCTGCCTGTTCCTTCTACGGCTGCAGGGCCCAGGTGCCAAGTCTCCACCTGGAGGGATTAGGACTTCATCACTCAAAGACATTAGGGAGAGGCCATGGGGCCCTGGTGTGGGGTTGTGTTCCAGGGCAGCAGAAACAGGAGCAGGAGCCGACAAGGTATTCTGTGTCCACCACCCCAGGCTCCGGGACAGCTACTGCCCAGGGCAGGCCCTGGTTGGGTCTTCATGGCCTGCTGGAACAGCCAGACCCAAGCAAGCTTATCCATCTTCAGGCTTCAGGAAATTGCTGGAAGTTGCCATTAAAACTCCCAGCAGACAGCCCATTTCCACCCCTGACCACAGCTCCAGCCACATTTATGCATCATTCAAAAAGGTCTGTGGGAGCCCTGAGCTCATCAGAAAACTGATATTTCTCTATTAAAAAGGATGCAGGGGGAAAAAATTCTGTGTCCCTGGGCTTTCCCCTTCTCTTCCCTTACCCCTAGGCAGAGGCAGGATCCAGGCTTCTCTTTGTGGTACAGGCCTAGACTCCTACCCCTGCCTGGCAGCAGGCTCCAAGTCCCCAGCAAAAGCTGCACACCACTGGGGAGGCATTGGACACGTGGGGCAGGTCTTACTTTACCCAAGGCAGACAATTGTTCTGTGGTCCCCAGAAGCAGGTGGGCTCCAAGGAGGGGCTGGGCCCCATCTGAAAGCCCATTCCTTCTGGTGATTCTAGTCTCCCCTTAGGGACCTTGCTGGAGGAAGGGCTGTATCCCCCAGGGCGAAGAGGTACCTTCTCCCCTTCTGTGTCCCCAGGAGCAGAGCATCCCCTTCTCCCAGGCTTTCTTATTTTGCATTTTGATGTTGACTCATTCAAAGCTCCTTTAAATTACTAATTTCCCACCCCAGGCAAATCAAAAGAGCACATTTCCCTCAATTTGTTCACATCAGTCAACCCTTAAATCAATAAAAAAGTCAATTTCACTCCCCAGATGCAAATTGAATGCTATGTTTTCTAATATGTTAGAATTAGTGATTCATCAACTTAATTCATTTCACTTTCAATCTGAAAGTCTAATGACATTTGAAGACATAATTCCTCATCAGAGAACAAGCCATTAAACATGTCAGCATGACAATGTAAGGCAGAGTGTCCCTCTGGCTGCCCAACAGTGACCCTAGGGGAAGCAGGAGCCAGGATGAGCCTAAGCCCAGATGACCTGATGGAGATCAGCATCAGCTGCACCTCCCAGTCCACACCCACTGTCAGCCCTCCAGGCTGGACCCCCAGCACCCTGCCCACCAGTCCTCATGGAGGGATTGGGACCTCCACTTAGGTAGCAGATGGGTAGCTGCTTCCAAGCTCTGGATGATGGTTGCAGGACTCAGTTTTCAGAAGGATCCTTGTTCTCAGGTGCACTGAGATTTGTACATGAAGCCTGCATGATTTATACATGTAGCCTGCACATGCAAAAATACATATGCAGGTCACAGGCCAATGCAGAGTTCCTGGAGTGGCCCTGGGTAATGCCTACCCTGTCAGCTGGGCCTCCTGCCCTCACTGTGCCTCCTTCCAGCCTGTGGTCTTGCTCCAACCTGATGACCCGAGGGCCTGACCAGTGGTCACCATGACCCTGCATCCCAGCAGATGACCACATCCTGCCCATGTTCCTGACTGGGTAGCTCCAGAGGAGGGGTGAAACTGAGGACTCTGGCTCTGCCTGGTCAGGTCTGGGCCTGGGTAGGGTTGGTTACCTTGGAGAATCTGTTTCCGCAGCTGTGAAAAAAATTTTTTTAAATTGTAAAAAGTGACAGTAGTTACCTATGCTGGTAGTGAGCTTTCCAGCCCATGTAGTGAGGCTAGTCCAGGAATTCTGTGAATGTAGCTGATACCTACAACCAGACTGTGAGCCAAGCAGATGACCCTTGACCTTTGTAATGTAGGTGGGCCTCAGCCTGATCAGCCAAAGGCCTTGAGAACAAAAGCAGACCCCTGAGGCTGAGATGTGGTCACTGATAGAGCAGGGCCAGAGGCCCCCAACCTTCCCTCCCAATCAAGAATGGGCAGTGAGATTCCCCACAGGAGGCCACATGTGATTTCAAACTCCACCCCTGGGGGCCAGAATGCGATTGTCCTTGTCAATACTCTGTTGTTCACTGGCTTGTCGGATCTCCTAGGGCTCAGTCTGACATTGACCTTGCCAACAAGTCTGACATTGGCTGGACGGCGAGTGGGGCCTTCTCTTCTGAGACTGGATGTGGGGCCTGCTCTTTGAGGTCTGTCTACATCCTGTCTGCCCGGGTCTTGTGGGCCAAGGTTGTGGTGGGGTGGTGGTGGTCAGGTGGAGGAGCAGCTGCAGGAGCCAAGGCAATAACAACAACATGGACAACCAGGGTTCACCTCAGGCAGGGCGCCAGGCTTGAGCCTTTCCTACTGTGGTTCTAGCTCACCTTCTGGCTCCTGTGGACTGTGGGAAAGGTAGGTGCCACAGGTATGCTAACCCAAGGTGGGTGCAAACTTTATCTGTGGGCACACAGCTAACATGGCTGAGCCCACTGTCTCTTGGATCAGGGGCCTTCTGCACCGACGGAGGTTCAGGACAGCCCAATGGGTGGGAAGGGGCATGTAGGGTCTGGTGCAGGACACAGAAACCATCCAGGCAGCAAGCACATACAAACATAGGGACACATGAGCTGGAAATAACAGTAGCAGAATAGTTCAAGATTATACAGTAAGGCTAAAATGATTGAGGAGATAAAAGTTTGCAATGTGATAAAGACCAATGTGATAACATGGAAAAGACTTAGCTGATTTGAAAAGCCACCAAATACACTCTCTGAGATGAGGTGCAAGGTTAATACAGACACTTCAACCAATGGCTTAACTCGTAGGCTGGGAGAGAGGGGTAGAGTTTAAGGGAGAGGGGTGGAGGATGGCCACAGGGATCTCAGGAGTTCTAGGTTTCTGGGAGGGTATTAAAGTCCCTATACTTCAGGAGTCTGGAGGAGGACAAGGGCATTAGAAGCCAGGCCCGAGGGGGCTCCAGAGGATGGTGCCCAGCCAGGAAGTTGAGCAAGACACAGGGGAGGCAGAAAGACTAGAGCACCTGTCGAGGATGCTGCCTCCTACAAACAGAACGCAATGGCCATGAGCAGTCGTGACTCAAACCAAACAAAAAGCGTGAGAGACATAGGGAGACCTACTGGTTAAAACCCTTTCCCATGGAATGGGTGTCGGGAACTCCTGAAACCCCCCGATGAGATGGAGCCATGCCCCTCCCCGCAGCACCCAAATGCCCAAGGTGCTCTGGTGGAGGGGGGCCAGGTGCTCCCACCTGGGGCTGGGCAGCCCAGTTGAGTCCAAGGGGCTTCAGGCAGGTTGGGGTAACAGGGAGGGCTGGGTGTGTGCAACCCGTGCTCCCTCTCTGGGGGCCTTGACCCCCTTCTCTCCAAGTCAAGCAGTAGGAAGGGTGAGGACATGTGTGAAACCTCCTTGGACCCGTGGGCCATGCCTGGGCTCTGGGCTTGACATGAGTCCTCTATCTGTGTCACACTGACACTGTAAAAATTGGCTGAAAGACAAATTACACTGTCAGCTGAGGACAAGTTACAGCTGACAAACTGCAACACACATTACAAGCTTGGAAGGGATTCGGGAGGGGTATCCAGACAGGTGCCCAGTGACTCTGCCTCTTTTCTCCTTCCTGGCCCTCTTCCTGGGAGCCCAGGTCCCTTCAACCCGCCTACACCAATCCCAATCCCAACCCCATCAAGTCTGGTGTTGCCCCTGGGCCCCTTCCTCCCACACAGGGCTGCTGCCTGGACCCTGCTGGGCAGCGCAGGGAGCAGCCTGTGGGGAGGGGGCGGAGGATGGCCACAGAGACCTCAGGAGCTCTGGATTTCTGGGAGGGGTGCAAAGCCTCCCGCTAGACTTCAGGAAACACTCCAAGTGGACAGAATATCCTGCTCACAGCTGAGGGCTGTCCACAACCTCCTGTCCCCCTCCCCAGATGTCTGATAGGTCCTGACCTGGAGCTGGGGAGGCAGAGAGGCTTGGCTCACATGCACCACTTCCCACGGTCAAATGCAGAGTGGGCAGTTAAATGTGGAGATTGGCCATCCTCTGGTGCCATCTGGTGGGCTGAAGGGTTACTGGATGTGGTCCAGGTTGGGAAGGCTAAGGGGCTAGTGGGGAGGGGCAGCTGGGGCAGTACAGGGGCAAGGACTCTGGGTAGGGGGTCCCTGGATGAGCCATGTCACCTCTAGCCATGATCCTTCCTGGACTAGCTCAAGGGAGGAGGCCTGGAGAACCAGTGTCCCTGTGCCCAGCTGTGCCACTCCAGCAGGTCATGCTGCCTCTCAGGGCCTCTTTGTCCTCAGCAACATGGGGTCATAATTACTGTCCTTCTGTCCACTCTGCCAGAGTTTCCAGGGCAGCCTCACACCTAGTCAAATCACATCGTCTGCAGCACAGAAGCTGCCCCCCTCCAGTCCTCCAGGTGTGGACAGAGCAGGAGAGGAAGGGTGATGGGTGGGGTCCTGGATCAGGCCAGCCCTCTGCCCTCTCTGCAGGGGACTGGCCTCTGAGTGCCCTCAGATGGGCAGCAAGAGCTGGCACTGACCCTCCCTGGCAGCTGCAGCCTGAGGGATCTGCGTCCACTTATCCAATCACAGCCTCACCCAGAGGTTGGGAGCCCAGCCATCTCCTGCCCTGAACCCCTCCCCAGCCTGCAGCCCGCGGCATATGCCAACCTCACTTGCTGTTCCTGCAGTGGACGGACTAAGTCCTTCACAGTGACCCAACCTTGGGGGTTGAGGGAACCACTTGAGTCCAGTGAGGCTGTCCTGACCCTGTCACAGCCTGGCCAAAGTCAGGAATGTGACGCCTGCCCCTGTGCCTGGAGGAGGGCAGCCCCTAGACCATTCTGTCCTGACCCCAGAGTCTCCCACAGGGGCTCAGCTCAGGTGACCAGGACACTCCTGATACCCAGGTGGCTCCTTCCCCACTGTGGCACTCAAATCCCCAGCCCCTAGTAGTCTCCCACAGTTCTCCTCCACCCCCTTTCCCCCCGACCCTGTGTCTCTGAGTTGCATTCTGAGAGGGTCTCTCTGCAGCTCCTAAAGCCTCAGGATCCCCGTCAGCCCATGTGATCCGTGGGAATGAACCAGCGCTGGCCACAGGGGGGAGCCCGTGCAGTTCACAGCTGCTGTTGCCTGGCACAGAGGGATGTCCAGCTTGGGCCTAGCTCCATCCCAGTTTCAGGAAGGCAATTCTCATCTGTACCCTCCTGCTTTATAGTCCAGATTTTCCATGTTGGGATTGAAATCCTGGGTTTTGAGGCCAAGACAGGGTCAAGAGGTGTGTGCCGATCTCCCTGACTAGCCCCTGGGAACATGGGGCATGGGACAGGGACCCTCTTTCTCCTCCAGCTCCATTCGCCCTCTGCTGGCTTGGCTGCCCCAGAAAATGACCATCCAGCAGACCCAGCCCACCAGCAGCTGGCTGGCGATCCTCCAGGCGGCCCGCGGACCCTGCTCATCCAGGCCAGCCACACCTGCTGCAGCAGCTGGTTCAAAATCCCCAAATCCCAGCAAACCAGCCACTTGGCCCTGTATCAGCCAGGCCAGCACGTCCTTGGCCCTGATGGCGGGTCTGTCCCTCCCTGAACCGGCTGTCAGGGACCGTGGCCAGGTGGGCAGGCGGACAGTGCTAGCAGCCTGAGACGTTAGGGGCTGGTGCAGTCAGGGTCAGAGTTCATCTGCAGACTGGCTTTCAGGGGAAAGAGTAACCTCAGATGGGGAGGAAGGAGACTCTGCTGCTGGAGAGGCCTGGATATCTACCACTGGCTTGTTACCCCAGCGTCCCATGGTCCTTGTCAGGTATGGTTGGGGTGGGTCCTGGGCTCTAGCAGGAACAATGTGGCCAGTGACTAGTACCCAGGCTGCTACTATCCTGGGGTTCAACTCTGCTCCCCACTTTGGTGGGTACCAGTAGTCAGAGCCAGGAGACAAGGAGATGACACTTGCTGCCTACCCAGGGACCTGGCAGGGTTGGGTGCTGGCTTCTCCCACATTCCCAAACCTAAGTTTTAGAGGTTGTGGTCAGTACCTTACCATGGCAATGCTCACTTACTCTGAGAGTGTTACAGAGCATCTACTGTGTGCTGGCACATACTCACTTCTAGGTAGACCCACTAAAGGGCCTATGGTGTCTATGCTAATAACAGTGTGGTGCCCAGGAGGGCACTCTAGCTCACACCTGCTCACACCTGAGGGTGGTGAGCCAGCACCCACGCCAGACAAGGTGGAGGTGGGCAGCCATCACTGCTCAGCTCTATCCAAGGGCTGGGGGATCCCACAGGGCTGGAGAGGGCCATGGCTACTGAGAGAAATTAGGAGAGAGGGCCTGACCATCGTCACATAGCTAACAGCCTGAGGGGATGATTTCCTGTGCAGCGCAGGATGGGTTCCCTGGACCACATTGAGGGCAGGAGGTGTTTATGGGGGTGAATTCATGCCAGGTCACCCCCTGCCGCTCCACCCCTCCTTTCCCCGCAGCATCTGCAGCCGCGTAACTGATCCCCCTTGGTTAGGTCTCCTGGCCCCCTGCCTCCGGCCAGCTGTTGCAGAGGAGGCCATGTCTGTCCTCAGGGCCAACAGCTGCAGCTCCGGAAGCCCCCATCCCTGCCCAGAGCAGGTGTGCCCCCTGGCCCGGCCCAGCTTGCCAAAGACCAGGGATATGAGGCTCCTTGCCCTCGTTGGCCCAGCTGTGGAAGGTCAGGGCCAGGATGGGTTTGGAGTTTTCTGGCCGGGAAACAGTACGAGCCAGAGCCTTGTGGCCGGCCCATGTCAGCTGCTCCATGTGGCCACATTTGTCTGACCCTGTGAGTCTGGCTGTAGAAACGGGTAATATCCCTTGCCTCAGGTCCTGGGAGGGAAGGGGACCACTCAACCAGGGAGCAGGTCCTCCCCCTGGCCACTAGGAGGGACCCAAGTGCCCATAGCACATGGCTGGGCACTGGCTGTTCCCCCCATCAGTTGCCCTTAAGCCACTCCCTTCCCTTGAGGTCACTGTCCTCACTGACCCACTCTCCTGTGGCTGCTGTCTACCTTGTGTGCCCAACCCTGCCAGGCGATGGGCCACCTGAACCGTTTGTGAACTTTCATCCGTGGCAGACTGCTGACCTTCCACACCAGCTCCCAGCATTCTTACTATCCCTGAGGTGCCACCACATGTGCCCAGCCCAATCCCACACGGCATGGCTGCCCTTTTCCCTGGCCTAAGGCTTCAATCAAGGGTCTACCTTGGTGCTCACTTGCAACCAGCCATTCCAGCCCTGGGCCTGAGTCCCTCCCCCGGCTTCTGGTCCCTCAGGCTTCTGCTTCTGCGCCCTCTTCCAGCCCTATTCCCAGCACTAGACCTGGGTACAGCCACCTTCTGCTCCTCATCCCTCAGAGCCTTTCCGAGTCTGTGCCCTGTCCTGCCTTTGGCACTGGGCACCATCAGCACCAGGCATACCCTCTCCGAGGACCGGAAGCAGCTCCCACCTGAACATGGCCTAGGAGGGCCAAGGTAGGGGGTCCCTGAGGGCTACTGGCCTGAGGTTGCCTGTACAGAAAAGAGCTGGGGCCCTTGCCCTGTGCCACTGGCCCCCCATCACTGGTGCCTACATTAGAGGACAGTGTCTTCAACATTCAGTTCCATCCAGAACCTCAAATGTGAGCCTGTATGGAAACAGGATCTGTGTAGTTGTGATCCAGCTGGGCTTGAGGACAAGCTGGAGTAGGGTTTGCCCCAAATCCAACAACAGAAGTCTGTGTGAGGAGATAGATACAGAGGAGCATTGGTATGATGACAGAGCCAAAGACTGGGGAAATGCAGCCACAGGCCATGGAATGCCAAGGATTGCTGTGGACACCAGCAGCTGGGAAAGGCTGGGGACAGAGCCCTGAGGAGCAGCCTGTGGATGCCTGGGCATTGACTTCTGTCCTCCAAGCCTGGAGGACACTTGCCCAATATTCCTGCTTTGTGGTCATTCATCACAGCAGCACCAGGACCCTCGTGCAGGTCTCCTCACTGGCCTGGGTGGGGTACAGAATTTGCTCAGCCACTCCTCAGCCATGGCCTTCCTGTGCCCTTGGTGCCTGGTGTCCATTGCCCACAGAATGCCCCAGCAGCCTCTCCTCACACTGACTTCTAGCAGTCTCAGCCTTATTCCTGTGACTCTTCCTCTGGCCACAGACTTTGGTTGCCATTTGACCCTAGAGGCTCTGCCCAGTCAGAGGTCTCCATTGTCCTCAAGTGGGCTGCATCTCCCTGGGGCAGAGAAGTTGGCCTTGGGGAGCTGAGGCTCTGGCCGTGCTGCTCTCCCTGCAGTGGGACTATGCACTAACATCCAGATCCATCTACATAGACCCGGGCTGGCTGACTCCCCCGGAGGGGCATCACTAGGGACCAACCACAGGGGTCCGGGGTGCTGAGACTCCCAGCAGTGGGTGCTGGCACAGATTAGGTGCAAAAGTGAGGGCTGGACTAGTGATGTTACAGGGAAAAGGACAACCAGCCCCTCCAGAGACCCTTCCTACCTTTGGGCAGCCCCTTCCCCCTGAGGTCACTCAGGACTTCAGATCAGAACTCTGGGCCATGAGCAGTTTCTTCCAGACCATCTAGAGATGTCTGAATGGAAATGGATTACCCAGTAGCCTTATCTCCAAGACCTGGGGACTTCTTGGGCATTGGCTTGAAAGAAGAAGAGAGTGTGGCCAGCCCAGCTTTCTCAGCCTGGTCCTCTCCTGACCTCCGTGATGGAGGCCCCAGGTCAGACATGAATAATCAGGCAGACTAGTCTCCTGGCTGCTTTGGAGCCTGGCTCACCCAAGACAGAGTCCTCCTCCCTGCTGACGGCTCCTCACACTGCCTGCACCACATCCAACAGCCAGCCCTCCAGGGAAGGACGCCTCATGGAGCTGGGGCCCAGCTTCCTGGGGCTGAGTGTTGCGAGCAGGTGATTCATCTGAGCCGGTCTCTGCTAGGCACTTCCCAATTACGATTTTCTTTTGAGGAGTGGTTCTGGGCACTGTCTGGATTTCTCATCCTGGGACCTTTTCACTTCTGGGAGACAGGGAAGTAGGGTGTGTTTATTTATTGCTTCTCCCTGTGCAGGAGTTTAATAATGCAGGTTCTGCACAGAGCCATTGTTTTTCAGGACTTTTCCTCTTTTCCAGACCCCCAGGAGTTGGGGCCGACTGGCTGCATATCATGTTTTCCCTTGAAAGAAGTGGTTTTGTTATTAAGCCCTTCCTTCCAGCTAGATTGTTCTACCATCCCTTCTCGTCGGATGCAGCTACCCAGAGGCTGGTGGCTGCTCCGCCGGCTCCACTGGTATGTCGGTCTATGATGCTATGTGCTGTGTCCAGGGTTCTCCAGAGCAAAACTTGGGCCACACCTGGCGCCTCAGGCACTGCGCCTACCTGGAGGCAGACCCACCTCTTTGGATGCCAGTGCATCTGGCACGCCTGTACCATTCCAACAGCAGCACAGGAGCCTGACTCTCTCTGCACCCAGCCCACTGTCCCCATCCCAGGATGCTCAGGTCAGAGAACAAGCACCTGTGCAAAGCCTGAGGCACATGGCAACCAGGTGGCCCTAGAGGATACTTGCTGCCTATCCCTTCTCAGGCCTGGCCGCCCGGGCACAGCCTGTGCCTCAGCATCAGCCTGGAGGAGGTGGACCATCCCCCACCCCTGGCCACCTTGGGGGATGAGAACCTGGGGCCCCTCGTGTGGACCTTGGGCAAACCCTGTCCTTGCACTGAGCAGCTTCCTCTGCAGGATGGAACATGGCCCCATACAGCACCGGCCGAGAGCCCTGTAGGCTAAGAGTAGCAGAGCCCCAGCACCAAAGGCTGTGGGATAAAGCTGGGGCCTATGAGGAAACTCACCCCACCATCCCTTGGAGCAGGTGTGAGGGACCAGGTAAACACTGGGGCCTTGGTACCCCGGGTCCAGAACACTTCCTGCCCCAGAGGCAGCCCCGGCCTTGGTGGACGAGTGCCTGGAGCCCCTGCCCTGCCCTCTGCCCGGAGTCTCCCAAAGTGGGTAGGCTGCTCCCTGCAGGTCCATTGGCATTACCTGCTGTGGAGGAAGAGAGGGGCAGGCAGGGCGTGCTGCCTTGGTGGCTCAGAGGGACAAAGTGGGACGTTCCCCCCTCATATCCCTGCTTACGTGTCAGCTCCAGCCCTGTTCTGCTGACCACCACCAAAGTCGGAGCTGATGCCCACCCCAGCTGTCTCTGTGCTTTTGTCCAGCCTTCCGCAAGTGAGCTCCTTCATTTAACAAGTCTTGTAGTGACCTGGCAGTGACCTTGCAGTGACCCTGCTGATGGTCACATTCAGGAAACCGAGTGGGGCCGTGACCTAAGGGGCATCTCGTCTTCTCCTGCCATGCCCACTTGGGTCCCTGGGGTTGAGCAGAGGCTCTAAGGGGCCTGAGAGAGTAGACAGCAGGATCTGCAGGAGCTGGATGTGTAGGGCACCTACACCAGGGCACATGCAAGCGGCTAAGGAGGCAGGTGAGCTCTGAGTCTCATGATCCATCAGGTGGAGTGGCAAATCCTTTGCCCACTGAGAATGCGTGGTGGCAGCCATGCTCTGCACCACACAGAAGAGGTGCACAAGAAGGAACCTGGGAGGTGCTGCCCAGCCAGGGATGGCACTCAACCTCCGCAGGCCTGGTGCCATTGGTGAACATGCTTTCTGACTCCTGTTTTCTGGACTGAATAAAAATCTGAGGGTCCCAGTGAAAGTATAGCTCACCCTGCCCAGCACCAAATAGTGAGATCAGGGGTCCTACTCTAGTCCTGGGTAAGTCTCCAGGCCACTGAGACAGGAGATTTCTGTTTCTCACCCCTTGCCCCAAGGCACAGCAATTTAGGCTGTGTGCCTTGGGGAGTATGGCAGTCCCAGCCACATTCCCCTACCCGGGCACAGGCACAGCCCTCCATGTCCGGCCAGAGGAAATCCTGGATTTGCATAGGCCCTGAGGACTGAGCATGGCTAGGAGGCCTGCTCTCCCATGCCAGGTGGGGACAGAGCTGGGGACTAAAGAGGGACCCCTGTTGGAGACCAGCACCCTGAATTCAAGGATCTACCCCCAAGGAGTTGGGATAGTCCTCCCTAGGTGGCTATGAGTATCTTTGCAGTAGGAACCCTGACCTACCCCTCAACTCCTCTTGCTAGGAAAAATCCCTGAATAAATTCCAGAATCCACGTCAATGTGTTACTTCTGCTACATGGGAGTCCTAGGTGGGCCAGGGGCCAAGGGAGAGAGGGAGATGAGCAGGAGATGCTGGGTGACACTCTCCCAGTTGTACCTGGAGCTATCCTCAGGCTTTGAAGGCTGTGGCTGGGTGTGGCTAGAAGACATAGGACTCAGAGTTAGTGATCATGTGCCGAGGCTGGACATGGACCAAGCCCCCACTCAGAGACCACTCCCCATAGCCAGCTGAACACAGCATCTTCAGAAACCACACCATCTGCCGCTCCAAGGAACTTGTCTCAGGGTCCTCGTGGAGGAAGGGCTGCCTGGGTGACCCCACACTGGGGTGAGGAGCCTGCTGTGTCTGCCAAATCAGGGAGAGCCAAGGATGACTCTCAGGGTTGAACACACAGAGGCAAAGGGGCCAAGGTGAGACCCTGACTACTGAAGCTTGGGTTCCCCATGATGGGAGGAGATGGGGTCTCCAAGCTCTCCCTAAACACTTTCTACCCTCACTCAGAGTCTAATCAAAGCCCCAAGCTCTCTGGGGCAAATACTAGAAATACTAATCTCCTGGACTGCAGTGAAAAGCGCAAGTTTCTGGGTAACAGAATAGAGGAATGGCCCAGGCATGGCTGGATCCAGGACTTGTCCCTTCTTTATCTGCACAGGAACAGCCCAGGATGACCCTGTAGGTTCATAGGCCACATCCATGGTAGGAAGAAGGGATACTGTGATCACATCCTGCCTGTTCCATAGGGCACAGGTGACCAGGGGAGTGGCCTCTGTTCCCTCCAAGCTTGTGGGTGGGCTGGTCCCTGTCAGTCCACCTGCTGTGCAGGGACAAGGGGAGCCTCCAAGACCCTGGTGCTGATAGGTGACATAGAGCTGGTGGTGTCAACCCGCTGGAGTCTGTACCACCTCTGCCCAGTGGGATGCCAGTTCTTCTTACATGATGACCCTGAGTGTTTGGGGAACATGGGACTCCTAAATTCCCTGTTTCAGCATCCTGGCAGACTGAACCTTGGCCCTGGAACCCCATGTAGTGGCTGGCAGTTCCCTGATCTCCCGGTGCTTGCGTGTGGACACCAACAGCCCTCCTGGTGTGTGGGGGCCCCTGAACAGTGCCCCGTAGGCTTCCTAGGGTCTCCCTTCCCCTTGTCCCTGGAGCAGGACAAGGCCTGGGCAAAATTGTCTTCCACTATGCTGCCTGCCAGGACTCAGCCCTGAGGTTGGTGGCAAGGTGAAGCCAGAAGTGGGTAGAGGCACACAGACCTCTAGCTGGGCTACCACTCAGCTGCTGGAGATGCCTGGAGAGGCCCCTGGTATGAGCTTTTGCCAAGAGGGCTGCAACCTTGGGCAGAGAGACTACCTTCTCCCGAAGGCAGCTCGGGCAGGAACACTGGGGCTGGGAGGATAGAAGCCAGGGCCTCTGTGGCCTGGCCCATTGGGGCCAGTCTGGCCGGCTCAGTGCTGCCCAGCCAGGGCAGCCACCCCACACTATGCGGCTCTGAGCCCAGGGTGGGCCGGGAGGCACTGCCCGCCGCCCGCCGCCCGCCGCCTGCCTGTGCACAAGGGCCTCATTGTGTGGTTGTGGCTGCGGGCAGCAGGTGGCTGCCGGGTCCCACACGGGGAGGCCCTGCCGCCAGCCGCGCGAGCGGAGGAGGGCACGGCGGGCACCGTGGGGCGGGGGGCACGGGTGGGCCAGCCAGGCTGCCACATGAAGGCGCCTGTTCTCCTGACCTGGCCCCGCCCTCATGGCCCGGGCAGCATGTGGCAAGGTGGCCCCAGGCCAGGGCCCCACTGCCCTGGGATGTGGGCGCCAGAGCTGGGGCCTGGGCAGCAGGGGCTGGGCTGGAGGCTGCTCTGGCCAAGAGGTCTAGGCAGCTTCCCAGAGGCAATGAGCCAGGCAAGGGCAGGGCAGCTCTGGAAGGTCATGGGTCCAGGACAGTATGGCACCTGAGCTAATGTCCTACCCACTTCTGTAGTCAGCAACTGCCCCCTCGGCCTCCGTCTTCCCATCTGTGTAAAGGGCAGGATGGAATGAAGGAATGAAGGTAGTAGAGCGATAACAGGAGCCTATCTTCAGGCAGGTCTAGGCCAGAACACTTCATTCTGGCTCTCTCAGAGCCAAGTAACAACTTGAAAGCCTTCCCCACTGCCTACCACCAGCCCTCCTCTTTTCTCTGGCTTCCCAGCCCCCTCTGACATGCCCCCTCCCCAGCAAGCTGGGCCGGCATGGTCTGTCTTCCGGCAGCTGGCAGGGAGGGGGCACAGGAGGGGCTTGGCTGCTGCCTTCCCAGCCCACTCTGCTCCCACCCTACTCCCACGGCACAGGCAGCCTGCTGGCCTGGGCAGCCTGTTCCAGCACAGTGGGGAGGCTCTGGCTTGGCTACTCCCTCATTCCTCACCCTGCTGCCAACCGGGCACATATGTGGGATGCCAAGCACTGCCACCCCACCAGCAGCATTAGGTAAGGACAGCTGGATCCAGCCCAGGTGGCTGGGCCTACTTTATACCACCCCCAGCTGGCCTTGGGGCTGGGGTCAGGTCACTCTCATCACCTACCCTGCAGAAGGGGAGACCTTTGCAGGAATAGGAAGGGCTCCCGCTTGGTCACTGGAGGCCCAGGCTGTTGAGGCAGCTACTCCCTGAAATGGTATCTGCAAGTGAGTTGTTGATGGGCAGGATGTGACCAAATAAGATGCTGCTGGCCCCACAGCAGGATTTGAATCAAATACAGTTTGGCCCTGGGCCTGATGCTTCCTGGGGTCTGAGAGGGTGTGATGCTAACTTGTGAGATAGGGAGCCTGTCTTTAACACACAGTGGCCCTGGGGAGTTAGTCCTGGGCACATGCCCCCCCCCCAGCAGGCAGCCAGCTCATTCTAGACACAGTATGAGGTCCCCTGGGTGCTGAGCTCAGAACCCACCCAATGCCTGAGGGCCTGTGAGGATGCTCCACCCAGTGCTCTTTGTGGTCTCCTCTCCAAGCAAGATAATCCCGGGGACCCAGGTTCTCCCTTCTGACAATGGTGAGGTCCCTGTGAAGCTCCTCTGTGTGCCGCTGCAGCAAATACTTGGCTTCGAAAGTGAAACTGTGGGTGCTTTTCCCTCCCCAGCCTCCTGCAGGCTCCCCATGGCTCCTGCCTGGCTCCACCCGCCCCTGGGCCCGAGCCCAGTTGAGGAGGCCACCCTGGGGCTGGCAGCTCCAAGAGGGCCTCTGAGCACAATTCTAGCCTGTTGGGCTGGCCTTACTGTGCTCAGGGAAGCTGGGGTGTTGGGAAAGCCGTTCCAGGCAATTGAGAACCCCTGCTGGAGCCTGAGGCAGTGCCCAACACTGCTGGGCAGGCAGGAAGACATGCTCAATTTACGAAAAGGAGCTCTGCTCCTGGGCCAGTGAAGGATCTCTCCTTTGAGCCTACCCAGCAGGGCCCAGGGAGGGGTACATGACCCTGACTGGAAGTCCCCAGCCTGTCCTTCTTACCTTCTGTCCCACTTTCTGGACATCAGCCCCTGGCCCCCTCTTCCAGGAAGCCCACCTAGGGGCTCTCCTTCTCCTCCCCATAGTGGCTGCTGGTGGAATCTGGCAAGAGAATGAGGTCTGGCATCATCAGCCTGCCCACATCTGTGCCCCAGGCTGAAGACAGGGCCTCCGGCTGCAACCTGGGTCTCAGAAGCTGCCCCATGGGAATGTCTCTGCCTGAGGTGCTCGAGACAGGGGTGCCCTCATCTCTAGGCCCAGGTCTGGCATAAAGCTGGCAGACAGATAAACCCTGGCTCCTCATATGAGAAACATCATCCCAAAGAGGCCCCCAGATTTTGTCTGTGTGCCTGTTTATGACCTTGGGGGCATTCCGCGATAGCCACCGCCTGGTTCCCTCTTCCCAGGCGCCAGCAGGCTGACCAGGGGCATGAAGTGGGTTGGGGGGGAAGCAGCAGGCGGCGGGGGGCTGCTTGGAGCCAGGGATCCTAGAGGTGGGGTGGGGTGCCTGGCTAGGCCTCCCCCTGCAGGCGCTTGGCAACTGTCAGGAGGGGTGTGCTGCTATAACATGGGACCAATCAATTCTCCCCCAATTTCTTCCTGGGCCAATCTGGAGACGGATCAGACAAGGAATTCCACAGCCGGCCGAGCGGAGCCAGGCTTAATGCTGAACAAACCGCCTCCCTCCGCCTGCCTTCCCAGTGGCCTTCCACAGCTCAGGGCCCAAAATCACAGCCAGAGACCAATTACCAGCTTCCCAGCAAGCCTTATAGCTCCTTCAGGAGGGCAGCTGATGCTGGAAGGGGCAGGAACTAGATCCGTGGGGGCCTTACTATCCTGGGGAGACTAAGCTGGGGTCTTCCTGCCACAGGCCGAGATGCCATATCCTGGCTAACCACTGACGCTGGGCTAAGCCTGGTGTCCGTGTCCCACATCTGGCCACAGGCATCCAAAGCAGTTCTCTAGCCCATGAGCCTTCTCAAAGGGGTTCAGTAAACTGAGTCACAATGTGTTCTGCCTCATGACCCATTTTCCCACAGTGCACCAAAAAGCATCCGTAAGAGTCCCTCGGGGGAGCTGGATAGCCCCAGAGTGACCCCCGCAGGTGCTCCCCAATTCTCAAGTGCTGCAAAAGCTCTATCAGGTACAGGGAGAGTAGGGAGAGCATCCCTGGACAGCTGCTTCAGAAACCACACACAGTCTTACTGGGCACAAACTCCCTCGGGAAGGGGATCTGATCAGCTGGGACTTCAGAAACTGGCTGGTTGGTCCGCGGGAAGGGAGTGCCCAAGGTTCTGTCCCAGGAGCACTGTTGGGGAGGGATGGGGGCCACAAGGAGGTCAATCTGGACATGGCAGACACAACCTGGGTAGGTGTCACAGTTCCCTCCGGGGTCCTACCTCCCTTGCTCTCCCTCGGGCTCTGTGAGTGAAGAAGGAGTGGATGTCCAACCACTGGGGATGACTTCTGGTACACGGGAGTCTGGGTGTGTGGCAGGCCTTCTGTCCCCCAAGGTTTCTGCTTCGTGGCCAACCCTCTGCTTCTCCACACCTCTGTGCCCATCCCACTCCAGCCTTGATAATAATGTTCACAGAACACAGTTCCTGCCATAGGGTTCTTGCACTTGCTCTTCCTGGAACTTCTGCACCCCAGACCTTTGCATGTGGGCTCTATCACAACCCAGGTGAAAAGGCTACCTCCTCTGAGAAGCTGTCCCCGATCAGCTATATGTACCACGGTGTGTTGTTTTTTCCATGACACTTGTCCCTCACAGAAATGACCTAATATGTGCATTGGCCCCCTCTGTCACTGACTTCTAAACTGCATCGGTCAAGAGCTCCTTCTCTGCTGGCCCCATGACCTGGTCCAATGCCTGACACTTGGGGAGTGATCAACGTGTATTTGCTGAGTGAGTTAGGGAGCAAGTGATAGTCAGAATCCCCAAATAAAACTGAAAATAGAGAACTGGGCCTTAGGTTACATGATCTCCAACATCTGGCACTCGATTCTTCTCACTGAATTAACCAGCTGTTTTGGAGTCATGCATAACCAGACTGATTACATTAGATTTTGTGGGTTGCTTCGAGCTGAGGAAAGAGGACAGAGAGTCAGTACCAGACCATGATGTGGGGTGGGGGTTATAGGGGAGATGTGTCACTTACTGGGAACCAGAGAGAAAAGAATGCACTGTGCTGTAACTTCAGTGCAGACAGCGGTCTGTCCAGTAAGTACATGGAGAGTCAGATCCCTACCTCACACCATGCACAGAAACTAATTCTACCTAGATGGGTGATTTTTAACAGAGAGCATAAAACTTCTAAGTGCTCAGAGAAAATAAAAGGTAATATTCTAATAAGGTTGTTCTGGAGAAACATCTAAGTATGATGCCAACATCAGAAGTCATAATGGAAAGATCCATTAAGCTCATGAATGCATTAAATGCCTTAGTGCTAAACAGTACTGTGCACTGAATAAGGCAAGGAAATAAAGACAGATGGTGGTAGGGTGACAGGAGCCATGGGGCAAGACAGAGGTGGCAGTTTGAGGGCTGCAGTCCCTGGGGGTTGACTGCTTGTTGAAATGCAGAAGGAGGAGTGTCTTAGCTGTCCCTGTTTTCTAGGAGCGTGGGCTCATCCCTGCATTGTGGGTCCTGCCATGTGCTCCAGATGAGTGAATATTACTCACTGCAGATCGTCTTCAAGACCAACATCTGCCTCCTGGTGGGTTAGGTTTAGGGTTAGGGTTAGGGTTACTTTCTGGGGGGTTCTCCATGTCAGTGTCAATCCTACTAAACCCCAGGAACCTTCTCCTGAGAATTGGACCACAGACATCATTTTGGGGTCCTGGGAATCAGGCATTTTAATGTTAGAGGTCTGAGATCAAAGAGAGATGCCAGGATGTCAAAAGTCATACTGAAGTCAAGAAGTGGGGTGGAGTCCCAGTGACAACCATCAGCAGGTCCAAGGGGTGGCAGACTCTTCCTGCCTGAACACTAGGCTGCAATGCCCGGGGAAGGTGCAGACACTGATGCCTCGCCAGTGAGAGCCCAAGAAATGTTCTAATGAAGGGAAAACCTGGCCATGGGGCTGCAGCTCTGTGTCTGCCAAGCTTTAGCAATGGCCAACTCCTGCTTTTAATGAGTTTTGAAGGTGGAAGTGATGGTCTCTTTGGTGATTCTGTGCTGGTTTCAGGTCCTAAACATCCTTTCCTCTCCTCTCTCTTCTCCTCTTCCTTTCCCCCTCTGTCCCCTTCTCCTCCCCCTCTGCCTTCTCTTCCTCCTCCTCCTCCTCCTCTTCTTCCTGCTCCTTCTCCCTCCTTCTTCCTCTCTCTCTCTCAGGTTTTTTTTTGTGTGTGTGTGGTACTGATTGAACCCATGGCCTTCTCACTAAGCTACATCTGCCATCCCTTTTTTATTTTGAGAAAAGTTCTCACTAAATCACTAAATTCCCTAGGTGATCCTTCCTTCTGCCTCAGCTTTGCGCAATGCTGGGATTACAGTAGTGTACCACCAAGCCCAGCTCTGCACATGATTTTGAATTTATCTGCCTTTTGTGGAAACCCCTTTGGGCTCTCTTCTCCTGTACACCCAGTACAGCGATGATGGGATGGAAGGAAGGCAGACATGTGCGGACTGCCTTGACTCAGCGGAGCCCCTCTGTGCCGCTGAGTCAAGGCAGTTGTCATAGTAACCAGATGGTTGGAAGCAGGTCCTGAAAATTTTAGGGGGGTGGATTTTTACTGTGGCACCAAAATTTGTTTGATCTGAGGCTGGCACAGCATTGTTTGGGTATACTGCCCCACTCAGACATCCAGCAGCTAAGGACAAATGTGCTAAACCATCTCACTTCAGCCCCTGTCCAGGTGGCTTCCTCCTGCTGCCTTCATGCTCAGGCCCTTTCTCAGGCTCAGTCCGCTCCTCTTCTGTCCCCCGAGGGGGTCTTGGCTTCCTCAGAGCACAGCCTGAGTGTTTTCCCAACAAACCCCCCAAGCAAGCAGCCTGAGAGAGAGAGAGAGAGAGCAGGTGGAAGAGAGCTGTGTCCAGGACCTGGCTTTGGAAGTCATGCTTGTTCACTTGGCTGTGTTCTGTCAGTGGCCTTGGCCAGCTTTATAGGAGACCCGGCACTGATGGTGAGAGCAGACTCTCACTGGGTGTCAGCCAGGTCAGCCAAGTACCTGCTGTGTCGGGCCTGGCCCTAGAGGATGGTCACTGTCCTGTCCTCCCCATTGCCACCCAGGGCTGGGCTGGGAGACAGCCGGGAAAAGGGGCCTCAGAGGAGGGGGGAGTCATGCCAGAGTCTGGGACCCTCAAGGAGGAGGTGGCTCGGGGGGTCCTCAGGGCTGAGGATGGTCCAGGGAGGAGGTATTGAAGTAGCTCAGAGCCAAGACTGGTGGCCACTGGGCTGGCAGTGGCTGGGAACCTGGTGCTCAGGCCCTATGGGCCTGCGTGCTCACCCTTGGCGTGGTATGAGGTGTTAGGTATGAAGGTGCTCAGGCTCTGGGATGGGAGGCCAGCAGCACAGCCCCAGACGTGGTCTCCCAGTGCGCCATGTCAGGGCTGGGCTCAGCTGATTTGGGCCTCATGGTCCTGTGGAGAAGCTTCATACCCCTAATTACAGGTCAGGGCCCTTGTGGGGCCAGCCTGGCGGCATCTCAGAAGAAGGCTTCCGGCCTCTGGGCCCCAGGAGACCCAAATCCCTGCAGCACTCCCAGGAAGCCATGAGTCTGTGTACATATTTGGCCTCCCTCCTGTGGGGCTGTGGAGTGGTGACCATGGTACCCTTCAAGGTCTCCATAGCTGGGTCCCCTAGGCAGGTTAGACTCCTCCCTGAGACTTGTCTCAAGACCCTGAGAGGGAGCCATGCCTGTTCTCGAGGCAGAGAGAGCCATCTTCCCAGGGCTTATGGTGCAGCTGTGGGTTAGTGTTTACTTTCAGGAGGGGACTCTGTGCCAGTGACCTCCTGACATGGTGGCTGGTTCCCTCAAGCAAGCAGCCTGAGAGAGAGAGAGCAGGTGGAAGGGAGCTGTGTCCAGGACCTGGCTTTGGAAGTCATGCTTGTTCACTTGGCTGTGTCCTGTCAGTGGCCCTGGTCAGCCCTGTTCAGGGTAGTCAGGGGCCCACACAGAGCTGACTTCGTTTTTGCTATGCAAACTTACAGCACATACCTGAGCATGTTCTACTTGTGTCCATGGGAAGACACGTGGAGGGCCATGTGCCCTGAAGTCCTGCATGTGTGTGTGTGTGTGTGTGTGTGTGTGTGTGTGTGTGTTCGCCATAGAAGCTGTTGGTGTTCTTGCTGTATGGTGCTCTTTTGGTTTTGGGTTTTTTGAGACAACGTCTCCCTGTGTAGTCCAGGCCAGCCTGAACCCACTATGTATCCCAGGTTGCCCTTGAACTTGCTGTGATCTTCCTGCCTCAGCCTCCTGAACGCTGGGATTACAGGTGTGGGCCACCATGTCTGGCTTGTGGTGGTGCATGCCTATAATCCCAGCACTCAGGGGGCTGAGGCAGGAGGATCACCATATGTTCGAGGCCAGCCTGGGCTACCTAGTGAGTTTATGCCCACCCTGAGCTACAGAGTGAGACCCTGTTTGAAAACAAACAAACAAATAACACAAAGGAAAAATGACATAAACCCAGAGATTTCTTTCTTTCTTTTTTTTTTTTTAATACAGAAGATTGAACCCAGGACCTCTGCACTGAGCTACATCCCCAGTTTTTAAAATTTTTTATTTTGAGACGGCATCTCACAAAGTCACTAAGTTGTCCAGCCTGGGCTCAAACTTTCAATCTTCCTGACTCAGCCTCCCAGGGTGCTGGGATGACAGCCACATACCACCACAACCAGCACCAGAGATTTCTGAGTCCCAACCTTGAAGATGAAGCCACTTAGAGATTAGACAACCTGCAACGTGGTCATCTCCAGGGACCTGTCGCTCTTGCCCGTGCCTGAGCAACATCTCAGCAAGCTGATAGCCATCGCAAGGGAAGGACATACACAAGCCCAGAAACAGAAGGGACATGCGAAAGCTGCCCTGCTGGGTGGGGCAGGACAGGAGACCCCTTGGTCAAGCCCCTATCTCACAATCAGGGCCTGAGTAACAGCCCTTCCAACACAGTGTCTCAGGTGCTGTCCTTGCTTCCACCTTCCTCTTTTTACAGTCACAGCCTGATAACTAGCAATTATCAAAGAAAAACCACAAACCACTGTACATAATTGTCCCAAATCCCCAAAGCACAGAACGCAGAAACCACCCTGAGGGTGAGCTCAGTTGCTCTGCTGGCTCCAGGCAGATCAGTCTCTCAGCCGCAAGATCTGGTGGGCCCCTCCTGGCCCCCCAGGAGGATTCCCTGGGTGGGGCAAACCTCCTGCTGTGTTTGTGTTCCTGCTCTGCTTTTTTGGCTCCCTCCTCATTTTGGTGACTCCAGGATTCCAGGACTCCCCTGCAGGAAGCCAGCACCGTTCCCATAGACACAGATCGCTCAGGCTTGGAGGCGGCAAGCACTTCCCCGGGAAGTTCCATAGCTGGAGCCTGAGGTTGGCGCGGGCAACAGAGGAGAAAGCCTTCCTAATTATAAGTGTGCAGAAAATGCTCAGCCTAGGAAATGGGGAGATTACATGCTAGCAGGGCTGGCAAGCCTGTCAGCCAAGCAATCTGAAGTGAATTATGGCCGCGGGGGCGACTTCCCACAGTGACGCTGTTCATCGCTGAGATCCTTCTGGGGATCTGGCCTTCAGTGGGTGCTGCTACCAGGCCCACTCTCAGACCCCTGGAAGATGATGACCTTTTTCTAGGCCCTCGTCATCCCCTTGGTCTTAAAGGTCAAGTCAGGGCCACTGGACAGTGTCCTGAATCTGAGCCCCTAGGCAGCCAGGCTACATCTGACCACAAGGATACCCAGAAGCCAGGATGCCCACTCATGACAGCAAGGGCCAGCCCCCATGGAGACCTCAGTGACAGATTGGAGGCTGGGGCTGGTACAGGCAGGGCCCAGAAGGAGGACGACTGGGGACACAGGACAGTGAAAAGCAGATCCCTGGTGCAGGTCACAATTTTGTAAGGGCAAGAGATCACCACAGGGTTCTGGTTCTGAACTCCCCCTAGACCCTGCTCCAGGGGCAGACTGCACAGTGGACATGGTGCATGGGAGCCCAGGCCCAGATCGCCAAGTCCATTCCAGGTGGGCCGACATGTGTGGCAGGGACAGCTTGGCCTCTTGTGTGCCCTGAACAAGGGTCTCAGGTGTGTCCCCTTATAGACCCCAGGCCTCGGCAGTCCTGAGCAAAGGGCATTGAATATGGCCGACTTACAGGCAACAGGACAATTCTACAGTTCTTGGCAGGGCCTGAAGAGGCCACTTGTCCCCAAGGGCAGTGGCCAGCTCCAGGCCTCCTGGATGAGATTCTGGCCAGGCAATGGAGCACACAGAAGGTGCTTAATAAATGCAGCTGGTCTCTGAAGGTGAAGGGAGATACAAGTCAAATGATTACCCGGGTCTGATTGTGTACTGAGCTGAGATTTGCCACTGGGGTACCCCACCTCCTTGGTCCTGGCTGGCTCACCCTCTCTGGTTCCCAGCCCCTGGTTTTAAGGAGTTAATGATGGGTGGGTGGTGGGGAGGCCCCTTCTTGACCCTCAGGCTATACTCTGCCCACCCAGTGCCTACTCACTCATCCAGCTCCAGACAGGGCTCTGTTGTCCTCTTCAGCCCACACTGTGGGGAGGGGATGCCAGGCCACTTTCTATGGCCAGGAGAGGCCACTGCCACAGTCACTAGTGGCCAGGTCCAACAGCCAGCATAGGGTCTCCAGAATGGGGTTCTGGCCAAGCCAACTGCCCTCAATCTATCACAAGCCCTTGTCCATAGCAGTGGGATAGACCAGCAGAGAAAATAGGCCCTACACTTTTCACCCATATGGTGCAGAGCCTCTGTTTTTCCACTTATACATCCAGTGTGGCTAACTGACCTGTGCCCAAGGCCCACCAGCATCCCCTGCTTCCCCATGTCCCCCTGGGGGGATCCAGAATCCCCAGACTGGCCCCTATAGACACACTGAGGTTTATTTCTGTGGTCAGCAGTGTCTGACTCTCCAGTTGTGGTGGCCTCAGGAACCTTGGGAAGGGGATGTTACAACAGGGTCAGAGGATATCAGTTGTTATTCCCCCACACAGTGTCTACTTGGGGCCAGGCCCTGTTGGACTCTGCTTATGCTGCCCTCTCCAAAAGGCTTGCCCTTTCTCTTGTCTGTTCAGAGCCGTGAAGCCAACCCCACCCTGGACCCAGAGTCCCTTTGCTGGGTTCCCAGGGCGCTGGCAGCCTGGCTGTGCTTGCCAGTACCTCAGCCAAGCCCACCCCCCCAAACCAGGGCAGGCGCCTGGCCCTCTAGCTCCCTCTTCTCTGCCGAGGCTGGCATGGTGCCCCAGACCCCAGAGAAGTCCTGACCTTTGGATGTGAAGACAGGGGTATACCCCACCTTACCCCTGACCCTGGCGCTGCTATCTCCACATGCTTCAGCATTCCTGCCAAACCACCCTATGTCCAGCTTTTCTGTCCTCTCTGGTCTGAATCAGCTTGGACTATGGGCACATCTTCCCTCCCTGAGCGCTTCTCGTCCAAAAAAGGAGTGAGTAATTACATTGCTATAAGCTGGAAATGCTTTTCAGCTGCTGAAATGGGAGCCAGAAGGTCCAGACTCCCACCCGGAGCTCACAGCTGCAGGCTGGGCTGCCTGCCAGGTGGCTGGCAGGAGGGCCAAGGCCCTAGGGTGTGGGGGCTCTGAGGGGCAAGGGGTCTAGCTGGTGCTCCTCTCCCATTCATCGCTCACCCAAGGTCAGACATTCAAACAGGACGGACAGATGGACAGATGGCTGGCTGGCTGGCTGGATATATGGGTAGATGAATATATGCGTAGATGGATAGGTAGGTTGATGAATGAGTGGGTGAATGGGTGAATGGAAGATGGATGGCTCTGTGGATTGGTGGATGGATGGATGGATGGATGGATGGGTAGGTGAGCAGATGAATGATGAGTGGATGGTTGGATGGATCAGTGAATGAATGGATAGGTGGATGGATGGATGAATAGATGGATGGATCAGTGGGTGGATGAATGGATGGATGAGTAGATACGTGTGTGGAGGGGTGAATGGATGGCTAAATGGAGTTAACAGGGCCTAGGAGGCAGTGGTCAGTGGGTGTCCTCTGATTTCCCTCTCTTGGATGTCAGGGGGAGGAACCCCAGTCCTCGATCGTTACCTGAGAGGTTCACGGAAGGTGTAAATCACGACCTTGCCTTTTTAATTTGGTGGGCTGTTCTATAAGTGGACATGTCCCGCCTAACCCAAAAGTCTACTCTGGTCTCTTCTTGCAAGAACTTGGAGATTAGGGCCACAACCTCTGCCCCATGATGTTGAAGATGATGGGAAGAAGAATGAGCCCACTCGGAAAGTCAAAGGCAGACTGCAATCCCCACCGGCAGAGGCCATCTCTGGCAATGCTCTGTCTGCCCACGGCAGTGGATTGAGTGGTGGACCCCAAAGGTCACATCATCTGTATGTGATTAAGCTGAAGATCTCTAGATGAGCTCATCCTGAATTAGGGTGGGCCAAGTCCTTATGGAGACTTTATAAGACTCAAAGGGGGAAAAGAACAGACTCAGAAGAGAAAGGCAAACTGGGGTGATGTGTCTGCAAGCCAAGAAGCACCAAGGCTGTCAGTAGCCACTCCAGGGAGCTCCATCCCTGATCTGAGAGCTCCAGCCCCACTGAAGGTAGATTTGCCACCCCAACACCCACCAGACCCTGGGCAGCATCAGCCCAACCAGTTGTATAGGGACAGGCAGTCTGCCTCTCACTTCCACTTAGCAAGGACCAGCACTGAAGCTGGATGCCTTTCTTGGTTTCTCCCAGGCCTCTTGAGCCTCAGCAGCCTCATCTGTATAACGGGGACATGACTGGCAGGAACCAAAGTCAGGCAGTTCCATTTGAGCCCAGCATCAGCAGTGACCCATGTGGTAGCCCCCACTCTCCACTGCCAGCTCCAGCAACCTCAAGGAGTGGGTCCTGAAGTGAGACTAGGGTAAGGGGCTGGGACCTCAACCCACCCTCTGGCCCAAGGGCCCCCTGACATTTTCTCAGCCTCATCACATCTGCTGGCTCTGGCTCTTACTTGCCAAGAGCCAAGTGGGACACAACCAGTGTCTCAGCTCATGCTGGGTGTCCAGCTCTATTCCCTGTCCCTCTGGCAAAGGTATAGCCACAGTGTCTGCTGGTCCCCATATGCCTTACCTCTTCTGTGTGCCCATCATGGAGTCCCTGGGCTCTGTCCGATCTAACAACTTGGGGAGGATTTTTCTGGGGCCACAGTGAATGTTGTGATCCTACTTATCATGGAGCCACCTGTGGCCCTGAGCTACAGCCCCTGATGCCACTGTTCATCTGTCCTGAGTGACCACAGGTAACTCACAAAGTCACATGGCCTGGCTGGCCCTATGTCCAGGCCTGGCTGAGCTCTTGTGCCTATGGACTGTGGGTGGGGGATCCTGCAGCATCAGGCCCACCAGCCCTGCCCTGGCTTCTTCCCAGGTAGGCCTCTGACATCAACCCAGGGCCTTGGGGTCTGGCCTGAGCTGGACCCTGCTGTGGGACTCTAATGGGCCCTCCTTCACCAAGGAATCCAGGGCTCCAGACACAGTGCTCAGAAGTGGCCTGAGGCGTGGGAACCTGCAGACCCCAGGAGCCCCTGTCTCCCTGAGACCAGCCCAGTTGTCCCACCCTCTGAGGTCATTTTCCACCCAGCCCACGCTGCTGGAAAGAGTGACCAGAATACCTCGCTGGGCCAGGCACTTTCTGGTCGCCAAGCCGGAGGGGAGCCCCAGGCGGGAGATGAGGTGGGGGAAGGCAGGAACCCGACCAGCTGCAATTTAAAATAGGAGGTGTAGCTGGCTGCTACCAGCGAGTGCTGTCAGGGACCTTGAACTTGAGGAGAGGCTTTGTTGGCCCATCTAGGCCAGGAGGAACCCCAGCCTGGAGCTGGCTCAGTCCAGGGACAGAGATGCCCTTAAGGGCAACCATGATGGGGCCTGTCGGGCTGAAATGAGAGATTTCCTGGCCAGTCCTAGCAGTAACCCTGATCCTCATCTGCGCCTGTGGTTCCCCATGAGGCCCCAGGATCACTCGTGATCTCCTGTGTTTTTCTGTGATCTCCTCTGATCCCTAATTTACACATGCAGAGCTCCTACCAACAAAGGCTGCAGGGTCCTGCCTCTGTGTGACCACGTGCGAACCTTAAAGCCCAGTTCAAGTGGGGTCTGCATAAAAGCCAGCCTAGGGGACAGGCCAGGGCAGGGTGGCCATACCAAATGCCTGCAGTGGAAGCTTCAGATGGCTGTACTACACTCTTGCCCAAACAGAAAGCCAAGGAGTGGGCAGGCAGCTCTCTCCAGGATCCCTAAAGAGCCCTTCCTCCCTGTGATGTCTGGTATTGTCAGCAATCCTGAGTCTTTGGCTTGTCCCTCCACAACCTCCACTTCAGCCTCCATTGTACAGTCTGTCCTCTTGTGTCACTGTGCTTCTATTTTCTTATCAAGACTTCTGTCACAAGACACAGATCCTACCCACTCCTGCATGAAGATTTTTCCTACATCCTTTTATGTTCTGAGGTCCTGGGGTCATAAGTCTGGGAAGACCCAGCACAACATCCCAGGAAATGCATGAGGCCTCAAGTCAAAACACCATGGTGATATTTAAAGGATGGGCAATTGTCACCCAAGCCTGGGTATGCAGGGGCCAAGGGGAGGCAGCCTTGGATCTCAGGTCAGGCAGAGGAGTTGGATGTACCAGATGGGCAGTGGGGCCACTGGGGGCTTTGGGGCAGCCTGGCAGGGCCACTTGGAGGTGGGCAGGAAAAGGGACAACCACCCAGGCCCTGCTAGTCCAATAGGAAGAGAAAGAGCCTGGGGACAAAGGATTTGGTGGGCAGCCAAAGTGCCTAGTGGAGACAAGTTTCCTCAGTCCTCCTGGCAGGTGTGGGCTTCCCAGTGAGGAAGGGGCTTTGAGGTCTCCAGAGGTCTAGAGAATGTGTTTGGGGCCTGGGGCTGCAACATCTGGTGGGCTGTGTAGACTTCCTTCCTGGGAATGAGACTCGCTCCTGGGGCTCAGTGAAAGCAGCTTGTGTCTGAAATGAGACTTGGAACCTGCCTCTGGGCTAGCATGGGGCAGCCTGGTTCCCTCCATGGTCTCTGGAGGAAGCCACACCTGCTTTCTCTCTGTGGACAGTTGGAGCTGTTTTTTTTGCTGGGTGGAGGTGGGGGTAGGGGCATTCTGCAAACTGACCATCCTGCCCTGACATGTACATATAAGACCAGGAAGCCTTAAAGCTGAAGTTGCTTAGCCGGCTACCTGCACGTGCTAGCTGTGGGCTGTCCCTGCTCTACTTGATGACCACTCACTTCATAGTCCAGAAACTGAGCCTTCCAGAAAGTTCTAAGATACTGTGCAGGAGCAGGCTGGCTACAAGGTATCCCCCATTTCCCATGACTCTGTCCCTTTCCTGACCCTGATGAGGGTCCCTTGAAGACCTGTGACATTAACCCCTGCTTGACCATCCATTGAGGAAGCCTTGTAGGGACAGTTGTGCATGAGAGGCCACTATGGGAAGTGCAGGTCCCTGGAGCCACTGGGCAGTCACTCTACTTCAGTCTCTGAAGGACTGGACTGACTTGGGACCCAGACCCACTGGCCATGTTCACTATGGCGCAGTGGCGGGACCTGCATGAGAACGCAGTCTCATCTAATGCCACCTGTAAATTCAGCCTGGGGAGATTGGAGATGGCCCGGGTATCACAGTTGGGACCTGTTTCTGCAGAAGTAGGTGACCTCAGGGCCTGGGCAGAGGCCGGCTCCCTGGATTTTTTGGTCCTCTGTAAAAAAAAATTACAATAACTAATATTATTACATTTAACAGTCAGTGTAACACTAGCTGCCACGAGGAATAAATCATGTGATTCATGTGACATAGTCTGACGGTGCCCATCCTGCATTTGCTCAGTGATAGAAGCCACTGTCCCTTTCGTCATCATCTTCATTCAGAACCCCCAGGAAAAAACAGCAAAGGAAAGAACTGTTCTGAGGAAGCAAAGATCTCTGAAGTAAATTTGCTTCTGTGTTCACTATAAACACTGTGTGTCTGAGGAGCAGCTCTAAACAGAAGATGCATCCTGAGTCCTAAACCATGTGTGTATGTTAAATTTCTTTGTAGCCACAGTAAAAACAAGGCAAAATGAAAGACATGAAATTCATTGCGATGTACATACACAGGGGTACCTCGGTTCACTGAACTTAATTCTTTCCACTATTCTGGTCACAAACTGAATTGGACGAGAACCAAATCAAATTCAATGGTTAGGTTCAGTGTTGATCCTGTGGGGAAATTTGATTCAATTCTCGTCCAGTTCATTTTGCAATCAGAATACATGTGCATATTTCCTGCATGCTGGATAAGTGCTCTACCACTGAGCTACTCCCTTAGCCCTTTTTACTTTGAGACAAGGTCTCAGTATGTAGCCCTGGTTGGCCTTGAACTTGTGATCTCCTTGCCTCAGCCTCCTGAATACCTGAGTCTTTATAATATTTTATTTAATCCAACATATTCCAAATATTATCATTCCAGCATACAATCAATATAAAATTATTGAGATGCTTTAAATTGTTAAAAAATCTTTGTTGGATATAATCCGCATACCCTACGTTCAACCCGTAATTTATAGTGCACACACCATAGTTTTCCATGCACTCCCTAAGTCCTGTGACATCTCCACAGGCAACTTTTGAATGTTTCCGTGCAGCAAAGAGAAGCTGGGTGCCTGAAGTGGGTGCCCCATCCCTGTGTTCTCAGTCTGCCCTGTGCATGGGTCACAGTCTGTCTTCTGTCTGGCTTCTCTCCCTGAGCTCACACTTCCCAGCCTGTGTGGCATCAACACTTCATCTTATTGCACGGCTTTATCATATCCCACCCTGTGGGTCTACCTTATTGCACTCTTTTGCATTTGGGCAGTTCATGGACACGCAGACCCTGGAATTTCCAGGCTGATGCAGGACACAGGGTGCTAACATGGCCCACAAGGCACTTTGGGAAGAGAGGATTTAAACCTGGAGGCCAGGAGATGCCTGCTGCCCTGTTGCAGGTTATAGATGCCTTCCATGATGACTTTTCCATCCAGGGTCACAGGTCACAGGTCACAGAAGAGCTGATGATGCTATGAGGAGGTGAGAGGAGTTGGCACCTGGCCCACAGCCCTCCAGTAAACACTCTGGTGGTAAATAGGGCCAGAGGACAGGCCTGGTGGCCACAGCCTAACAACATACTCTGATCCTGGTCGTCAGAGGCAGAGCAGACGGTTGTGCTGGGGGCACAGGGGCCTAGTACCCCATACCCTGTCTCTCTGGAAAGGCCCTTCCCAAACCCATGGGACCTTTTTGGGTAGATGCTGAGGTGTCTAGCTGTAACCTGTACCAGGTCTCTCCAGGAAGCAACAACCAGCAGTCCTGCCCTGAGAGTCCAGGCACTTGTCCCTAGCTCTGTGTACATCTCTACCTGCCCTGATGTGGTAGGTCAGGCCTTCTGGGCACCCTGAGTCACCCAGGGAACCCTGCCAGATGGGTCCGGGCAGGGGGGCCTTGTTGGCTCTCAATGGAGGCAAAGGAAGGAAGGTCTTGCAGAGAACCTATGGCCACTGGCCAAGTGGGTTCCAAGGGAGTTTTCCAGGCAAATCAGGAAGTGGAAACTGCTCTTGGACCCAGCCCCCTAAGGCCATCACACTGACACTGAGGCTCAGCTCCCCACTTAGCTCCTGAGAAAGAGACCAGGGTACACTTTGCTGAAGCTGAGCCCCCCAACCTAATGGACTCAGAGCTAGTGGTACCTGAGACAATGTCCTAACTATCCACTGCAGCTACCCTTGGACACTGGACAAGCTCTTACCCCTACCCAGCTCTGAGAGGCTGGGAACAGTATAGAAGGGGTTAGTGATATGGGAGGGGGGTCCTGTGCTTCTGGGCCTCAGATTCCCAGGGGCTGCAAAGACCCCGGTCCACTAGGGGGATGGGAAGCAGTGATCAGCAAACTCCGAGGAGATCAAGGGCCCATTGAGGTGGCCCAAACCTCTAAGACTCAAATTCCAGGATGGCCAGGAAAGTTTGGGCTGCTCAATCCTGATGGGAAGGGCTTGGAGGACACCAGAGTCCCCCATCCACTCTGACTATGCTCAGGGTCCCAGTCGCTGATGAGCAGACTCTCTTTGTCTTCCCTGTGTCTGGCATCACAGCCAGCCCAAGGCAGAACTCACGCCACCTGGACACCAGTGCCCTCTGTCCCCGCTGCTCCTCCCCAGCAGCCTGGCTGTCACTCAGAGCCGCCTCCTGATGAACACAGCATTCCAGCCAGGAAAGCCCCACTCTCTCCTTGGCTGGAGAATTCACTCTAAAGCAGAAGTTTGCTCAGATACCTTGAAAGCCCCAGCCAGGTCACAATGGGGTGAGGCCCCTAAGGCCCTGGGCAGGAGCCATGGGAGGAAATTAGGGAAGCCCCAACACACCTTTTAGGGTGGGAAGGGTTTTCTTTCTGGGCGTGGAGATACCAGATCTGCATGAGCAAGACTGGAGGAGATGGTGACCCTAAGCAGATCACTTCCGTCCTGAAGTCAGGTTCTCACCCTGACCCAGCTGTGAACCCTCAGGCTGAGTGGCATCTCTTTCCCCATGTAGGGCAGTGTCTGCTGGGCCAGTGGTCACCCCTGACCCCTTCCTGATGGCTGCCTGTTGGAGAGGGCTCCTGGCTGCTGTCACTTCCTGGAATGGATGGGGCTGGTGCCTGTGTGCCCTCACCTCAGTTAGGCTCTGTCTGTCCTTACACAGTAAGGGGACAAATGGATGCCCACACAGGCCTAATAGTGCTGTTCCTCCCAGGGCCACCCCAGGGTCAAGAGGAGCCAGGAGAAATGAGTTCACACTCATCCTCACATCTACTTCTCCTCTTCTACCTTCTCTCTCAGCCCCCAGGGTGTCATAGGCCCTGTTCCTGCTAGCTTTGAGTGGTTGCCTGGAGGTGGTAGGAGGGAGAGGGGACACCCACACACCCCAAGTGAGGTGAGTCTCTCATCAGCTCCAGAGTCCCTGGACATGTGGAAAGAGCAGAGAACAGGACAAGGTTGCTCCAGGTTCTCCAGAGTCCCTTCACTGTTAGACCCCTTCTGTGGGCCCCCAGGGGACCCGCCCCATCCCTGGGATACTCTTCTGCTCCTGTCCCTCATCCTTCTCCCTGTGTCTGTCCTCCTCTGAAAAACACCCTTCCAAGCACTGTGCCTTGGGGGAGATCCCCTTGGCCTGCCTCAGAGCCACTCACCAATTTGTACCCTTGGCCAAACACACACCCTAGTCACACAGTCTGCAATGTGCAACCAGAGAAGAGCTGTGGGTAACACAGAAAGTTCACTTGAATCAGGCACAGTGGCACCTACCTATAATCCCAGCACTCTGGGAGGCTGAGGCAGAAAGATTGAAAATTCAAGCCTATCCTGGGCAACTTAGTGACTTAGAGAGACCTTGTCTCAGAATAAAAAATAGAAAGGGCTGGGATATAGCACAGTGTGAAGGCCTTGGGTTCAATCCCCTGTACTACAAAAAGAAAAGAAGGGAGGGAGATAGAGAGAGAGCGAAGAGAGAGAGAGAGGAGAAGAAGAAAGCAAGCAAGCAAGCAAGCAAGCAAGCAAGCAGGGAGGCAGGCAAGCAAGCGCCCTTGAACTCACTGGTATTTACTCAGTTTGCCACTCTGGTGCTCAAGGACACAAAGGAGAGGAGTGAGAGCCAGAGATGCAAAGACGCTGGTGCCCTTCCCAGGAGTAGCTCTAAGCCCTGGCTGAGGAAGGTCATGGCTACATGGGTTCAGGGACGTGGACTGGAGTGAGTCTGCACCCTGTCCCACAGATCCATGCCTTGTCCAAAAGGGAAGTTGCCACAGGGCATCTGAGGACAGCTGCTTTGCCCCCTTACTGGTGTCTCCTTGCTGATATCTGCACTGTGGAGCACTAGGAAGCTGCGAAGGCAGCATGCAGAGGCATAGCATCAGTTCCACCATGGCCTGGTGGGCCTCCACGCCTGGAGACAGGGACCCCCAAGGACACACCCCTTATAGTGTATGTCAGCTCTTCTGCCCAAGGGCTCAGCTCACAGGCCCTGAGTTGTGTCTGGGATAAATCTGGCTCCTCCAGATACCAGCAAAACAGCCTTGGGTGTCTCAGCAGTCCAACAAAGAATGAGACATCCCAGACACCCCAAAAATGCTCTTAGAAGGAAATGCAGAGCTGAGCTCATAGGCTGCAGCACAGCAAGCTGGAAAGGTGAGATCTTGGCACTGAGGCCTGCAGGGACCTCGGTCTCTGGCCACATATCCTGGCAGTACTCAGATGACTTTGCCTCTGGCTGAAGTATGAACTGGAAGGCTCCTGGCCTGGGGGAAACAGGAGCAAGATCGGGGAACACCCATGGGCTGCCTTCCACTGATGGCCTGAGATGTCAGCCCAGGGCCCAGCCTATAGCTACTCTGAGCAGTGATCCTTGCTCCACAGTCACCTCTGCCCTCAGGGAGCTCTTGCCTGCCCACTGATTGTGGCCGACTTAGTCCCATACTAATTAGATTTCTGCACTGGTGATGAAAGGGCTCCTTGCATGGCAGTCTGTTGGTCAGCCCAGCCCCTGGTTGCTCTGCACAGGATTTTAATTGTTACCAAATTAATCCTCAGAATCAAGTGAGCTCAGTGGAGATAAGCTGGGAGAACAGGGCGTGCCCCAGTTGTCCTGTTTCAAGCTGGCTGCCCGCTCCACTGGGTGACTGGGGTGACTGCCTCGGACGTGACACCATCACCCAGCAATGTCCAATGCACTTTCCCGTTCTGCCGCCTCTGAGGCCAGCCAGGCTGCTGGCTCATGGGGAAGTTTTCCTTTCGTTTGCTCTTGGCTCAATTTCCTCCTTAATCCCATTTTCACCAGTTTCTATCCAATTTAAGACAGCTTCTGTAAGTCAGAAGTAATTACCCTGTGTGCGTCTACCCATGGCCTTTCCACTTACCACTCCTGGGGCCTGGAGCCTGACTCAGAAAAGAGGAACTTGGAGGGCAGATAGGAGAAGGGGAAGACACCCCCACTCCATGCGGGGCTTTGGGCTGTCACTTGCTTACCAAGGAGCCCCCACAAACTGAAGGGAGTAAAGTTCTCACCTGGCACCCTGAAGGATCAGCCTCCCCTACCAGGGACTCCTCCCTGGCGCCCTTGGCCTCCTGGGCTCCCCAGAACCTGCTCCCATGTCTGCAACAATGTCCATGCTACATCCTGCTCACCAAGGACCTTGAAAAACATGTTCAGTACAGTTAGACAAAAGAAAAGAAAGATATAAAAAACATAGGTGAAAAAAGAAGAAACAGTTAAACTTAGCATTGCCCAAATTGAAGATTTTGTGTTACAAAGGATGTAAATAGAAAAGGAGAAAAGGGATCAGGATGCAGAATACATAAAGAGCCCTTACAACTCAACAGTAGAGGGCAAATCACCTAACTAAAAATAGGCAAAGTATCCAAATACATATTTGTCCAAAGTTGTACAAATATCAAACAAGTTAATGATAAGATGCCAAAGTCAGTAATCACTAGGAAAATGCACCTTGAAATCACAAATGACAAACCGTTGCATGCCCATCCGGATGGCTATTACTAAAAACAACCAAAGGACCTGGGTGTGTTGGTCCATGCCTGTAATCCCAGCACTCTGAGAAGCTGATGGAGGAGGGTCACAAATTCAAGCCCATCCTGGGCAACTTAGTGACCTAGCACATCCCTTTCTCAAAAAAAAGGACGGGGGGGTGCGCAGTGCTGGGGATGTAGTTCAGTGCAAAAACCCTGGGTTCAATCCCCAGTACCAGAAAACAAAACAACACAAAACTCAGAAAGTAAGTGCAAAGGCGTAGAGAAATTAGAACACTCGTGCACTACTGGCGGGAATGTAAAACAGTGCAGCCAATTTGGAAAAGAGTTTGGCATTTCCTCAGGAGCTTAATGTAGAATTACTACATGATCTGGCACCGCCCTTCCTATGTACATGCCCAACATAACTGAATATATATTCACACAAAACCTGGTCTGTTCATGTTCACAAATTATCCACAATAGTCCTCCAAAGTGGAAACCCTATAATACATCCACACTGGTGGGGTGGTTGGTCATTGCCGGGCAGTGAATAGATGACTGTAGCCTAGTCGCAGAGAAGGCTTCAAAGAGAAATGAGAAGGCAGCCAGAACAACCTCAAGTGCAGGGGACAGTATCACATACCTGAGGCCTCAAGAGGCCTCAGCCCACAACCCACCTGGTCACCGCCTGGATGGAGGACAGTAGAGTTGGAAAGCATAGCCTTGGGTGGGGCTGACCAGGAGGACTAAGCCCTGAGGGTGGAATTGGGCAAGGTGGAGCAGCCCTGTATTGTATTTTAAACAGAGGACAACCAGGACACTTCTAGGGAGAGCCTTGAGGGCCAGATGGGAGCTGCTCCAGGAAGAAAGGGATGTCCCCCATCTCTTTCACCAGGCTACCTGCTCCACATATGTGTCTAGCAGAGTCCAGTGCTGGCAGGGGGGCACCTCTAGGGATCTGGGATGTGAAGGGACTCTTGGTGTCCCCTTCTGTCCTACTCTGGGCCGCAGAGGCCACTGTCCTCCATTCCCCCAGGCCCAGGCCTACTGAGCTGTCCAGCTGTGCTGAGCAGACTTGGGGGATGGGCAGTGTCTGGCCACAGAGTGGGCCTGGCCCCAATAAACATAGCCTCCCAGAGGGAGCTGCCTCCAGCCAAGACGCTGTGTCTCCATTGTTGGGGCTGTGGGTGGGTCACATTCTCACCAAGCTCAATGAACTCTCCAGAAACTCTTGGCTCCTGCCTTGGTCATGCTCTGTCCATGTGATGGGACACAGTGCCCAGCAAAATGTGCACCCCTGTCACAAGTCACTTCCCTCATCCGGTCTCTGGGGTTCTGCTGTCTGGCACACCTGTACCTGCTTCCCTGTGAGCCTCTTCTAGGCTATCCTGCTCCCCTGAGCAGCAGCAAACTCATGGGGCTCTGAGGACATGGCTTTCAGGAGCCCATTGCCTGGGCAGGTCTCAAGAGTACTAGAACTATCTGGTCTTTTCCCAGTGGGCAGACCAAGGCTGTGAGCCCAGGAGCCATGCGCTACCTCCGCTTGGGCCTGGGACCCTTCCCATCCCCTACCCTGTGACCCATTTCCACCCAGCCACAGTTGGGAGGCATCTGGGGAGACCCGGGGGCAGGACCAACCTGTGGACCCCTTGCTAGCTTGTGCCGGGAATGGGACACAGCACTGTTTCCCCAACACAGCCTGGGAGACTGCGGGAGTGCCAAGTCCTGCAGCAGGGCCGGGTTGGCCAGACAGACAGACTCATGGCCATCTCATGGGGTTAGTGTGTGGAGGTAACCCTCCACTGTCCAGGAGCCTCTGGGTCAGCATAGACGGAGTCCCCTTCACAGATGGGGAAATTGAGGCACAGAAGAATGGGGGTGGACAGCTCAGATGCCCCAAATGCCTCACCACTCAGCATCTGGGGCTGAAATCAGGAAGAGGTGGAGAAGAGATCCAGAAACCTACAGGGCCAGCTGCTGCAGGGTGGGAGCATCTGGGCTCCAGATCCCTTCCACACCTCATCTGAGCAGGGAGGCAGCTGTGCTTGCTGAGCTGTAAGTCAGGGCTGCTCAGTGGCCACCAGGCCTGGAGGGATCCCAGGAACCCCACTCATTTCTGCCTGTATGTCGAGATGTAAGACCCCCTTGCATGAAGCCCAGCACTGGTGTGTCCCCAGACCTAACCTCTTCAACCTCCCCTAGCTCAGCCAGAGACCACTTGATCTCCTGTATGCTGGGTTGGGGTCCCCTGAACCAAGCCCACTCACTGTCTCTCCCGCCAGAGCCCTGTGGGCTACAGTTGAGGAAACTGAGGAGAAACAGAGGGAGGGGACAGGCTCACACCCAGGTCGGGTGGTGTGCATACGTGTGCTCTGTGCCCAGGTCTGAGCTGTGGGTGTCTGTGGGTTTTCAACCCCCTCATTGGCCTGTCCCCTTGCCCTTCAGGCCCTTTACTGGCCCATGGCACTTCCACTGCCTGAGGCCCAGGTGACTCCACTCCCTGCTGGGACCAGCCTCCCCTTGAGCTGCTCTCCCCGAGTTCAGCACTGATGACCACTGCAGCCCTCATCTGGTTGCTGGATCTCCAACCCCTCAGGCTGCGGAACTTGGCAGGTCCTGGCTCGGCTAGGATTCCTGTGTAGACCTTGGCCCCCACCATTCAGTCAGTGCACCTTATGCGATGTGTGACAGCAAGGAGGGTGCACTGTGTGGGGAGTAGCTCAGGAGAGGCTGGGGGCCATGGCTGGACACCACGGGATGGAACGCCAACCACCCATCTGAGACAACCAGGATACCGCTGAACTTCTGGGGCCACAAGCCCAGAACAGTCCCTCGAGGATCTGTAACAACACTGGTGGCCTCCCCAGTCGCCTGGAACAGAGCAGCTGTTCAGCTATCAAATCACTTTGGGAAAGGCTGGCTGGCAGTGCCGGGTAATCTGTGCCTTCCTGGGGACATGATGCCCATGGGAGCCCTATAACCCAGTGTTCCAGCTGATTTTACCATCAACCCCCTTTATCCCAGTACAACACCTACAGTGGCCTCATTGCCAGGGTCAGGTCTACCAGGTGCCTTTAGCTCCATCACCATGCCATTAGCTTCATTGCCTAATGGAGGGACCTCTACTAGCAAGAAGACCCCACAATGAAGCACCTCCTTTGAAAATAGACTTGAAATTTGAATGTTGACTGCTTTAGAGCAGAATGCTGACCAGGTGGCCCTGGTCCAGCAAGGCTACACTATTGGGAATGCCCACCCCAAGTGTACCCCTCACCTGGCCTGGTGCAGATGGTTGTGAACACTGGCAGTGTTATCTTTCGGCACTTGCTACATGCGTTGTCGTGTGCTGCTAGCTGAAGGACTTGAGTCAGAGAACAGGGTTTTGTCTCTGTCACCTGGAGCTGTGACCTTGTCAAGGAAAGTGACCAACAGATAAAAGAATCTCCAGGCTCACAGCCCAAGAGAGGAAGGGGCTTCTGACACCCAGTCTGGCCACGCACTGAGTGAATGTCCTTCACAGCCCTCCCCACTGGTCACCACCTGTGGCTAATGTCCTGCCCCGGAAGAATTGGGTAGGCCTGACCAATGTGAGGCCAGAGAAAGCTTGAGAGTATGATGTGCCAGATGACAGAGGAGGAGTCTGGAGTGATGCTGCCATGGCTAAGGGTCATCAGGATCCCCAGACACCATGGGAAATCAGTGCAGCCCAAGGGTGCTGTGACCAAGCCCCACACACAGGGCCTAAAATGAAGGAATTGGACTATCTCCCAGTGCTGCAGGCTGGAGCCAAAGTCAAGACGTGGGCAGGGCTGATGCTCCCTCTGGGGGGCCCAGGAGAAGTCCCCTGCCTATTCCAGCTCCTGGGCTCTTGGCATTCATGGCTTCTGGCACCCAGGTCTCTGCCCCAGGCCCAGCATGTCTACTAGTCACATGGACACACAGCTGGCTGCCCTGTGGGGACCACTTTGGCCTTGGGCAGTTTTAAACAGAACCGGCAGCCTGTGAGGTAGGAGTGCATGTCATCTGCACTCCAGTGTGCTCCCCTCACCACCCCAGCCACTGCTGACAGCCGCTCACCCTTGAGTCTCAGGCACTTTCACTGGACGTTGTCTGTGGTTTTTCCTCTGTCTGAGGTCCTGTGGTGCCCTGCCCCCTCTCCCCAGCAGAGCCCAGGATGAACCCCACCTGTCAGAAGGGGTGTTGTCTCACCTAGAGGAGTGGTGACAAGCCAGCCTTGCTCACCAGTAACTATGCCTGGCTCAGTGGCTGACCAAGAAAGAGCCATGTAGACTGTAGCCAGCCAGCACCCGAAGCAGGACCAGGGGCATCTGGACTCCCCACCCAGCCATTTCCTTCTTTACACCCACCCCTCAAGGCAACATCCTGCCCCTGAGGGTGTCCCCAACAGGCCCCTCCCTGACATTCTGGAGGCCCAGGTGGGAGGATCTAGGGGACTCTGGGGCCTGCAGAAACCTGGAGTCAGGCTGCTGGAGTTAGAAGGATAGTCATCACTCCTAGCTGCTTGCACTGGGACACTGGGGTTGTCTCTGGGCTGGGCAGGGCTGCTGCAGCTCCAGGAACATCCATCCTTGGGGCACCCATCCCCTCCTCCCTGTGCTGGATGCTGAGAGCTATTTCAGGCGCCTGGTGGAAACTTGATCCATCTGGCCAGACTGAGGTGTGGCCGCTGCTCACTACCTCCTTGCCAGGGTGACTCACACCTGCCATGAGCAGAGGTGGCCTCTGAGGACCCTGTTCTTTGCCCTGATGGCCAGGGGCCCCCTCCCTGTTCTCAGTGGAGAGGAGTTGAGGAACACCTAGCTGAGACATGTTTTCCCAGGCTCCAAGTAATTAGCTCTGTGCAGCTGTACCCCAAGAGGTGTGAGGACCCCCGGGAGGGTTCTTTGGGAAGTTAGTTTGGCAGGTTGGCCACTGGGGTCTGTTCTTCCCTCTGCCAAGGCCTGGCCTCCTGCCTTGGACACCAAGACCTGGAAGAGAGAAACTAGACTTCAGCTGACACCACAGTAGTGCTTCTGTCCCCCAGAGGTCCCTCCCCCTCAGCCCACCTGGGCCAGGGTCTGTACACTCCCACATCAGCCGGCAAGTGAGCAAAGAGCCTGGGGAGTTCTGAGGTGGCCACCACTGAGGTCTGGAATGTGGGATAGCCTTGGGTGGCAGTTTCTGCGTGGACAGAGCAGGAGTGACACTTGCCTTCTATTCAGAACATGGTCAAAGTAGGAACAGCAGACACGGAGGCTGGACAAGGGTGGCTGCCACACCACAAGGGACAAGACCCAGGACTAGTCAAGGCCCTCCATTCCTAGATGGGGAGGGGTCACCTCAGGGGTCCCAGTTCAAGCCCTCTGCAGGCACCTCAGGAAACTGCAGGCAAGGGGACGCTGCTCTTTTATTCCAAATGCCACCCATATGCCAGGCCTAATGTAGCACATACCCTTGATCCCTTTTAGGAAAAAAAGAATGCAGTTTGATATCAGCATTTATTTAATTTTCAGGGATCAAGAATTACTGTATTTTGTAAATGGAAATACCACTACTAAAAACAGAATGCTATAAATAGAATATCTTTTATTTTCAAAGATTATCAATACACTAGAGTGATTTGAAAATAATAACAAAAGAGAAAGATTTTGTGACAAACTTTGGGGCTAAGGTTAGGACTGTAAATTATCTTGGGGTAAACACTGTAGCCACAACCTCTACAGGCAAGTATTCTCAGAGCAAAAGTGAAATGGGCTAAGCAAGACTTCAAACCCAAGTGAAGAGCCATCCATCTGGGAAAGCAGCTGAGAATCAACACTAGGGAGGAGGCAGATTAGGGCCCCCACAGCAGAAGTGAGCTGGGATCCCCAGTGTCCCACTCTCCTTCCCTACACTGGCTTCCAAAAACCCAGATCAACAGAAAATTAAGGAAATGAAATTATCACTGCCTCTTTAAGTAAAAAATTCCTTAAAACATTTTGATTGACTGGGAAGTGTTACCAGTGGCTTTCTATGAGAACTTGGGTCCCAGTGTCCACAGCTGCCTTTGCTCACACAAAGCCCTGAAGCTTCGCGTATGCAGGAGCCTCCCCATCTCCAGCATGCAGGGAGCGTTTCTGCCTGAAACCCTTCCAGTTGTCAAGATCCTGCTGCACAGATTAAGGTTGTAAATCCAGGGGTGGATTTGTTTACCCTATCATCTTGAGACAGCAGCGTGCTGTGGGGGTCTCACACTCAGATGTGTTTAACAACGTTTTGCAGGGTGCTCTTTCTGCAGCTGGGGACACTTGCCTGCCACTCGAGCTGCAAGGTGGCCTCATTCGTGCCTCTCTCATAGAACCACAGGGCAAATCCATTCATTCACTCACTCACCTGCTCATTCATTCACTCATATACCTCTACTTCCTTCTCTAGCCAGGATAGCTGCTGCTACACACCACAGCAGGGCAGGCCACAGTGAGAGGAAAGCCATGCACCACAGTCAGTTGTGTTGCCCCACATGTAAAGGAGGGTGGCTGAAGGAAGAGAGAGGAACCAGAGACAGTTTTTACCCTCCAAGCTTTAAATGCCAACCCAGGCCACAGGAAGTGAGTCCCCTGTCATGGGAGTTAAGCAAAAAGATGCTGTTGGACTGAGGATACAAGACAGCGAGTCGGCTGGGCCTGTGTAGTCTATCTCTCCCTCTGTGGGGTGAGTCTACACCATGGGAAGGGGCCAATTATTGTTTTTCTAAAATGCATGGGTGTGGAAGGAGGTGTTGGCTGCAGCCTGGGAACTGAGAACTTGAGATTGTGAGGCGCTGGCCACAGCCCACCATCCATCCTCGTGGGTCTATAGGCCTCTGATAGTTTGGGCCTGGATGACCATCCCCTAAAGAGAAGGCCCCTCCCCAGATAACCTCTGGAGGAGCAAGGCCTGGGAGCCCCAGGGCCCCAGGGAATAAGAAGACAGCAAATGGTCCTCCCTGGGGAGTCAGCATCCAAGTGGACAGATGTTGACCAAACTGAATCTTAATTAAAATAAGTTAGGCAAATTCTCCCCTACTTGGTTTTGGTAAAGCAAAAGAATTGGCTTACGGTGTGGGATGGGTGAGCTAGGGAATATGCCCCATCTCTGCCTAGCCTGAGTATCCTGGTGGACTAGGCTCCAGGGCCTCTACCAGCAGCCCTTGCCAGTAGCTTAAACTCCTCTAGCCATGGAGGCCAGTGCCATGTCTCTCTGAATCAATACTGATCTGGCCTGGAAGCAGGGTCTGTATGGCTCACACTCACCTGCCACACTCTGACAGGGACTGTTTGCGTGGTGCTGGGAGTCATCTGACTCCACACAAGAAGTTTGCACACACTTTGAGAAATACGGCAGATTTTTTTTTTTTTTAAATCACAAAACATTCCATAATGGCTTCTGGAGAGGGAAAAAACCCTCAGGATTAAAACCTATCAAGAAAGTGAAGTTCATCTGATGCCTGCCATGCAGAGGGGCGGGGCAGAGCCAGGTAGAACTTTCTGGGCAGTGTCTCTACCACAGCTGCTTCCTGCAGTGACAACTTCCTCAGGATGCCTATTCCAGGTTTGATGTGGGTGTGGATAGGGTGATGACAGTGAATGAACCAGGGGGCAAAGAAGGCTCTGGAACCCCCAGTGGCCAAGGGGCTGTTTAGATCACCACGCCCTCTGCCTGTAGTGCTTTAGTGGCTTCTGCATGCTTGCTGGGATCACTGTGACAGAGTCAGACAGCACTCCCATTCATTCCCTCATGGTTCTGAGGGCAAAGGTCTTCAAGTAGGATATTACAGCCTTCCTCTTGGGCATGAGATGCCACCTGCTCCCTGTGTCCTTACATGGTTGTCCCTCTGTGTGTGTTTCTGCCTGGCCTCCTCTGCCTGTGAGAACCCCAGTCCTCTTGGACTAGGGCCCTACCCTGTGCCTTGTTTTACCTCACTCACCTCTTCTAAGCCCATCTCCAAGTACAGTCACGTTCTGAGGTCCTAGGGGCTGGACTTCATCATGTGACTCTGTGGGACACAGTTCAGCCCATGACAGTGACACCCATAATGGTGACAATGGTAATCCCCCTCTGAAACTTCAAGCCTGCAGTCTACAAACCTCTCTACACCTGTCACAGCCCTTCCAACCCACACAGGGAACATGGCTCGCTGCTGTCCAGGGTTCCTGGACCTCTTGCCCATGGAGGAACAGCAGGTGGTAGAGAGGTGCCTGAATCTGTGGCTTTTTAACAACTCCCCCATCTCAACTTCCTGGGGCAGTGCCTGGGCTGAGCACAATGCCTCCCTGAGCTTCAGTTTCCCTATCTGTGTAATGGGTGTAACCGGAGTCCTCACTTTGAGGTCAGGTGCATTAGAGCTATGGGTATGTCCAGATAGGGTTAGCCTTCTTTATATGTTGACAGTTCTTAGGAGCAGCTACATCACAGATCAGAAAACCACATATGAGGAGAAAAGACCAACCTACCACTTGGGAAGTGGTCACTGTGGGGCCTTTCAGAGTCTCTGCATCCTCCTGGCACCTTGAGCCACTGCCCATCGTGTTGCCTGACTCTGCAACTTCCTGGAGCCCTGGCTACCTTGAGATCTGCCTGCTTTTGGAGAAGAGACAGAGCCTCTGCCCCAAGTCAGCAAGCTGCCCACTAACAAGGCCTGACAGCCATCAGGACATTATGCAGTGTGCTTTCTGACTTTTCCTTACTTAGCATCCTGGTGCTGCTGTTCCAGTGTACAGGGCACAGGGCTCTGGGAGTTTCCCAGGAAGGCCCAACAGGGCAGTGTGAGTAGTCCCTCTGAACTCCAGAGAGCCTACTTGGGCTTCACACACTGGTGCATGCTCAGTACTAGGAGTGGGAGTGGCACAATACTTGTGCAGGGGTGCGGGTCAAGTGGATGGCCATGACTGGGACTCCAGATCTAGTGACAGGTCAACCTTCTGAACCGAGGTCCTTGGCCCCCTGGACAGGTCCACTACCTCAGGTTCCCAGGGTATTCCCCAGGCAACTGTTCACCTGATTCCCACCCCTGGCCACTGCAGCACCCACTACTGGCCCTAGGAAACCAGAGACACCTTGCCCACCTTGACCCGGATTCCACCCAGCTGGGCACCTGAGGGTTTTCCAGACATGAACCTCCCCATTTTCCCCAGCACCCCCGACTCCCCCACCAGTGCCCCACATCCTCCCTGCACCAGCCCAGGCCAACTCCCGCCCTTCTTGCCTGTCTGCTTTGGGGAAAGGCCAGATTTCTTCTCTGTGACCTGGAGGCTAGGGTCTAGGAGGTCACCCCAGAACTGTGGGGCTTCTGTCACACTGAGGTGAGATTCTGGTCACATCACAGCCGCCTTCTTGAAGTGGACAGTTCAGTGGCATTTCCTGTGTTTACAATGTTGTGTGGCCACCACCTCCCGCTACTTTCAGAACCGTCTCATCACCGAGAAGGGGAGCTTGTGTTCATAAAGTGTCCCTGCCCAGCCCCTGGGGAGCGTGATCCACTTGAGTTGATCCGGCCTGGAGTTTGCACGCTGTGGAACCATACAGTGCTGTCTTCCTGCAGCTGCTCCTTGCTCTCAGTGTGTCCCCAAGGTTCAACAGTGTGCAGCCATTCCTTCCTTCTTGTGGCTGAGCAATATACCCAAGTGTTTGTCCATTCATCTGTTGAGGGTTATTTTGGTTGTCTGCAGTTGGGGCTCCTGTGACAAGTCAAGGACAGGTAGGTGTTAATTGAATGCTCAGTTCAGTTTTTGTTTTCCTTTTGGTACTGGGGATTGAACCCAGAAAATGCAGAGCTATAGCTCAAGTTCTTAACATTTTTTTGAGATAGGGTCTTGGTATGTTGCCCAGGTTGGCCTCAAACTCAAGATATTTCTGCTTCATCCTCCCTAGTAGTTGGGATCACAGGTACATCTGGCTTCATTTTCACTTCTTTCAAATTTATAACCCAAGGTGGATTGATATGCTCACCTGGTGGCTCTAGATTTCCCATTCTGGTTGTCTGAGTCAGCACCACAAATCAGATTTGGGCTCTTTCCCTCCAGGAACACGGCAGTCTTGTGGAGCCCTGAGAAGGGAGAATGGCATGGTTTCCCCTCTTACCCCTGTGTCCTCACTCACCCAGATTCACTCCCTAAAACGTTGCAAGGGATAGAGCCCCTGGGAAAGCAGGGGATGCTCAGCCACACCATTCACTATGAAGTTTCTTCCTGAAGCTCGAGGTCCTACTGGGCTAAGAAGGCAGCAGAGGCTCTGTCCTAGGGCAAGAATTGGACTGAGCCCTCCTTGGCAGCACATGCCCTCGGTGCAGCCTGCTTGTCCCCCAAACACATGTGTTTGTAAGCACTTCCTAACATGGAGGCCCATGTATCTCCCACCTCATACCCCATGGTGTTTCCCAGAGGCACTAGAACTGAGGACTTTATGCCTTGACAGTTTGGGTGCTGCTGATCTTGAACAGCACAGGTGCGGGAAGCTGGAATCCTGGGGGCCTTTCCCTTTCCACAACCCCAGGTTCCATTGGGGTCAAGGTAGTCTCACCTACTCCAGGAGTCTTGTCCATGGGGAAGGGATATCCCACCCAGCTGGGTCCCAACTCCAGTCTGCTGTCCCTAATTCAGATTCCAACTGACTTTCCCACTGGCAATGGGGAAAATCAAGTCTTCCCAGGTGGAGATGGCATCTGTCCAAATGAGCTCTTTGAGTCTGGGTTAAAACCCCTTGGGAAACTCCAAGAAGGAAAATATGGTTTTGATTTTCCAGAGGAGCCTGGGATCCCTGAGTTTAACTCCTAAGGCCTGAGAGGCAGACTTGGTAGGTCCATCAGCAGGGACCTAGGGTCAGGGCACTGGTACTTGGGGCCTGGTTCTACAGTTGAAGGCGTTTCCACCCCTCGGCCCCATCCATCGACTGATAAGAACCAGTCTTCGGGGCCCAGAGGAGCAGCTGGTCAAGGTCACTAAGGAATTCGGATGGGGAAGGAATTCACCCCAAATTCAGGATGCTTCCAGGATCAGGGAGGCACTGCTCTGAGCCATCTACCCTAAGTGAAGATGGGGACATGCTTGGCCATGATGTCCTTCCAACACCTGGATGAAGGGGATGCTGTGCTTGACTAAAATGCCGGGTCCAGTCCATTCATACTCACCATCCACCCAGGTGCAGTCCTCAGTTCTGACTTGTTGCTTTGGGCTGCTTCCCAGCTAGCAGTGGTCCCCTGGAACCCGTCTTTCCCAGAGCTCCCAGGTCCACAAAGTTACCCACTTTCTTCTTGGACCCTGCAAATTTGCCATCACTGAATAGGAGGAATTTAGCAGAAGAGAATCTGCTAGAGTTGAAGATCTAAGCCCTGCCCTGGCCCCCACAGTGTCTGCCCTCCGCACCCCACCTGGAGGCCCTGGAGGACCTTCCCAGTGGGCCATAGGCTCCTCAATTTCTGTGTTCTCCCATCCTGCAACAACCCCCAGGCAGGGTCCTTGGGTGCACAAGCAAACCCAGTATAAGCCATTCCCTGGCATGCCCAAGGGAGCTCTCCAGCAGGACCCCAGCAGCTGGGTCCTCTGTCCACCTAACATTTTAACACTGGAATCTGGTTCTTTCTCCCTGGGCATTTGGAGTGGGGGCTGGGGGTGCATTCTGCAGACTTCAGCTTTAAGGATTCAGAATGAAGTATTCAGCAGGGTACTGGGGAGAGACCAGGGGGCCTTCATGTAAATGAGCTTAGTTCAGGCTGTTTTGCAACCAGCAGGCACAGCAGCATCAGGCAGGGAGCGGCCGGCACCCACACGTGGCTTTGTGGATCTGCCGCACCCGCTGCCACCCACAGGCCCTGCAGAATTAGCTTGCAAATGGGAGGAACAGGTGACTAGGAGGCAGCCCCTCCAGAATCTCACCCCCAGGGTATGCAGAGTGGGAGGTGGGGGCGGGGGCTGTGAGACCCCATCAAAAATTGAAATGTAATTTGTCTCCTTTTCAAAGGAAACTGAGCTGGCTCGGTCCCTGCTTTGCAAGAATATGACTTTTCTGCCAGATGGGCGCAGGACGCCCACCTCCGCCACTCTAGCTTCTGTCTCCTCCTGGAGACAGTGCCGCTACCTCCCCCAACACTGTGCGCATTCCTGAAGCAATGAAAACTCCCCACTCAGCCACAGCTTGGGGATGGGCCTGCGACATCCATTCGCCTCGGGTAGGGGGAGCGGGAATGGTGTTTAACGAAAGGAAATGCTCCAGCCAGCCATTTCCTGTTCAGGCTGCCCGTGTCCCTGCAGCTCCCGCCAGGCCTGGCAGCCTCCCACCCTGGACACAGTGGAGGAGGCTAGCTCCAGGAGCCCCTCCACATGTATCCAGGAGCTCTCAAGGGTGTCCCTGTCCTAAGGTGGGCCTGGCAGAGAGCACCCCCATACCTAAACCTGCTGGCACACCCTTCTGCCAGGGCTGAGGGACAGAGAGGAGCTAAGCCTCAAGATGGCCCTCTTTGCAAAGATCTTGCCCAGCAGGGGCAGAGGAGCTCAGGAGGTGCCACCCAGGCATGACCTGGGAGGACAAAGCCCAGGGGAATCTGTGTCCCAAATCATCCTCTGCTGACATGGTGAGCCCAGAGAGGGGAGGGACCCAAGCAAAGAGTAGGGTGTACTATGGACCTCATTACAGCAGCTTTGCCCCATTCATTCCTCTGCCCAGGGCGCCATCCTAGCCAGAGTGCTGGCCATGGTCAAGTGATTGATCCTAAGACCACATCCTTCATCTGTTGACTTGGGTGACAACTTCCACCAGCCTTGGAGCTAAGGTCATGCTGATGGAGGCTAGTGCCTTCCCTTACTGCCACACATTGTCACCATCACAGTTATGCTCTCTACCTCTTCCTTCCTTATCTATCCGTGGCCTGGCCTCCGGGGTGACTGAGCAGCAGCAGCCTCCTGTATGCAAGTTTCTTCTTCCTCACAGAATCCCTTCCCCTGCCATCCATTTCCTGTTATCTGGAACAATCCCAAGATTGACAGTGAAGGTGACCTGATATCCTCCCATCCCTCCTGTCCCTAGGGCTCCAGCACCCTTAGAAATCAACAAGGCCAAGCCGGGCATGGTGGCACACACCTGCAATCCCAGCACTCTAGAGGCAGGAAGACTGCCACAAGTTCAAGGTCAGTCTGGGCTACATAGTGAGTTCAAAGATACCCTAAACTACATAGTAAGACCCTGTCTCAAAAAAAAAAAAACCCCAAAAAAGAAAAGAAGTCAACAAGGCCAGTCATCACTGTAGCTTGCTTGCCTGTTCTATGATATTTCCTTTTCATTTGCAGAGTAGAGAGGAACATTCTGGAATGTAGAGGTTTGGGACAGGGATTCTTGGACTCTGCAGTGAAGCTGACCTGATTTTTGTTGGAGGTGGGGTAGGACTCCACTCAAAACCTAGCATGAGGGACTGCAGGTGAGCTAGAGACCAGTTCTTCAGACACCAGAGCAACAGGACTCTGAACAGATCTGGAAAAAGCCCCTGAAATGTTTCTTCACTGCTCTGTCTGCAAACGGCAACACCTGTTACTGTACAGAACCTGGTCACGGCAAAGCTCTTGGTGTGGGAGGAGGTTCACTGCGCTCATTGCCAAGACAGGTTCCAGTGTACGAAGAGATCATAATTTATATACCCATCTTGCAGGGTGTGCTGAAAGTTCCCTGTTTGGAGTAAGGAAAGAACATTCCATTTTTGTGAACATAAGTGTGCACGTTGTCTGGGTGTACTTCCAAGTGTGGCCTTGTCAGGCAACATAGGTAGCAGCTCTCAGTGGGACCACAGACCACTTTTGGAAGAGACTGTACAGTGCACATTCCTGCAAGAAGATGCTCGGCCGGCCGCATCTTCACCAGCACTTGTTTTCTTTCTGAACCAACAAGTAGTTCACTTTCCAGAAGACAGCTCAGCACACACTCCTGCCATTTCTGATAACTCAAGTTCACAGTCATCAACACTACAATTGTCCTGAGTTAAACAGTTCGGCAGTGCAACTGAGCAGGTGCCCCTTTCATGCCCACAGGTTCTATTTCATGGCAACTACCCCCATCCCCATGGTAGCCCTTGAGGACTCATCTGAGCATTCCTCCTAATCAGCCACCCTTTGCACTTGCTGCCAGTGGGCCTCTGGGGGCACTTCTCACCCGATGAGCTCTTTGTAAAGGGAGAACTAGTAATAGGGGAACTTGAGTCTCCTGCTACTGCTATTGCCCAGCCCACTCACCCCTGGGCCTTTATCTGGCTCCTTGCTCTGAAAGATCCCAGAGTTTCAATCCCCTTAACCTGGAGTGAACATGTCCTGGCTACACTTTTGTTCATTTGTGATTCCTCGTTCAGCAAATAATGGGCTGAGTGAAGAACTAAAGCATGGTGCCATTTATCCGGGCCAACACTGGGTATGAGGTAAGCTTGCAAACCTACAAGACAAGACTTGTTTGAGACATTTGGGGAGCTGGGAGCCTTCCCTGACCACTGCACCTATTGGGTCCCTGTTCTGGCTCCTATAGTCCCCTGTACTTGTTCTGTGTGAACTTTTCCTGTTGGACTGAGGGAGGGCAGGGCCAGGTCTGTCTCTTTCTCCTTTAAATACAGCACCTGCTGTATAACGGAAACTAAAGGGATGGATGGATGG